>CM076582.1:998143954-998568069 GCA_034641835.2 Pinus albicaulis
AGTCAAACTAGTCGTTATCTTACAAACGGCTAGTTGAAGATTTTCTTATCTATTTAATTGGGTTATCTGATCAGATTCTTCATCTTGTCCTGATGATGAACCACACTGGCTGGTTCGAAACGCGTCGACCAAAATTATTTTGATGTGATTTTGACCGAAAGATTTTCTCACAATTTATGGATCACAGAAGCCAAATTCCTACTAAAGTCTAGAATTAGATAGTGACCTTGAGATATGCAATCTAAAGACCACGTGGGTACAACCTCTTTCTTAAATGGTGATTTTGTGAAATTAGATGGCAACATTGAGAGGTACAATCATGAATCTTGGTCACAAGGCCAAATGTCCAAGGTGATCTATTTTGACATGGTCGAAAGGTGCAATCATGAATCTTGGTTACAAGGCAAAATGTCTAAGGTGGTCTATTTTGACATGATCACTATTTTTTTTTCCTTTTTAAAGCAAATTGCTTCAATATGTTACTTGATTTTATTTTATTGTATGGGATGCTTGGAATCTTGGATAGCTCTAATGAATGATCAAATAGAGTTTTTAAACTCTCATGGAGCATGTAGATATGGTTAATTGTGTTTAGTTTTTGGATAACTCTAATGAATGATCAAATCTAGTTTTTAAAGTGGAGCATGTAGATAAGGTTAATTGTGTTTAGTTTTATCCAATTTCTAGGAGAATTGTATCAATGGATATATTTATTTCATATATTGCATAATTTAGATGATTATATGAGATCAAGTTTTAAACACAACAATATGTTTTGATTTTAGATTGGATTAATAATCAAAAGATTCAGATAAAAGACTTAACCCAAATAGTTGAGATAACAAATTGTTCACAAAACCACTCCAATTAAGACATTTCGACAAAATTCTATTATTATTATAATTATACAAATAAAAAATATAATTACTAATAAAAAACAAAAAAATATATTAAATAAAAATATTTACAATTATTTTTTAAATATCCTATTTAATTGTAATGGTTTATTGTCCATAGTCTTTAAAATTTAGATATCAAATCTTATTTAATTATACCAACCAACTAACATTTTGGACATAGGATAAAATTTTAGATTTTTTTATGTTGCATTTTCTTAAAATTTTTATTTCCAAGCTAGAGATTTGATTTGGTTGGTTCAAAGTGTTAAAAATGTACCTAAATATCCTAACCTGCACCTCCCACATGGTGGAGAGCATCTATAAACTGTCACGCATGTGGTGGAGTTATAATATATCAATGAAATATTATTTGCTTGTCAATTAGAAAATAATCTTTTCTCATATTTTCACATTATGTTTGTGAGCTCGAAATTTGAAATCTCATAATTTTTTAATTTAATTTCAAATAAATAGAAAATTGTAAGAACTAGAATTAGATGCCAAGACAATCTCAATCACTTTTCGGAATCCACGCAAAAATCCAAATCAGAGATTGGGGAGAGTTTGAGGTCTACGACTCTGGCCAGCCAACAATTAAAACAAAGAAAGTCAGAAAACAAAATAAACCACT
This sequence comes from Pinus albicaulis, assembly GCA_034641835.2. Classification (NCBI taxonomy): domain Eukaryota; kingdom Viridiplantae; phylum Streptophyta; class Pinopsida; order Pinales; family Pinaceae; genus Pinus; species Pinus albicaulis. Next base: position 998,145,485 of record CM076582.1, read on the forward strand.
ATCTGCTTGCCAGCTGTCACGACCCCCCCTCCCACCTGCTCTGCTGTGGGTTTTTTCGCCACGCAACAAATGTGGTCCAGCAGCTTCATGACCAGTGAGTCGAAAAGGAAAATTATTTGTCTTGCCTCCGGATTTGGAACACGAGGCCTTCGAAGTTGGGGAAGGCAAGATTCGGAGGTAAATGCGAGCGCTTTGATGCAAATACTGCACAGATTTGATAGATCTATTTTCCAGTGCCCAATCGTCTCCCTTCCTTCCCCATTTTCATTCTCTCTGGGCAGGGCAAGGGCATACTGCAGTACACACGGAGCAGAGAAAACAATGGCCTCTCGTGCCAAGCTTGCCAAGCGGCTGTTGGAAACAGACACGCCCGTCATGATACAGGTATCATCGATATAAATTATTGCAGATCTTCTACTTTTCAATTTCTTTCATTTGGTTTCCCTTTCTGAAATCCCATTTAACTGATAACTGATAACAACAATAGCATTTTTCGTAAAACGGTAATTTTCTATATTCCGTATTTTTGTTGATGAAGTCATTTGGGATGTGGTATAGTGGCAGACACGTGGGAGATTACTACAATTAACCTAAATTTCATTCTCAAAGCATTCAAGTATATGGAATCTAGCTGAGAATCCTCAAAGTATATGGATTCTACTTGATAATCCTCAAATTGACATATCTTAGTAGTTTTGGTTCTGCTAAGGGGAAAAGTGGGTAGTTTCTGTGAAAAGAGAAAAGATAAGCCATTCTATTTGATCAAATTATTCCCAGCTATTTGTAGTTTTATCTCATTTTTTTGAGATTGCTGATCCAATTTCCCCAGTAGAGGATGCGACTATCTTCGTACCTTGTTCTCCAGCTTGATTAGTCAAATACATTCTCTTTTTCTTTGGTTTGCTGATCCAATTTGTCCAATAGAGGATGCAACTATCTTCAAGCCCTGTTCTCCAACTTGCCTGGTCAAATACATGCTATGCACCACAAAGACATTTCGATAAAAGGAAAATACATGCTATGCACCACAAAGACATTTTGTTAAAAGGAAAATACATGCTATGCACCACAAAGACATTTAAAGGAAAAGTCATGCTTTGACGAGAAGTTAAATGGTTAAGAAATGGATTTCTTTACAGTAGTAAATAGGGTAACAATCCATTCCATCTGAGTCATGTTAACGGGAATAGATAGTGAATATTTCGAGTAATTGTTCCACAGTATTATGGATGAATTCAAAAGAAAAAATGTTTTCTATACCAAGAAAAATAGCAGATAGTGCAACCAAATCCAATTGAGTATTAGGTATTCTGAATTTATATCCTGTGCAGGTATACATTTTTAACTTAAAGTAATCTCTCGATCTTCGTCTTGCCCTTCGAAGCTATGCCATTTGATAGTGGCAAGCTTTTAATTTGCTGAGAGCAGTGAAAGAGACACAAATGCTGACAGTAGTATTATGGGTTGATGTCCCATACTGTCAAGAAATGCATAATTGAAGCTGTTTTGCATTATGGCTTCTATTTTGTCTCAGTTTTTTCTTATGTTTTCTTGAGTTAAAATAGAAAACCCACCATCGTATTAAAATTCGAAATATCTTCACGAGGTCTCTAATTATTTAAAGTTCATGCAAGGGTCTTTGTAGCTCATAGTGACAAGTCTTAGAAGAAACCATTTGCAAACTTAAAAGTGTAACATTTCACCACGGTAAACACCACTGTGAGATTAAATACCAACATTTCATTGCAGTGCAAACGCATCAACCCTAAGGAAAATAACTACAGGTCAAATGGTCCACCTAAAGCACAGAAGCATCCAGTAACATTATCATGAATATGATACTGACACACCAACCATAGCTCCAGCCTCGAGGCACCTATAGTTCAACATAACCCATCATTGTAATGTGGAAAGTTTCAATGTGGGGCTCATAGACAACTGTGGTCCGTGTTTATTGTATTAGCATATTACCATTATCCATTGAAGGAAAGTGCTGCTGTAGGATTGGTAACTGGTTCCTCACTACCAACCAGGACACGCACAGGTGCAGCAAGAAATTAACCACAAGCCAGAGGAATCCATTTAACATGCATACCCAACAAACATTCTTAGTATTAGAAACGGGGAAGATACTAACATTTCAATGGACTTGCACTCAAAAGCTTGCTTCTAGATTGCCAAAGATGGAGGCAATATGATACCGTGTTAACTCCGGTTTTTCCTTGTGAGAGGGGTTTGGGCATTGATTATGATGAAGCTGGTTAATATATATTTTTGAAAGATACTCAACATATCATTAGACATGGGCACTTTAAAATTATTTGGATTTCAGCATAATATTTCAGTACGCTGGTGTGGTGCATATTTAAGCTGCTGAATGTTACTAAGCCTTCTGTGCAGCTGTTTACAATATTTATATATGTATGTGTCTTTAACGTTCTTATATTTAAAGTTTTCATGATGAATACTCAAATTTGAAGCTAGTTATAGAACTTAAATGAAAAGAGAATGGTATGAAATCACACATTTCAAGTGTGAAAAACCCATGTCTAGCATTTGATTCTTCACCTGAACTAAAATTATATCAAGGATGGAATTGCTATGCCAATATCTATGTCTTTTTATGCTATTATATACTAAGCGCAGATTGTCTTATGCTGCGTTGGTTGACATTTTTTAATCTGTCATCTTAGTCAGAGTCAATGTTTCATTACCTTATGCTAATCTCTGTCTGTGGATGTTTTTCCATTTGTGATCTTCCTGGTCTGCTTCAAGCTTGTTTGGATTATCTTCCTCTTTTCAGTAGCTATCATTTTCCCATCTTTTGTCAGGGCTACTTTTGGCATCTTTACTTGCCATGCTACTTAAAAACATTTAGAAGTGGTGAAGAGGATAGGACTTGGACCTATCATCTACAGGATCTCTATCTATTAGTCTGTTTTTGGGTGGTCAAGTAATAGCGCCAAATTTTGTCAAACCATTCCGGAGAACAGGCCAATGCTTTAAAAGACTAGGCTTGTTTAAGTCAGAGAAATTATCATCTGGATCTTCTATGCATGGGATAATATTAATAACAGACAAATAAAAGCCGCACTGCAACTTTAGGACATGATCTGTCTTTGTGAGTACTAATATGTAAGTAGAAAATTCTGTTATACTGTTATGGTCATTTTCTACTGCAGACCTTTTTCCAATGGGAAAATTACAATAATGAAGTAAACGGGAATTGTATTAATGAAGCACTGAATGAAATAAAGCACGGTAAATGTTAATAAGATATCTACATTCACACATTATTGAGTATCTCAATGTTTACAAAGAATTAGTCCAGTTCCTAGGTAACAAAGGTTTAAGTATCTGATTATGATGTCCATTCTCAATTGCAGATGCAAGAATTGCTCCGCAGTGTCAAAGATTGCATGTCACTTGCCCAGGTACTTGCTGTCCTTTTGGAAGGGATGCACATAGGAATGTTACATGTGAAACTTATTGTCACTACATATCTTTGATATATGCGACTTTTTGATTAAATCAATCAAGTGTGCATTGAAATCATATGGTTTGAACTTAGAACTTATAGGTTCAATAAATTTTTGTCATGTTGACAATTTTGGAATAAACTAGTTTTGCAACTTCACACATGGTCTACATGGGGAAAGGTGGTTTTTTTTTTTTTTTTTTTTGGGAGAAGGTCAAAAAACTGATTGGCTATTAAAATAAACACTTGTATTGGTTCGTTTACCTATGTACTTATTGTGCCAGGGAGGCACAACAGAATGATCTAGACCAACTCTGCTTAATTGGAATTGATTTTCTTTGCTCGAAAATGCTTTGAAGGTATCCTAAAAGCTATTGGTAGTCATTTTCGACATTTTTATGCAATTTTTGGTTTCTTGGCATCATAGGAAAAAGATGGCCTGTTGTCGACTGGGTTGACGGGACTGCTATGGAAGACCTTGCTTGCATCTCAAGTGACAAGACATGTGTCAAATGGTTCAAAGTTGCAACATTATTTAACTGAGTTGGCCGTCATGTACTTGAATTTTGTATTGTTGGGTACCACCCTCCGTCGGGATTGCTTTGGCAGAAATATCTATGAAACAGTATTCAATGGATCTAGTATATGATAAACGTTTGTGCTAGCAAGCTACATGCACAAATGTACTAGACGTTTCCAAGAACGACAATAGCGTGTCACATGTATTGAATTTTGTGACTCCTGAATCAATAGGCTCACATAATACCCATGTTTTGGTAGAATCTTGATATAGGTTTTAGAGAACACATGAGAAGATAACAGATTTTATTTTTCTACCGAAAAAATATGTGCAACTCATATAGCACATGTCTACATATATATATAAACAATATCTGTCCCAAAAACATATAGCTAAGGGTATCCTCAAGCAATAATATGCTAATCCAGAAAGGGATTCCCCCTTTTAAATTTGTCAAACTCTCCTAATCCTCACCCAACCACTAGATCTAGAAAATTAGTGTGCTCAGCTATAATGGGCATGCCATCTTTAACACACTGTCCTTAATTACTATTTTATCTTCTTTTACACCAATCATTTCTCTGAAATATTGAAATATCTCTGTTCTCAATGTTTCTATGAAATGGTCTGCTGAACTGATTTTTTCGGCCTTGCTGTATGCTACTTCAATCTCTTTGTTTTGCACATGCACTCTAAGAAAGTGATAATGTATCTTGTCAATTGGGTTTATCTTGTGTGGTTGGGAGAAATGACTGTTATCCTCCACACCCAGGTTCAACTTCCACAACTGACATTATAAGCTTTGTTGTAATTGCTTTGAGCCTTGTTGAGCAGTCTGAGAAGTCCCTCCATATGGAATATAAATTTTTTTCTCATGGTAAAAACAAGAAAGTGATGGTGTATCTTAATATGATTTATTTGCCGTGAATTATTGGGCTCTTTGCAAATTGAGCTACACTCTGGTTGTCACAGTAAACGGATATGGCTCGAGTCTGTTGGAGATTCATATAAGCCAGAATCATCCTTAGCCATATTGCTTCACATGTTTGACTGACTACTGTCCTGTATTCTGCTTCTTGAAGACAAATCAACTATTGGTTTCTTCTTACTAATCCACGATATTACTGTTGATCCCATGTTGAAAGAGTAACCTGTGGTGTATTTTCTTTATTTTTGCAACCTGTTGAATCCAACCAATATGAAATTAATATCTTAAGGCTTACACATAATACATATGCAAGCCTGCAATGTAGTGCACCTTTCGTGTATTGTACGATTCTTGTTGCTTCTTTCCATTGAACCATCTTTGGGACTTGCCATGAACAGTGATATAATCCCAAGTGCGTAACTCAAATCTAGCTTGGTAGTTGTGAGGTAGGTTATCATTAAACTCCCCACCAGTTTGCTGTATAAAGCAGTGTTCCACAGGGATGTGTCCCCTAGGGTGGGGGGCGTGCTCTCCACATTTCCCCCACTCCTGGGATTGGGAGACACCTAGGGAAACATTTCTTCACATCCCCCCTTTTAGGGAAACTTGGGGAAATGCAGGGGGAAACATTTCCCCAATGTGGGGGATGTGTTTCTCCAAAAGGGGTGCTTGTGGGTGACCCCCCTCAAAAAAATGTGGGATGTCTAGTCACCCCCCCTGAATTTTGCCTAAAAACAATGATTTATTAGTTAAGGAGCCTAATATTCAACCTTAGGGCTCTACTAATGCTATGTAATTAATGGTAATATTAATTTTTTAAAGTAAAAGGATGATGCCATCCTTTTACTTAAATTTTTAACACTACCATTAATCATTTCAGGATGTTTGAGAGTGGTTCAAACCTCATTGGATTTCATATGGAGAAAGTAGAATTTTAGATTCCACTCAAAATCTAGCAGACTTAACAGTTTTCAGGATTTTAGGATTGGGGAGATTACAACATTTCCATTGGATTCTATCATGTATGAGGGTATGGAACTAGCATTTGAAGAGCACCAATCCCTCTATGTACCTCATTGTTGGTGGCATTGTTTGTTGAACTCTTCTGTCATGGCCCTAGTAAAAATGTACCTATCACTCAAACAAAATCTTGATTTGACATGTTAAGTTTTTCTATCTTATTTTAATGCTTAGAGTGTGATATTGATGATGAGGATCCCAGTATAGGAAATGATTTTGATTATATGTAGGTATTTGTTGTATCATGATTTTTTTTGGACTGTAGAGGCCACTAAAGCTTCTTTGTTGATGTATTTTCAGTTCAAAGATGGACTGCACTCAATGTTATTTTGGTTATATGCAACCTTGTTATAATATGAAAAACTTTGCATATTTGTGTATAATGGTTTGGAATCATATGGATGCACGCACATGAATATTTATGTATTTTTCTTCAAAATTTGAATATTTATATATTTTTGGTTTGTTGGTTTTTTACTGGTTTCCAGTGTTAGGGTCGACCGCTTTGATGATCGGTTTGGTTTTAATAACATTGGTTCGTTATCCATTGTTCATTTGCAGTTTTATTTTTTGAGTCTTGACTCTAGATACTGATGACCTTAGATCGAGTCTTTGAATCGTCATGCCTTGCTATTTGTGAGTTTGAGTAATTTCAATTTGCTATTCTAGTCTTCAAACTTTAGTATCGATTATTTTGCTGAGTACTGATCAGATTCTAGAATAATGAATGATGAATTTAAATCAATGTATACAATATTTTACTATTTCTATTTCATTGAATCATTTATGATGTTTGAATCAAAGAATTTTTTTATTGAATTCGATGGGTCTACTAGGAGCTCAACTAGGGCATGGATACAAAAGTTGGACACATACCTCCATCTGAACCCCATGTGAGAGACAAATGCGATAATATTCACCACTTTGCACTTGGATGAAGATGTGCAGGAGTGGTGGTACCATGAGTTGGTCACGTTGGGGCATGCTACCATCACATCCTACCCTGAGTTCACGAGGGGATTTATAGAGAGATTTTATCGGAAGGACCCAGAGCTACACTTCTAGGAGTTGGCTAACTTGAGACAGAAATGCGGTGCTGAGGCATATATGGCAGAATTCCAGAGACTAGCTGTGATGGTTTCTAATATTTCAGAGTGGAGGTTGATCATGCTATTCATTTAGCGGTTAGAAAAACCATTGTGTGATTGGGTGAAGGCTTACAGGCCCGTATCTTTGTAGGATGCCATTAACGGGACCAGGGACAGGCTTGATGCAGTTCCTAAGAATAGAGCACCAGTGCCTTCTAGACCTGCCTTTCCTTTTTAAGGTAAGGACATTAAACCTCCCTAGAAGGAGTGGACCAGATGTGGACAACTAGATGATGAGACTAGGAGAGACCTCCGGAGGAGGAAGTTGTGCTTCACATGCTAGGAGCCGTGGGCACTAGGACACTGGTGTACCAAGGGCAAGGCCCATTACATAGAGGTCTTCTAAGACAACGAGCTAGAGGATGACGCCAAGCTTGAGGCTGGTAGGGGTGAGAACAAGCCATAGGGGACAAGAGGAGACCTGTCTTTTTCAGTTCCCACAAGAGGTGTCATTTCCTAACTTACTGGAGTACCGAAGTACTTGACACTCCAAATCAAAGGCACAGTACAGGGACAACGTGTGTCGATGTTAATTGACAGTGGGGCTACCCACAATTTTATTGATGCGCAGATGGTGGAGTAGAGAGTGATACCCACAAACTTTTGAGGGGTTTCAGTGCTAGTGCCTAGGGATCAAACTATGCAGTGTACTAGATATGTCCCCAGGATGACTGTGACCATGGGGAACTATTCTGTGACAGACCATTTCTTTGTAGTTAATGTGTCAGACACCAACGTGGTGATGGGTGTCTAGTGGTTGTACTCCCTTGGGCGTGTTACTACTGATTAGAGGGCACTAGAGATGGATTTTATGGGGCCAAATGGGAAGCTGGTTGTGTTGATGGGCATGCATTCATATCCGCCACAGGAAGCGCTAGCTAACCAGATCCGGTTTGCGACATGGAGACATAGCGTGTGTAGTAGAGTTCTCAAGATTTCAGAGGCAAGGGCTTAGGCACGAAAATCACACCCGGATATTTTAGCACTAATAGAGAGGCACCAGGTAGTATTTGGGGACATTCCTCCAGGATGTCCACTAGATCGGGGGTTTGAGCATACGATTGAGCTGGAGGAGGGGGTACATGCAGTCATTACTACTCCCTATAGACATCCCAAGGCTTACCAATATGAGATTGAGTGAACCATATAGGAGTTATTGGCTTTTGGCCACATCAAGTTGAGTTCCAGTCCCTTCACTTCTTCGGTAGTGCTGGTGAAGAGAAGGATGGGACCCTATCTATGTGCATAAATGTGGAAAAAGTCACGATAAAATCGACAAAGTTCGATTTTTTGGGCTAGCTGATTTTATCGGCCGATTTTTTGGTGATTTATTCGAAAACGAAAAAATCGTGATTTTATCAGGAATCGATTGAAAAAATCGCGAAGCCCACCCAGGCCGCGGATAAGTGAGGGAAAAGGCCGAAAATTCACTCATTTTTCACTCTTCTGCCATTCATCCCTGTAGAGAGAGGAGGTCTTTACCATTGCCCAAGAGGAGGAGATTTACTAGTTTTGTGGTATGGATTCAAAGATTTGTCCACTGCTCAACGTGAGAGACTCAAGGTGCCGATTTGCTGTTGCCATGTATGTATTTTAATTTCTCTCTTAGTCTTTTTTATTTAAATGGCTTCTTAAATCTTTTTATTAGTTTGTTTTTAGCTTAATTTTTCTTAGAAATTTGAATCAAAACATTGTTTAAAATCTAGATTGAATCAAAACTTCAAAATGTTTAGATTGTTTACATGTTTCAACTTTCAAGAATAAAAAATTCAAACCCTTGTCTAGTGAATCTAAGTGTGTTCAAGTGAGTGAGAAGAGACATTTAAAATTTAAAATCAATAATTGCATTTGTGTTTGCTTCTTATGTGATGGACAATTTTTTTTTTTTTTTCATTTTTTTTAATGTCCTAGGCTCAAATTCAAGTTCAAAGTTTCAAACAAAATGCCGAGGAATTTGGACTCTATGTGGGAATATGGTGAACCTGATTCTATACCCGAATCTAGGGGGGTCAGTAGAATGTATTTAACTTGCAAGTTGTGTGGTAAGCATATGTCAGGGGATGTCAACAAATTAAAATTCCATCTGGGGTAAATTAAATATAGAACTTTGCCCAAATCCAACTCCAGAAATCATCCGGTAGGTCATTAAATCATTAATGGATAAAGAGGGGGGAAAATACCAAGGTTGCTTGGGAGCAGGAGCAACATTTTCAGAAGCTCCCAGTTCGGGAGTGAATCGGGGAGCGAATTTTTATATAATTTATATATTTTTTATAATTTGATGCATATATGTCAACAAAAGCATGTAGAATGATGAATTAGATATAAAAAAGCATAAACACATAGATTAACCATATAACATCAATCATATAGAAGTTATAATCTTCATTAACTGCGTCCACAAGTTAGTAACATACAACATATTGAGTCTCATGATTCATCAATCTTAAAGTTTCAAGCTTACAAAATTCAATATATAACATTTATCATCATTGATAACCAAAGTTGTACTTGTAAGTTAAGTGTAACCATTCCAACAAAGAATATCTAACATGAAATGAAATGTTATAAAATGAAATGAAATGAAACAACTTTCAACTTTCACGAAGCATCATATTCATAATTCATTGCCAATTGAGTTATAATTGCCAACTTCAAACTTCAAACTTAAATTGTCATATATTGTTTATAAAAAATATCATAATAAATATGAAAGAGTCAATAATTATAAAAACTACTAGAAACTAGAAAAAACAAGTAAATCTATTATCTATAGCTAATGCTTGGGCCTCTTGCTGGCACGAGAAATGTCTAATTTTTTAGTCTTGTTGGAAAATCATGATCTTTGTCATTAATATCACCCTCTAAAACATTAACATAAGATAGAAAAAACATAACATGTCAAGTCCAGATTTTGTTTGAGTGATGGGTACATTTTTAGTAGGGTCATTATAGAGGAGTTCGACAACCAATGTCACTAACATCAAGGTACATAGAGGGATTGGTGCTCTTGATTAAATACGGGTTCCATACCCTAATACATGACAAAATCCAATGGAAACATTGCAATTCCCCCAATCTTTAAATCCTGAAAAATTGATAAGTCTGCTGGATTTTGAATGAGATCTAAAATTCTAATTTTTCCATATGAAATCCAATGAGGTCAGAACCACTCTAAAACAACCTGAGTCATTTCGTGGTAATGTTAAAAATTTAAGGAGAATGTCACTTTTACTTTAAGAATTTAACATTACCATGAATCACATATCAATACTAGGGCCATAGGCTTGATCATTAAGCTGGCCCACTAAAAATTTACTTTTTCTTTCAAAAAAATTGCATTTGGATTTTTTTTGCAAAAAAAAAATTGCAAAAAAGGCTAGGGAGCAAAAATTTCGCTTTGTTTCGCGCCTGAAAATCGCTCCCTTGGGGGAGCGATTTCGGACACGCGCTCCCAGTTCGCTCCCAAAGGGAGCGTGATTCTGGAGCGGGTTCGAGGGGGGGGGTTAGCTCCCTCACAACCTTGGAAAATGCATCAGGGCAACAGTAAAAAACCAACTTGTAGGGGCCTCAGGAGTGGGGGGAATTGAGAGTGGTTCTTCACTATCACATTCCACACCCACACGTCCCAACCCCTCATCTTTCTCATCTTTTTTTGTTCCTAGAACCACACCGGTGCACAACCTGGCATCAGATCGACACTTAAAAGAAAGGAAAAGGCAGAAGTTGACAGGTTGGTCAGTTAGTGTCTTCTATGGAGTGATGTTCCTTTCAACATTGCCAAGACCAACCCATTCTACCAACCTATGTTTGATGTTGTTGTTGTTGTTGGCCTAAGGTACAAAGCTCCTACTTTTGCAGAGTTGAGAGGGCCTCTTTTTCAAAATGAAAAGGCTAATTGCACTGTTAGATTGGAGGAGTTTAGGGCATCATGGGAACACATTGGATGCATAGTCATGTCAGATGGTTGGACTGGCTAGAAGGGTAGGACCCTTCTTAACTTCTTGGTTAGTTGTCCCAAGGGGACAATGTTTATGAAATCTCTTGATGCATCTGCACACATTAAAGATGCATGTTTATTATGTGAGTTGTTGGACATCTTCATTCAGGAAGTAGGTCCACAAAATGTTTTCCAAGTCATGATGGATAATGCTGCAAATTATGTTGCTACTGACAGGTTGCTTATGGAGAGGTATCCTAGCTTGTTTTGGACCCCTTGTGTTGCTCATTGTATTGAATTGATGTTGGAGGAAATAGGTAAGATTCCTCTTTTGAGGGATATTGTTGAATCATCCAGGAGCATAACAAAATTTATATATAATCATGTATTTGTGCATAACTTGATGAGAAGATTCACCAACAACAAAGAGTTGGTGCATCCTGCCATTACACGATTTTCCACTACTTTCATATCTCTTCAGTCTCTGTTGAATTTTATGTGAGATGTGAATAGCATGTTTCTTTTGTTAGTTTTTGTAGCATCAGATGTGTTCTAGCTGCGAGATTTTGTGGAGAGGCTAGAATGCAAGAGATCTCCAAAACCCAGAAATCATTTCTGGAAATTCCACCTGGAAGTGTCTCAGTTAGATTATTAACCTTTTTTTAAATATTTCCTTAGTCTAAACTTAGGGAATATAGGTTAATTAATGAATATTAATTGGGATAAGGTGAGAATCATCTATAAACTCACACAGATTGACAGAGAGTTAATCTGGGCCATTGATTATGTTTTAATCTTGTTCGTTGGTGCTCCAACAGAATGTTATAAGAAGTCGATGGGTAGAAGGGGAATACACCAGTGCAGTTAATCAGTTTCCCAAGCAATTCGATTTTCTCAGTGGCTATGATTCAACAAAGAGGATAGAGCCAGAGGGTGAGTAGCAGGTGAGAGAGGAGGGCAGCAATATTCCAAGAGGAAGGTTTCCAGCTCCGGGAAGAGATAGTGAGAGAAAGGCCGAATTCCACAGAAGCTTTGCGACGTAGAAGCTCCAGCGTGAGGATAGCGAGTCCACCTCGGGGGCAGAAATTTGCAGTGGAGTGAGAAAATTCTCACAAAAATTGTGCCAGTATTTTCTTCTGATCAGATTGCCAGTAAGGCATCAAAATTATTGTACTAAGAATTGTTGTTGGAGAATAATAAAATCCTCATCTGCTGCACCGGTTTTCCCGCATTGGGTTTTTTTGGGGACACTTGTCCAAAAATAATTGTGTTATAATTCTTGTGTGTGCGCTAGAATTTCTTAGTTTCCAGTATTTTATTTTCCGCAGTACTTTTTTATTGTGAAAATTGCAGTTGTGATTTTATTCATTGTTTGCCGTAGCAAATAAATTGCATAATTAATTTACAGTTAGAAGAATAATTTCCAATTGTTGTAATAGATGCAATTTTCACATGGTATCAGAGCTTAAATGATCAACCAGGAAGCGTAGGAGAAGAGGGAAGAATTTCGCTGATCAGTACGACCAGCAGGGCTGAAATTCTTGAGGTAGCACAGTTCATAAACAGGCAGGCCGAGTTGCTAGGGGTAGCAGTTCGATTTTCCAGTTGTTAGTTAGTAGAAAAATTAAAGTTGCCTAGATTAGTAATTCCAGCAATCAGACGGAGCAACTGTAGCTCAGTTTTTCTCTAAACAGACTCCTTGGTTGTGTGGAAATTCCTAAATTGGAATCCCTACTACAACAACTAATTAAATTTCTCCTATTTGTTAATTACTACACAACAAATATCGAGATAAAATCTACTGCAGCCTTCACAACATAAAATACTGCGGAAACAAAATACTGTCCACGAAAGAAATGAACACACACACACACATGTATATTGTTATTTTTGGACAAATGTTCTGGGAAAAACCCAATGGGAGAAAACTAGTGCAACAACTGGGGTTTTATTATTATGCAGTAGTTTTCTGAATACAAATATTTGGATGCCCAAATTGTTATTCCGATACAGAGAATAAACTGGCAAAGAGGTAGTGAGAAAATATCTCACACTATCATTGGCGATCCGATACTGATCTGGGCTCTGGATGGCTTGCCCCACGTTGCCTTGTGAAAATTCCTAGATCTGGCAATCTAAGGAATTCTACTGCATCAACTGAGTGTACTTCTCCTATTAAGTAAATTGCATTTACATAATTAATTCAGATTTGAATTATTGATGTAACTACTGAAGTAACCTACACTGAATAAATATGATTTTGAAACAAGGAAACTGAGCAAGAAATCAATCACACAGGACACAATTATTTTTGGACTAAGTCCCCGGAAAAAACCCAATGTGGGAAAAATGATGCAGCAGATCTAAGGGTTTGTATTATTAAGCAGTAGAAAATCCTGAATACATCTTTGAATTACCTCAAGGGTTATTCAGTTACATAGAGAAATACTGACAGAAAGAAACTGAGAGTTATACCTCACACAATCACTGGAAAATACGGCTGATCCGGTCACTGGAAAAGTTGCCTTTGGAGGTCTCTGCGCAGTGACTGCGTAGGCCCTATGTCACTTCCTCTAGGCACTGCGTCACCCTAGCAACAGATCGATCTGACTCCCGGAATCTCAAATCTGGGCCTCCCGTCTCACACCTCGGCTTCTGGATCTGATCCGACATCTGAATCTCAGACTCCCTTTGAACCTCTGCGCTAGCGCTGCGTCACCCTGATTGACTCTGCGCTGGCTCTGTTGGACATCTTCCTGCCTCTCTCTGCTGATGATTCTCTGGCTAAGAAAATCTCTCTTTGGAAGCTACTTTGCCCCTCACTACACTTAATCACTTAGATCCACTACACTTAATCACTTAGATCTGATCTTCGTCCGAGCACTGCTCCATCAGAAGAATTCGATCTCAAGATTCACTCCATGTGACATTTTTCAAATGACCCTCAAGCCTTCCTTTATAGACTTCTCATTGAGAAATCAACGGCCGAGATTAGATCTCTAATCAACGGCTAAGATTATAACATGACTTGATCTTCGCCTTTTCTAGATTATTCTCACTGTTTTATTAATGTCCTTTAATTTTTTAATTTTCCTAAGTTTAAACTTAGGGTCTCCATTAAAATAATTAATTCTTTTAATAAAACATTAACCGAGTGGAATTTTCACAAACGGTTTCTGGGTTCTTTGGAATACCTGTGTCTAAGCCTCTCCACCAAATTTGGGGCTTAGAGCACTTTCCGATGCTACAAAAATCAACACTCCCTCTTAGCGAGGAAGGTGCTCTAACAATATGCCTGCTGCATACTGATCTATCCCTGAAGCATCCTCCGCGCTGCTGAAGTCCATCAATCACTGCGCTGCTGCTGCTACTGTACTGCTGCCCATGACATTGCCACTGCCACTGCTGCATCTGTACTTTAGCTCTCCCTCTCAAGTGCTGCATCTGCTATGTTGCTAACACTGCCACTGCTAACACTGCATCTGCGTTGCAACTCAGTTGCTGAGAGAAAAAACTTAACTCACCCAGAATTGAACAAGTGTTCAGTGTATGCACCTTGGTGTTGAAGATGTGACTACTGGTAACTACTGCGCTATCTCTCTGACGTTCTGCGCATCACTGATCTGCATTACGTTGCACTCCTGTGCACTGCACTACTACTGCTACGCTGCTGCTTTGCGCTGCTCTAGAAACAGGCACTGCTACCCATTGCGCTGTCGTCTCCATCACTCGACTCTCACTGAAACTCCTCCATCCCGTTACTATTGATTATGGGCTTTCGTAGCAAGGTAATGAGCCATGAGGTGGGTTCCTCAAGGATCGTGCCCAACTGAAGTTCAAGCTGAATTACAGTTCTATGTCACTCCACTTCTTACCAGGAGAAGCATGGGCACTCATAGCAAACTCATCCTGCTCGATCTTTGCGGCTACAACTATCGAATCATGCTTCTCATCCTTGTCCTTTTTCTTCAAAGGACACTGTGATGCAAAATGGCCCATTTCACCACATCTAAAGCATTTCACCTTTGAGACATCTCTCTTTTGTCTCCATTGCCCTTGCTACCCTTTCGATGTGAGGGTTGCATTCTCCTCCTCCTCCAAAGTCTTTGATCCACAACCGCTGCTGCCGTCAAGCTTGCACTTCACTAGATCTCTCCTCAGCTCTTCCTCCTGAAGTGTTGCCCACATCTGCTCCAACTAGGAAGCGTAGCCTTGCCCAAAATATTTTGGACAAAAACTTGCCACTCCTCTGTGACTGCGTTAAGGGCCAGCCTCACCATAGTTTCTATAGTTGGGTTGGATCCCACGACTGCCAACTGGTCTTCAATTTCCTGAAGCCTCGTAACGAACGAAGCGATGCGCTCCCCCTTCTGCATCTGGATCATGTGGAGTTTCTGCTCCAAGTACATCTTCCATTGCTCGGAAGATCCTTCTGACAACAAAGACAAAGCTACCCACATCTCTCTGGTAGTGTTCTTGCCAGCTAAATGTGAGACTATGTGATCCTTTACACAATCAAGGATTAGCCTCTTGCACTTTGCCATATCGGTCTTGTACTTCTTAAGTTGATTTGGATCTGTAGGTACAACAACCACATTTTCCACGAACGTCTTGAGATCGAATTCATCTAGAAGGAACTGAATCCTTTCCTTCCAGATTACATAGTTGGAGGAACCCTCCAACCGGTCCTGATCTCGAAGACCATGAGCTGCCATCTCAGCCAAACACTGTCGAACTTCTTCCTCTTTCTCCCCCTCTGCGCAGCCTAGGCAGGCTTATGCACTCCCTCTGGAGCTCGTACATCTGCTGCTCGGATCTGCTTCTCAGATCCTGAAAAATGCTGAATTCCTCGTCTAGGAACTCACTGAGAATTCCCCGCTATGTGCTTTTTCTTTCTTCTGACACACCTTTGCTCTAGCAACTACCCACAGAAAAACTACGTCCCTCTGGCTTTGCGTGAAGGCTCTGTGCAGATCCCTCTGCCTCGGCAAAATCTCGAATCAGAAGTCCTACCTCTCTGTCGACTCACTCAGAGAGAGACAACCTCAAGACTTCAACCCTTCTGGCTAGATCTGCGCAATCCCTTTGGGGATTCGATTTGCTGTTGCTGCAACAATTTGGCCTTCACTTCAGATTCAGATCTACTCTTCCCGTTTCACATCAAATGCTCTGATACCATGTGAAAATTCCTAGATCTGATAATCTAAGGAATCCTACTGCATCAACATATTGTACTTCTCCTATTAAGTAAATTACATTTGCATAATTAATTCAGATATGAATTATTTAAGTAACCACTGTAGCAGCCTAAACTGAATAAATATGATCCTGAAACAAGGAAATTGAGCAAGAATCAATCACACATATGACACAATTATTTTTGGACTAAGTCCCCAAAAAAATCCAATGCGGGAAAACCGGTGCAATAGATTTGAGGGTTTGCATTATTAAGCAGTAGTAAATCCTGAATACATCTCTGAATACCTCAAGGGTTATTTAGTTACAGAGAGAAATGCTGGCAGAAAGAAACTGTGAGTTTTACCTCACACAATCACTAGAAAATTCGGCTGATCCGGTCACTGGAAAAGCTACCTCTAGAGGTCTTTACGCAGGCCCTGTGTCACTTCCTCTAGGCACCCTCCTCTAGGCACTGCATCATCCTAGCAACAGATCGATCTGACTCCCGAAATCTCAGATCTGGGCCTCCCGGTCTCACACCCCGTCTTTTGGCTTCTGGATCTAATCCAACAGCTAAATCTTAGACTCCCTTTGAACCTCTACGCAACCTTGACTGGCTCTGCGCTAGCTCTGCATCACCCTGACTAGCTCTATGCCGGCTCTATTGGACGTCTTCTTGCCTCTCTCTGCTAGTGATTCTCCAATTGAGAAAATCTCTCTCTGGAAGCTACTCTGCCCCTCACTGCACTGAATGACTTAGATCTGATCTTCGTCCGAGCACTGCTTCGTCAGAAGTATTCGATCTCAAGAATCACTCTGTGTGTCACTTTCCAAATGACCCTCAAGCCTTCCTTTATAGTCTTCTTGTTGAGAAATCAACGATCGAGATTAGATCTCTAATCAATGGCTAAGTTATAGCATGACTTGATCTCCGCCTTTCCTAGATTATTCTCACTATGTTTTATTAATGTCCTTTAATTATTTAATTTCCCTAAGTTTAAACTTAGGGTCTCCATTAAAATAATTAATCATTTTAATACAACATTAACCAAGTGGAATTTTCACAAACGGTTGCTTGGTTCTTTGGAATACCCATGTCGAAGCCTCTCCACCAAATTTGGGGCTTAGAGCACTTTTCGATGCTACACAAATCAACATGCCTCGACGTAGTCACTGCGTCACAACCTCCAGGAACTACGTCACCCTTCTAGCTAGTCGTTTGCTGACTGGAAACTCGGATCTCTAACCCTCCGGTCTCACACCTCGACTTTCGGCACTAGATCTCGACTGCTCTCCAACAAAACTGCGGATTCCCTCTGAAGCATTGTGTTGCTTCTGCGTGGCACCGCGTTGTTTCTCTGGACCTCTCGATGCCTCCTCTGCAATACACTCACCGGATCAGGAAAATCTTCCTCTCGTCAACTATCCCTGCCCCTCACTACAAGAAATTCACTTGATCACTCTCATGAAGCTCAATGCTGCTTCTCTCGAGAATTCGATCTCCAGATCTCTTGCTCTCGCTAGCTTTGTGTGTTCTCCAAACGCCCATCGAGCTCCTTCATATAATCTCTCGTTGACATATCAATGTCCAATATTAAAACATAATCAAAGGCTAATATTAATTGGGAGTCGATCCTTGTCTTTAGCTAGATGATTCACATCCAACTTAATTAATACACTTTAATTAATCACATTTCCTTAGTTTAGACTTATGAATACATTAAAAGTGATTAATTATTTTAATTAAGCCATCTCTGGATGTAATTTCCCAAAACGATTTCTGGAGAATGCATGTGTCCTAGCATCTCTGCAAAATCTCGAGGCTAGAGCATTCCGATGCCACAAAAATCAACACTCCCTCTTAGAGAGGAATGTGCTCTAGTGCCGCAACCTTATGAAGCATCACTCTAACTTTTGCACCATCCCAGCTGCGGTGCTGATGTCTGGCTGCGTTGCCCACCAACTACTGCGCTGCTCTAACTCTGTGTTGCATCCGTGCTACTGCTGACCTTGCTGAACTGTTGTCAACTATTGCATCTGCACTGCAACTCTGTTGCTGCTGCCACTGCAACATTTGCAACTCTCTCATCTATTGCTGCTGCAACTGAGAGATGTCCATCATACTGAACCAAATGTGTTCAGTCTGATGCATCTGTCGCCCGAGTCCTCACTGCTGCTAGTCTCTGCGCTGTCACTGAAGCATCTGCGCTAGTGTTGGCTCTGCACTGCTGCCAACTCTGCTCTACGCTCCTTAGTCTCAGAATGCTACTAACCACTGCATCTGTCACTTTGGCACCTGATTGCACTAACTATCACTGGTCCATCCTGCTACTGCTGCTATGGGCTCTCGAAGCATGGATCTGATTCAAGAGGTGGACTCCTCAAGGATCCTGCTCATCCTGTAGCTCTCTAAGGCTACAAAATCAAATCACCCCACCTCACCCTTGGAAGTATCTCGGTGATCATGGCAAACTCTTCCTCCAATCGATAGGACGCTGCGGATGCAACTTGCTGATCTTGCTCCTTCTACTTGTCCTCTTCCGAAGAGGACACTGAGAACTGAAGTGGTCCATCTCATCACATCGAAAGCACTTGATCTTCGAAATATCCTTCATTCGCTTGCGCTGCTCCTGTTGCCCCTTTGATGCGAGGGCTGCATTCTCCTCTTCCTTCACTGCCTTCGTCCCACTGCTGCTGGTGTTGCCACAGATGGTGCTCTTCATCAAACCACACCTCATCTCTTCTTGTTGGAGATTAGCCCACATCATCTCCCAATCCGGAAATCTTTCTCTGCCCAAAATGCTCTGGACGAAAACTTGCCATTCTTCTGAGACGCTGTTCATGGCTAATCTCACAAACTCCATAGGTTGAGGCGCTAACCCTATAGTTGCTAGCTGATCCCGGATATCCTGAAGCCTCGTAAGGAAGGGGTTTATGCGCTCCCCCTTCTGCATCCTTGTTCATCTTATCTTCTCTTCCAAGTACATATTTCGCTGCTCGGAAGATCCCTGATATAACATGGCCAATGCATCCCACATATCTTTGGCTGTGCCCTTGCCTGCTATGTGAGATACAACGTGATCTCTTACTTCGTCGAGGATCAAACTCTTGGCCTTCGCCATCCCCTTCTTGAAAGTTTTAAGATCATGCTCATCTAGAAGGAAGGAGATACTTCCCTTCTAGATCACATAGTTGGAGGCACCCTCAAACCGATCATGATCTCTCAACCCAGTTGATGCCATCTCACCAATCAAATGTCGAACTCGACCTCTAACCCTTTGCGCAACTGCTGACTGGCTCTACGCACTCTCGACTGGAGTAAGCAAATCTGCCCTCGACTGCTGCTGCATTGCGTGGGAAATCATAATCTCTTGGCTAGAGATTCTCTGAGGACAAAAATTCCCAGTGTGTGCTCTCTTTCCTCTTCTGATGCTTTTCTGCACTAGTAGACTGCTGCAGAAAACTGTGTCCCAGCTGAAGATCTGCTCTGCATGGGAACTGCTGCACTGCTCCCTCTACCACTGACAAATCTTGATCCGAAAAATCTTATTCTTTGTCGACTCACTCAGAGAAAGGATTTTCCACAAAAATTTGCCCTCCTGGCTACAGACTGTGCAACTCCTATGGGGTTCTGAACTACTGCCTATGCAGTGCTTTCGAAATCCCTCTTCCGACTACAACTGAGCTCTTCCCACTTCACCTGTGCTCTGATACCATGCGGAAATTCCTAAATCGGAATCCCTACTGCAACAACTGATTAAATTTCTCCTACTTGTTAATTATTGCACAAGTTATTTACGATGTTACACAACAAATATCTATTGTAGCCTTCACAACATAAAATACTACACAGGAAAGAAATGAACACACACATGTACACTGTTATTTTTGGACAAATGTCCCTGGAAAAACCCAATGTGGGAAAACCGGTGCAACAATTGAGGGTTTTATTATTATGCAGTGGTTTTCTTGAATACAAACCTTTGGATGCCCAGATTGGCAATCCGATACAGAGAATAAACTGGCAAAGAGGTAGTGAGAAAATATCTCACACTGTCATTGGCGATCCGACACTGATTCGGGCTCTGGATGGCTTGCCCCACGCTGCCTCTATGCAGTCTCTGCGCTGTCACTGCATCACAACCTCCAAGAACTGCGTCACCCTTCTAGTTGATCATTTGCTGACTGGAAACTCGGATCTCTAGCCCTCCGGTCTCACTCCCCGACTTCCAACACTAGATCTCGACTGCTCTCTAGCAAAACTGCTGATACCCTCTGAAGCACTGCACTGCCTCTCTGGACCTCTCGATGCCTCCTCTGCAATGCACTCATCAGATCAAGAAAACCTTCCGCCGACCAACTATCCCTGCCCCTCACTGCAAGAAATTCACTTGATCACTCTCATGAAGCTCAGCGTTGCTTCTCTTGATAATTTAATCTCTAGATCTCTTGCTCTCGCTATATCGACGTGTTCTCCAAATGCCCATCGAGGTAGAGGATGGAAGCGACCAATGTCTACTGTGATAATCAAAGTTGAAAAAGCTCTCTGAGAATCCAGTGTTTCATGACAGGTCGAATCACATAGATATTCAATGCCATTTCATCAAAGATTGTGTACAGCGTGGAGCTGTCCAGCTATGTTATGTTCCCACAGGAGAACAGGTTGTTGACATAGTCACGAAAGCTCTAGGGAGAACTAAGTTGGTCTATTTCAGGGAACAAATGGGTATGGTGGAGAATCTGTTTCAGTAGCAGGGACAGGGTACTTTGGTTGATTCTCAGTTGCAGCAACAACAAATGAGAGGGAGTTGTAGTGCAGATGCAGTGTTGGCAGCAGTTTAGCAGGGTCAACAACAATAGATGCAACTCATTTCAGAGTTGCGCAGTGGTTGGTGGGCAATATGGCCAGACATCAACAACATGACAGGAGATGGTGCAGAGATAGGGTGTTGTGGCAGCAGGTGCAGCACTAGAACACATTGCTTGCTAAGAGGGAGTGTTAGTTTTTGTAGCATCGAATGTGTTCTAGTTGCAAAATTTTGTGGAGAGGCTAGAATGCACGAGATCTCCAAAACCTAGAAATTGGTTTTGGAAATTCCAACTAGAAGTGTCTCAATTAGATTTTTAACCGTTTTTAAAATATTTCCTAAGTCTAAACTTAGGGAATATGGTTTATTAATCAATATTAATTGAGATAAGGTGAGAATTATCTAGAAACTCACACAGATCGACAGGGAATTTATATGGGCCATTGATTATGTTTTAATCTTGGCCGTTGATGCTCCAACAGAAGATCATAAGAAGTCGATGGGTAGATGGAGAATACACCAATGCATTTACTTAGTTGCCCAGGCAGTTCAATTTTCTCAGTGGCTATGATTCAGTAGAGAGGATAGAGCTAGAGGGTGAGTAGCTGGTGAGAGAGGAGGGAAGCAGTATTCTAGGAGGAAAGTTTCCAACTCCTGGAAGAGACAGTGAGAGAGGCTGAATTCCACAGAAGCTCTATGTAGTGACTGTGTAGAGAGTGACGCAGAAGCTCCAGCGTGAGGATAACGAGTCCATCTCGGGGGCAGAAATTTGGAGTGGAGTGTGAGAAAATTCTCACAAAAATTCTGCTAGTATTTTCCTTCGATCAGATTGCCAGTAAGGCATCGAAATTATTGTACTTAGAGTTGCTGCTGGAGAATAATAATAAAACCCTCATCTGCTGCACAGGTTTTCTTGCATTGGGTTTTTCAGGGGACATTTGTCCAAAAATAATTGTGTTAAAATTCTTGTGTGCGCTAGAATTTCTCAGTTTCCATTATTCTATTTTCCGCAGTATTTTTTTATTGTGAAAATTGCAGTTGTGATTTTATTCATTGTTTGCTGTAGCAAATAAACTGCATAATTAATTTACAGTTAGAAGAATAGTTTCCAGTTGCTGCAATATATGAATCTTTTACATCTTTCACAAGATTGATGTGCTTTATCTATTAGCCACAAACTAGAGGGAGAGGGCATATGTAGACTAGTTTCATATGATCAGAGCTTTTGGACAGGAGTAGATTTGCCACTACTTTCATATCTCTTCAGTCTCTATTGAATTCTATGTGGGATGTGAAGAACATGTTTATTTTACAAGATTGGTGTGCTTTATCTATTAGCCACAAACTAGAGGGAGAGGGCATATGCAAACTAGTTTCATATGATCAGAGCTTTTGGGTAGGAGTAGAGGAGGTGTGTGCCATTTCAGAACCTTTTGTAAGGGTTCTTCAATTGGTTGATGGAGACAAGCCTACAATGGGCTACTTGTATGAGGCCATGGATAGGACCAAAGAAGCCATTCATTGCTATTATGAAGATAAGGGAGACGAGGGGTTAGAGAAACAATAGTTGGTATGGAGAGTGATTGATGAGCGATGGAACAATACCCTCCATTACCCCATTCATGTTGTAGGTATCTAACTCAACACCGCATTTTCTTACTCTCGTGGTTTCAGATTTGATGTCGAGGTGATGGATGGATTCCTCACTTGTGTTAAGAGGATGGTGGCATCTGAGCAAGAACGTGAAGAAATTTCTAAAGAAACGGAGATATATAGGGTGGCACGTGGCACATTTGGTTTTACCATGGTTATTAAGAATAGGACGACCAAAATTCCAGGTAAGCTCCAGTTTGTTTCAACTTTCAAATTTCATAATTCATTGTCTCTTCATAATTTGTTTCAATTTTAGAATTTCAATGTTTTAATTTTTTTTTAATGTTTCTCATTTTTCTTTTAACTTGTGGATGTTTGATGGAGAAGCTATGGTGGCAGAGTACCCCATCTCCAAAAGCTTGCCATTCGAGTGCTCAGAAAAACATGCAATTCCTATGGGTGTGAGCGCAACTGGAGTGTATTTGACAAAATACACAACAAAAAGCGCAATAGGTAAAAAAATTTCAAATTAAATTTTTGAATTCATTTTATTATTTTTATTATTTAAATTTTCTAAGTACTAATTTACAATCTATGCCTCTAATATAGATTGGAATTCCAATGCCTCAATGACATGGTCTACATCTACTACAATCTCTGATTGTGGGTAGCAGTTGCAGGGGATCCAGAGGCACTAGAGGCAGTGGAGGTAGCAGTTGTAGGGGAGGGAGAGCCAGAGGTAGAGGAGGAGGAGGAGCAGGGTCAGGAGGCAGAGCAAGAGGAGGATGAGGAGGAGGAGGTGACACCATCTAGGATGGGAAACAACTGAGGACAGAGGCCACCTCTTTTTTTTTGCTTTCAGAGGACAGCATAATCCATTTGTAACCCCATCGTACGGATGATTTTGTACTTACTCCTGAAATCACAACCCAGATGGATGAAACTAGATCCGGGGTCTTCTATCTCTTTCACTCGATTGCTTAAAGTACGAGTCTAACCATGCGAATATATGATCTGATGTTGAACATGGGAAGACACCGTCTAATTACCAGCTAATGATGTGAGCCATTAACAGATGCGAGAGAAACCACCGTTGATGATAATGGCTCTCAAGGTACTGCAGTACATTCTGCATGGTGTGAATAGATGATTTGATGTCGAATGCCATACAAAGTCTTTCGGTCGAAGGCCTGTGATGTCAACCTGTTGTCAGAAGTGAGAAACCTGCCGTTGATGTAAGCAAGCTCCAAGGTACTGAAAGGTTGTTTCTAAGTCAACTTCTTGGATGATGAGTTGATGTCGACAGGAAGCGACTCGTTGCAGGAGGGCGTTGATTCTTCCCTCATCAACGACACGAATCCAGAGTAATGATTTTGGAGAAAAAATGTGATTGATGAAGCAATGTCAGGGATGGCGGTCATGAAATGAAGGTTTACGAGTATTGCAAAGGATGAGAAATAACTGAGAGACTTCTATTGAACATATCGGCGACATTGAATGAATTGGCAACATTTGACCCAAAACCGAAGTGATGGATGGTATGATACACCATAGGTATGATAGACTATCAAGCAGATTACCCAACCCAAAAATCATGGAGAATAAGTGTCATGTTCAAGAGCGACTTGCTACCATAAAGTGTTTCATCCCTTTCCAATTTTCCCCAATCATTGCTGACCAATACCTCTTTATTTTTTAACAAGCTTGAGGAGAATAACATATGCTTGATGTATAATTCCACCCTTCGGGTGAATCCATCGCTATTTGATTCTTTAACGAGTCTAGCGAAGGTGAAACTCGATCTTGTCATGATGGACAAGTGCGTTGCTATTTGATGCTTTAACGAGTCTAACGACAGTGAGAACTCGATCCTTTTTGATATTTAGAGAGTTTGAAAAAGGGACTAAAAGAAAACTCCACAAGTTCTTTTTCGTATAATAGTCCCTTAGATTCGAAAAAGCGTACAATAATATTTGAGAGAACCTCCTAGCCATGTTCGACTAGGGTTTTCCTTTTTCATAATCATAATCTATCTCAGTCCGGAAAGGGGTTAAACTTATACTGAGTAGATGTCGTTTCAATTCCTTTAACGAGCTTGAAAGGACAAGTGCTTGACAATCTTTTCATATTTTGAGAGTCTGAAAAGAGCTGAAAGAGAACTCCAGGGGGGTTCCTTTTTTGCATTTAACAAAGCTCGAAAAAGAGATAAAAGTTCGCTTTGAATTCCTTTTTCATGTTTAATAAAGCTCGAAAAAAGAGATAATACTGTGCTTTGAATTCCTTTTTCATATTTAACAAAGCTCGAAAAAGAGATAAAAATGTGCCTTGTGGTCAATATCGCATTTCACGATCATGCACGACTAACTCATTGTAATTAGTTGCAAACCTGCTCAAAGAAACATCAAATGGATTAACAATACTTGTCAAAAATAGTAAAAATGGGTAAAAACCATAGTCGTTTCATTAAATATGCATAAATTAATCAAAAAGAATATTAAATTAAGAAATTACCAAATCATTTTTACCATTTGAATTTTAGTGCTCTGACCCTGTTTTGCCCTCGAACTTTAGTAGCTGATTGCAACAGATTCTGTGGATTATTCTCGTGCTGTTCGGACCAGGTAGAAGATCTTACCCTCCTCTTTCTATTGAATGCATTCTTTTTCAGTTTCATGCACATTTTTTAAGTTTTTGGGGCCCCTAGGGTAAATATACAATGCCCTAGGGCTAATGCACCCTTGAATGTCGAAAAGTGCGTTGCAGAGAGGCTGGAAAGAGGGCCAGTTCCTCTACAATGCTTTGTCTCTCACTCAGGGGTGCGTTGGGCACAATTCAGAAAGTTATATCTTTGTTTCTGCCCAAAATCTTCCCAATTTTTTTGCATGGAATGGATTCTAACTAAGCCTATGGTTTGATTTCAGACTTTGATCGGATTAGAATGTCGATTACATGGCGTGAAAGAGAACATGAAGAACAATATATGGTTGCCCTAAATGATCCTAGCACTATGAGAGCCCTCAGAGACTGTGGGTTGCTCAAGTACTTCTTGTTGTCAGGAATGAGGCAACGCATGGAACTATAGCAGTTCTTGATCTGTTCATGGGACCCAACAATATAGGCATTTCACATTGGGGACAAAGTGCTCCCAATAGTGGTCGATGGCATTTACTTTCTCACAGGTTTGTTAGGACGTGGTGCCCCCATTTCCCTTGCGGGCTCTGCGTGTGGCGGTGAAACAGTGAAGGACTACATCCGACAGTTTTGTCGATCAAGAACTAAGCCTAGTAAAGATGGAAAGATAAATATCAAAGATGTGTCTGATATGCCTTTGTGCACTCTCCTATTCACTCTCTCAAAGCTAGCTAGCAGCGTGACACTACATGTCGCGAATAGATCATACATGCAGTATGCGCTTGAGTGTCTCAAGCCAATCGTGTTCAATTGGGCAAAAACAATACTCCTTCAAATGAAAGAGCAGCTGACCAAAGTAAAAAGTGGTAAGACCAAAATTTTTAGTTATGGGTCAGTTTTGATCACTTTTGTTTTGGAGCGAGTCCCATTGATGTAGCCACAACATGTGACGCTGGAATTAGCTAGTCCTAGTGATCCACGGATGCAGCGGTGGGTCAAGTTGATGGCTAGACATGCTGGTTAGTCATCGATCTCATTTTCCACTGCATTCTTCAGTTGGCTCCGAAGATAGAATATCTTCTTAGAGGAGTATCCCTATTCGGGGATGGATTTCCGCGGAGATCCAGATTTGATTTTACCAGCCGACGCTCAATGGGGTGCTATAGGTAAAATGTTGACCATGTTTTTGATTCTTTGGGGTTTTTTACATATTTTTGTGTTTTTTGATGTTTCCAAGACTAAACTAAAAACGTTTTATGTATGCAAATGTAGGTACCATTCAACCAGTGGTTCGTGCACAACAGGCGGGAGAATCAGTAGAGAGGACTATCGGAAGAGCAGTCCTACAAGATTTGGATTTAGCTGAGACTCTTGCTGAGTTGCAACAACATGTGGAGGGATTGACTCTTGGGATACCGGATGTCCGGATCAAGGAGTTACCTATGAGGCTGCAGCGCCATACCATTGGTGTGCCTAGCTGTTGGATGAGGCCATTGCGCATGATAGCCCAAGCAATGACCTGCTATCATGAGCATCACTAGGTTTACTTAGATTATGCTATGTTTGTATACATTTTGAGGTTAGATGACCAACGTGTCTTGGACACAATTTTGTAAAAAATCTCGATATAAATCTATTTTACTTTCAGTGTTTTTCTATGATTATGTGCAATCGTATTCAGTTGTATGATGTGAATTGAAAATTTATCTTTACAGATGCTGCAAATGTCTATTTAACACATAATTCGCCAGTGAATCAACCAGAGTGTTAAATTTTTTGGAAATATGTTGATATTGAATGTAATCAAAATGTCTTTCCAAAATTCGAACTCTAAGGAGATGCTGCAAATGTCTATTTAACACATAATTCGCCAGTGAATCAACCAGAGTGTTAAAGTTTCTGGAAATATGTTGATATTGAATGTAATCAAAATGTCTTTCCAAAATTCGAACTCTAAGGAACATGCGATGAACTGCTGGATTTCAGACAGTATAGGCACCAGTAAGCTGTAGTACGACAAGTTGTGAGTCCAGCCTGATGATGATGCGACGAATGCCAAGTGAAATGGCATCAGATAGTAACTTGTAGGCACCCTTAGCCAGAATGCACTTGACAATGTAGGGGCCGTGCCATAATGGTTCAAATTTCCCTGTTCCTATCTTATCATCTTCTTGATCATAAAGCAAGACCAAGTCTCCTTCCGAGAAGGTGCGAGGCTTGACATTGCGGTCATATTGTGCCTTAATTCGTCTCTTATGTGCTTCGTTGGCCAACCTGGCTTCACGACGTGTTTCATCTAGATGGATGAGATCTAAAAGACGTGCCTCTTATTTAGAAGTGTTAGGTAGTAGGTCAATCGCAAGTTTCAACGATGGTATTTCACATTGTATCGGTAAGATAGCTTCCAGACCATAAACTAGCTAAAAGGGAGTGAATCCGGTTGCATTTCTCACTGAGGTTTGATATGCCCATAAAGCTGAGTACAAGATCAAATGGCAGTTTCGTTTATGAACCGCAATCATGCATTGAAGCATACGCTTAAGAATCTTGTTGATAGCTTCAACTTGTCCATTAGCTTGCGGATAATAGGGGGTAGAACTATCATGTGACAGTCCTAACTTGGCAGTCAACTCATACATCATGTGGTTGCGAAAATGTTTTCCATGATCTGTTACTATGGCTTGTGGTACAACAAACCATAAAACCACATGGTTAAAAAAGAACAATGCAACTGTCTGTCTCGTGTTGTTGAATGTAGACATCGCCTCAGCCCACTTGGTAAAATAGTCAATGACAAAAATAATATACCCATGCCCCTCGGCCGAGCGGGGGTTACATGTCATGAAGTCAATGCTCCATTTTGCAAATGGTCCAACAACGATGACAGGATGCATTGGTTTTGGCGGCAGGTGGGTTTTACGATCAAATATTTGGAAAGCATGACAACTTCTAACTGCGATAATGCAGTTGCGAAATATGGTAGGCCAGAAGTAACCAGCGCGGTGAATCTTCTGCGCGGTAGCATAGCCAGACAAATGTCCACTACATGCACCAGAATGGCAATCATTTAAAACTTTTTTGGCTTCCTCATGCGTGAGGCACCTACGTAAAATCGTATCGACAGCACGACGATAAAGTGTATCGCTGACGATCATATAATCTTTGGCTTGGTATCGTATACGTTGCTGTTGCGAGCGAGAGGTATTAAGCCGTAAAGTTTGGGTCTGGAGATAGATGATGAAATCTCCATACCACGGGTCAGATGGCTCGATCAGAAACAAAGACTCGTCCGAAATTGATGGTTCCATAGTAGGATCAGTACTACTTGAAGGAAGGTCACAAATAAGCTCAGCAAACACCAAAGACTTCTGACTTGGATTTGATGAATTCCAAATCAAACTCTTGCAAAACGACGATCCATTTTGAATATTTGCCCCCCAACAATTGACGTGACAGAATGTATGTCATAGGGTTGCAATCCGAAATGACAATGGTATTTCGGAGCAGGATATAATGGCGAAATCTTTGTACAACTTGAACGGTTGCCATAGCGAGCTTCTCAATGTATGTGTACTGAACTTTCGTATCATTGAGATTACGACTCAAATAACATATCGGATGTTCCCATCTTCTTCTTGGACTAAAACCATAGCGATGGTTGTATCTGCAGCAGCGAGATACAGGAAATAGTCACTCTGATAATTTGGGGGATAGATTAATGATGCTCGGATCAGGAAATCTTTAAGAACACCAAAGGAAGCTTGCGCAACCTAATCCCAATGGAAGGGTACCCGCTTTTTCAAGAGTTGAGTAAATACTTTAGCCATTTCGGTGTAGTTGGGAATGAACCTCCTTAGGAAGTTAGCCTTCCCTTGGAGTCTCTGCAACTGAAGTAGATTGGAAGGAGCGGGCAAATCAAGAATAGCTTGGACCTTCAATGGATCAAGCCGAATTCTGTCTTTTGACATGACGAATCCAAGCAAATGACTCGAACCAACACCAAACACACATTTGTGCGGATTGAGGCATATTTTATAATGATGGCATCGTAAAAAGATCGCTCTCAGATGTCGCGGGTGGTCAGCCTGTTTCCGTGAATGTGTGGGTAAGTCATCCAGATACGGTTGAACTATGTGCTTGATGTCATGAAAGGCATAATTCATTTCCCTTTGGAATGTGGCCCCAACGTTCTTTAAACCAAAAGGGAGTTTACGATAGGGGAATCTACCCTAGGGACAGATAAAAGCCGTTTTATATTGGTCTTCTGGGCGAATATTAATCTGATTGTAATCGGAGAATCCACCCATGAAAGAAAATATTTCACATCCGGCACATTCATCAATAATCTGGTAGATAAAGGGAGTTGGATAATTGTCTTTCGGACAAGAATGATTAACATCCCGATAGTCGACACACACTCTAATTGTCCCCTATTTCTTCATGACAGGAACAATGTTTAATACCCAATCGGTAAGAAGAACAGGGTAAATGAATCCAACACGCAGAAGTTTTTCAACTTTTGCTTTAATGGCAACAACTTTATTTGGGTGAACAGGACGAAGGCGCTGTCTCACTGGCTTAACATCATGATACATTTTAATCTCATGTTCAACAATGCTGGAGTCGATACCTGACATCTCCTCATATGACCAAGAAAATACTTCTCAGAATTCACGAAAAAGAGCGTGGTAAGTGTCAAGTTCAAATGGAGAACAAGATGCACCGACATGAATGCTTTCTACAATATTGGGTTTGGTTGAAATATCGATAGAAATCGTTTCTTCGATATTCAATGGGTTTCGTTCGGAGTCGACGACATGGATAGGAATAGAATTCGTTAAGAACTCAACGACAGTAGGGTGATATAGTTCAGATGGATGATCTTCATTGTAATCTGGAAAGATGGGATCGTTGATGTGATGATTCCCATGGTTCTTCTTTCGACATCATGGATTCAATAATGCTCTCATCAGTTGAGAATACGCGTGAAAATGGATCAGAAGAAGAGTACCAAAATCCGAAGAACTATAAACCCAAATAGTCAGCGACAATGGATTTCGATTCGCCGCATAAGCCAAGAAAATTGATTGCTATGCTAGCTCAATTAGACTTAGCGGCATGATGTCGCCCAACCTAACTACTTCAGAATCATTAGGTATCTTTCCTTAAGTCAGATGAAGTGGAAGATATCATGTTGTAGGTCTCTATATGTACGATTTCTGTCGATGTTGTGGGCGACAGTAACGAAAAGGAGACCATTAGGGAAGGATCCTTAAAGAGTCCTACACCAATGTTTTGAAGAGAAGGTGGGGGTTCGTGAATTGATGGAACGCTTCCAGTTGCTTGGGAACCAGAGGCGAAGAACGAGAGTTGATCAATGGCTATGATACTTCCTTTATGGGGGAAGACGATCAGATGAAAGTAGGTAGATACTATCGCAGCCATAGCATAAACCCATGGTCTTCCAAGTAATATGTTGTAGTCGAGGGGTCCGTCAACGACCTCAGCGTCAACAGTAACTGATTTTGTCCTTAGTTATACTTGCAGGTTATTAAGAATTCCACAAGGCTTATATGTACGACCATCAAAAGCTTTCAATGTCGTAGGTGATTGTGACAAAGTCGGCGAGCCAAGTGACCTCCAGCAACTCATTAACATGATACAAGTAGATGCGCCTTCATCAATGGAAGTGCGATGAATGAGGGAATTCAGGACATGTACTCGAATCAAGAATGTTAACTCTGCTGGTAATTTTGGCACATAGCCTGCGTGATTAAAGACTACAAGATTTGAATCTGTCTGATCAATTCCACTGATCGCGGACAACAAAGCCTGCTTCTAGGAGTGACAATTCTGGAGTCTCAAGCATTGACATAGCAGAAGGTGACTGAGCCAGATCTTCTACTACATTATAAGTTTGAGTTGCACGAGCTCAAGGGTTGAATGTCGATTTGTGAGCTACTCCCTTCGACGACTTTATTGTTAACTCTGGAAGGATAGGCAGTAGAGCCGAATTAGACGAGGTCGAAGTCGAAGTGGTAGGTTGATCTATAGCCTGACCATTGGACGATGACAACGGATTATTGTAATCTTTACTTCGTGTCGACACCAAAACATCAGTTTTGGGCTTTGTAACAGATAACATAAGCACTTGTGAACTAGAAGCGGGATCCGTCGCAACCAAATGTGTTTTCGAGTTCGGAAAAGGATTTGTCAACACTATAGATGCGGCAGAAGTCTTAAGAAGCTTTGGGACAATCTCGCGTAAATTGCTCCTCATTACATATCATGTAAGGGTGACGAGGTTTCCGAAAAGAACCAGATGAATCAGATGATTTTTCCTACGGGGGTGAATTTGATTTCTTCTTGTCTTTCCCCTTCTTCCTATTTGCTGGTTGCTTATCACTTTTGCCTTTGTCAGATGACATGGCATGGATTTCGGAAGAAGATGCAAGATCAGTTGCAGTAGGGTTTTGATTTGAAACAACAAATGTAGGACCAGATAGTCGACTTGCTGCCGAAGTGCTAGCAGAACCAATCACACCATCGCCGACATGAATGTCCTGACTAGATGGAGCAGGAGGAACAATAAAATTTGGTCGCGACGCTTTTGGAATCTTTTCATAGAGCGTGCCAGACTGAGAGTAAATCAGATCCAGATACTAGGCACGAGTAATGACTTTCTCTTCAGTGACAACACCGCCTTTGGCCACATCCTCCGTGATAGATGGCAACAAGGACTTAATAAACCACTCAGCTAAAAGCTGATCAGGAACAAATGTTTTAACCATTCGACGGCGACGACACCACTCATGTATATGATCCGATATATGAGTAGCAGTGGTCTCTTTAAAGCTGGTCAAAAGTTCCATTCCAATTTCATACTTGATGGGTAACTGGAAGTGGGTTAAAAAGGTAGTGGCTAAAGCTGTAAAGTTATCAAAGGAAGCTCGTGGTAATTCAATGTACCACTTCGCAGCCGGACCAGTAAGCGTTTGCTAGAAAAGACGCTGTTAATCCAAGTTGTCATTGATGGCAACATGATGAACGAATGAACACACTTGATGACACTTGATGAAGATTGAAAGACTAGATATCATTTGATTTTGAAGTTCTCCTAATGATGATGCACAATGACACATTACTACACTATTATTAAATACACAATGCTATACCTTCATGACTTTGCTGGGTACTATCATGATGACATGAATGCTACTCTCCTACATAATGACTCTATGATCATATGATAACAATGAAGAAGCCAAAGATTGAAGAAGCCACGCTGTATCAAATATTCCTCATGCTGTCCCAAACTTTTTATGCATGAATTTTTGGACAGTCACAAATAAAAATAAATTTTCCAACCATAGAGGCAATCTTTCATCATGGGACCTAGACCATCTTAAAGAGGATTTTTTCCTCTTTCCAATGAGCCTTTACTTGCCCCGAAACTCCCAGCAGTTGATGAGCTATGGAATTTTTAAGTTATGAAATATATATATATGCAGGCTAGCCAACCTATTGCTTGTCACTCATGTCGGCCTATATCTTAAAGACGTGTCATTTCATTTGTCCTAGCAAAAAACACTATATACAATTCAGACTGCATTTCTCCTCAAATAATTTCGGTGATCAATCACAGGAATAGAAGGCACTGTTCAAAGCTCGTGAACAAAGAAGAGAAGGAGCACAGGAGTTAAGAAAATAAGCAGCAATGGATTGTTTGGGTCTAAAAATTCTACAAACAACCGAAGTTTTGATCACCTAGTAAAGCATCTAAACACAAGTGGTTCAGATTTCTTGTTGTGGCATATTTCAGATCCGAAATTGTTGTGGCTTGGAATTACAGTGGCCTAGAATTGCAGTACTATGGCTCGGAATTATAGTGACCCAGAATTGCAGTACTGTGGCTCGGAATTACAGTGACCCAGAATTGCAGTACTGTGGCTCCAAATTATAGTGACCCAATATTGCAGTGCTGTAGCTCAGAATTGATGCAATAACCTCAGACTGTGGAATCCTCAGGCTTCTTGCTATGGTTCAAGTGTGAAGATACAAAGGGCTGTCATAATCTTGGAGTTAACTCTGTGGTCATTCTTGCGGTGAGCTAGATTGAAGAGTTGACAAGTGGAGGAGGGCCCAAGCCCTTTTTACATTCACACAATCAAGATTGTAATTCTAGCACTTTGAATTCACTATTGAAGCAACTGTGGAGGTATCATTCAGGCATATACAGTCAATGATGCAGACCTGAATTTCGAAGGATATTGGATAATGATAGCTGGAGGCCTGTACAAGAAGATCTTGGACAGTGGAGCATTTGGTGGTTTGACAGTGAAGTATTAAACATTGAAGAATTATGATGTTCAAGTAAGTACTATCCAGATTCTTTATTAGAAGAAGATAAAACAGGATTGGTGTCTTTGGAGTAGGAGCTCCTAAACACAAGGTTGGTGCCTTGAGAAGATAGGGTCGAAGCCCTAGAGATCAGAGCCTCCTCAAAGTCCAAGTTGGTGCTTGGCAACAGGTTGGTGCCTGTTTCATTAAAGGGTTGGTGCCCTCACTCATCTATTGTATACAATTATTTGAAAAAGGATTGAAGTTCTTATTAATCCTTAATATTATTATTATACACCTCTCTGTGTTTAATTGTGAAGAATCTAACTAACAATAATTAACAATTGAAAAGAAATATTGATTCACCCGCCTCTCAGTATTTCCAACAATTGGTATCAGAGCCAGCTTCTTCATTATCAGCCTAACAGTTGGAAGAAGGATTCTTAGGCACAATGAAGAACATAGAAGCAACAGGGAAACTGCCTATCTTTGATGGAAAAATTTTTAGTTTTTGGAAAAAGAGGATGTCCTACTATCTAATGTCTCATGGCCCTGAAGTATGGCACTTTGTTTTGGATGGGTGCAAAGCTCCCTCCGGTCTTCCGACTGATCCAGACGAAAGAAAAGCCTACATTGCTAATGCCAATTCTTTAAATTCCATCACTAGTGGAATTATCAATTCTGAATTTACGAAAGTCATGAATTGTGACTCAGCCAAAGAAGTATGGGATAAGTTGGTTTCCCTATATGATGGGGACTCCAAAGTTACGAAGGCAAAGCTTCAAACCTATAGAAGACAATTCGAGAGTCCGAAAATGGATGATGAAGAAGATATTGCATCATACTTCCTCCGAGTAGCTGAAGTGGTTAACTCTCTTAAAGGACTAGGAGAAAATATTGAAGAAAGCACTATTGTTCAAAAAATCCTGAGATCGCTTCCTGACAGATTTGACTCCAAAGTAAGTGCCATAGAAGAAATGAAGGACCTAGATACTCTCAAGATGGATGAACTTCATGGAATACTCATTGCCTATGAGATGAGAAAAGGGAGTCCAAATTTCAAAGAAGCAGCTTTCAAAGCCTCAAGATCAGCAAAAGAAGGAAAAGGATGGAATTGCAATAGCGATGAATCTGATACTGAAAACGAATTAGCTCAATTTGTATGAAGACTAAAAAGGGGATCTAAGCTAAAAGGTAACTACCCTCTTATTTGTTTCAATTGTGGAAGAATAGGTCATTATGCTGCAAAATGTCCTCATAAACATGATAGTGATGATGAAAAGGACTCTAAAAGGATGATGTACAAAAAGAAAGGGTTTAATAAGAAGAAATTCTTCTCCACACAAGACAAGTCTGATGAAGATGAATTTGTAGTCATAAAAAAGAAATCAACTAGAAATATGCGTCATCACAAAGAAAGTGATGATGAATCAGATGAGGATAGTAACCATGTTGGAAGCAAAGAAACGTTATTCATGGCATGATGATGACTCAGAACTAGAAGATGAAAGAAACATGGATAGATTGCTAATGAGTGCCATTGAAGAAAATGAGATTCTACAAAAGAAGATAATTTTTCTCAAAATAGAAAGAGAGGAAGCAAAAAGAAGGGAAGACTTCTTGAACAATGAGCTAAAAGAGAAGGATGATATCTGTGAAAAACGTGAAGCTGAAATAATATCTCTAAGAAAGGAATTAGAGCAAGTCAAAAGGAGTTGGCAAAGCTCTCTAGCTCTTGATATCATTCTTAATACTCAAAAACCTCAACATGACAAGTCTGGAATTGGTTTCAAAGGAGAATCATCAAGTACAAAGAATAATGCTAGAAGTTATGCTGACGTACTCTCTTGCCATCCAAAAGAAGAAAAGTCATCTCGTTAGGAACAAAGTCCCATCTCAAAACCAAGAATTGAAGAAAGAGCAACTCCAAGGAAGAATGTTGGTTCAAGCTATGGATACTACAATAGGTATCAAACTATTTTTCTTGGGCATTGTTACAATTGTAAAAACTTTGGGCATCAAGCTAAGCATTGCAAGGCTCATAATAATGAAGCACCAAGATTGAATGATCAAACAAACCAACTACGTGGTCCTAAAGAGCAAGGACAAATCAAAACTTACAATTCCTTTGATCCTTTGGCTAAGTTTGATCTGTCTTGCTCATTATGTGATAATTATGATCATAATGAACAAAATTGCCCTCTCAAAAGGGAAAAAGCTAAAAGCGTAAATCTCAAAACTGATAAATGTGGCCTAGCTCTATGTGCTCATAGTGAAGAAAATCATTGGTTCGTGGATAGTGGATGCTCAAGACATATGATAGGTGACCAAAAGAAGTTTATCTCATTGAACAAGAAAAATGGAAATGTATCCTTTGGAAGTGGATCCGCTAAAATCACTGGAAAAGGAACTGCTACCCTTGTCAATGGACTAGGAAAGGCTCAAAATACCTTGCTCGTAGAAGGGCTCAAACACAATCTCTTAAGTGTTAGCCAAATTTGTGACCAAGGACATAATGTTGTCTTTAGTACAAAAAATTGTGAAATAAGAGATTCATCCTCAGGATAGCTTGTGGCGAAATGAGTAAGAACACCAGATAATATTTATAATCTTAGTAAAATCCAAGAAGATAAATGTTACTTAAGTCAAACAGATGAAAATTGGTTATGGCACAAGCGATTGGGGCATACAAGTTTTGATAACCTAGTCAACATTAGCAAAATTAATGCAGCAAGGGACATTCCAAAAATGTGCAAGCCAAATCAAGTTGTATGTGGCCCATGCCAACATGGAAAGCAAACCAGAACTAGCCACAAAACTAAGTTGTTGTCAACATCAAAACCTCTGGAAATTATTCATGCAGATTTATGTGGGCCAACTAGAACTCCAACTCTTCAAGGTGAAAGGTACTTTGCTCTATTTGTTGATGACTATACTAGAATGATGTGGATATATTTCATAAAATATAAATCCGAAGCATTTGAATGTTTTAAGAATCTTAAAGCTCTCATTGAAAATGAGAAAGACTCTAAGATTAAATGTCTTAGAACGGATAGAGGAGGAGAATTCACCTCAAAAGAATTTGATGAATTTTGTAAAGAGCATGGAATCAAAAGAAAACTCTCTGCTGCTAGGACACCCAAGAAAAATGGAGTAGTTGAAAGAAGGAACCAAACCGTTCAAGAAATGGCGAGGACAATGCTACTAGCAGCTGATTTGCAACCAAAATTTTGGAGAGAAGCAGTTGGGACGGCAGTTTATACCTTAAATCGAACTCAACTAAGACCAAATAATGAAAAAACTCCTTATGAATTATGGAAAGGAAGACCTGCTTCAGTAAAATATTTCAGGGTTTTTGGAAGCAAATGCTTCATAAAAATAAATGATGACTCACCAGGTAAATTTGATTCTAGAGTTGATGAAGGAATATTTCTTGGATACTCCACTAGGAGCAAAGCTTACAAATGTTACAACAATCGTCTACAAAGAATAGTGGAAAGCATTGATGTGAAGATTGATGAAGGCCTTCCAGAAAAAAGAATTGAAGATCATGAAGTTGAGCCTTTCTTTGAACAAAGTGAAGAAGAAGAATCTGAAAAAGAAGAGGAGAATGGAGAACCTCAAAGTGAACCTTCACAAACTCCCTCTAAGATCAAGTTTATTCAAAGACATCATCCGGAAGAACAAGTCATCGGAAATATAGATGAAGGAATTCAAACTCGAAGAAGGATGATAAACACCCCAAGAAAAGATGATGTTGCTCTATTATCTTTAATAGAACCTGAAAATTTTTCTCAAGCAAGCAAAGATCCTTATTGGATAAAGGCCATGGAAGAAGAAATGTCTCAAATCGAAAAAAATGAGACTTGGGAATTGGTACCTTGCCCAAAAGATAAAAATATAATTGGAACAAAATGGGTATTCAAAAACAAGATGAATGAAGATGGAAAAATCATCAGAAATAAAGCCAGACTTGTCTGCAAAGGATACTCGCAAATCGAAGGAATTGACTTCGAAGAAACCTTTGCACCAGTAGCTTGAATGGAAGCCATAAGAATGTTTTTAGCATTTACTTGCTCAAAAGGATTCAAGGTTTATCAAATGGATGTAAAATCAGCATTCCTGAATGGATATCTCAAGGAGGAAGTTTACATGGAGCAACCAGAAGGATTTGATCTTGCTGAAGGAAAAGACCTTGTATGCAAACTAAAAAAGGCCTTGTATGGATTGAAACAAGCCCCTAGAGCATGGTATGCAAAGTTGGATCACTATCTGCAACAAGAAGGTTTCAAAAAGGGAGTGGTAGGTAGCAATCTCTACATGAAGATGGGCAAGGAAAAACTTTTGATCACTCTTGTTTACGTTGATGATCTAATCTTTGCTAGCAATGATGAAGAAATGAGCCATGAATTTGCTCTAAATATGTCCAAAAAATTCGAGATGTCAATGATTGGTGAGTTGTCTTACTTTCTTGGGCTACAAATATCTCAAACCTCTGCAGGCATGTTTATATCTCAAGCAAAATATCTTAAAGACATGCTCAAAATATATGGGATGGAAGATTGTGCACCTATGAGCACACCGATGACCACAGATTGTAAATTAAGCAAAGATGATGATACCCCTCTCATAGATGCAACTCTTTACAGGTCAATAATTGGAGCTCTCCTATACTTAACTGCTACAAGACCAGATATTATGCAAGCAGTTGGAATGGTAGCAAGATTTCAGTCAAGTCCTAAACAATCCCATCTAGCAGTTGTGAAGAGAATTCTCAGATATCGGAAAGAAACGACTGATTTCGGTCTTTGGTATCCTAAGAGTTCAACTCTTATTGTGACAGCTTACTCTGATGCTGATTGGGCTGGAAGCGTGGATGATCGAAAAAGTACTAGTGGAAATGCATTCTTTATGGGAGATTGTCTTGTATCTTGGCTCAACAAAAAGCAATCATCTATATCCCTTTCTACAGCTAAAGCCTAATATATAGCCGCTACTGATTGTTGTACTCAAATTCTATGGATGAAGGAACCCTTGAAGGATGTCAACATAGAAACTAAGCAACCAATTACTATTTTTTGTGACAATACTAGCGCCATCAGTCTTTCAAAGAATCCGATGATGCACTCAAGGACCAAACATATTCCAATCAAATACCACTTTCTCCGTGAACAAGTTGCTGAACACAATATCAGGTTGGAATACATCAATACAAAAGAACAAATTGCGGATATCTTTACAAAACCCCTTCCACGAGAAGCATTTGAGTATCTTCGCCAAACTATGGGGGGTCATTGCTCTTGCATCACATTAAATCAAGCATCATGTCAGGAGTATAGTATGTTAGGGGGAGCAACATGACAGGGGGAGCACATTGACACCCCATTGCCATTAATGTCAAAGGGGGAGAGAAGAAAAATATTACCATCTAATGACAAAGGGGGAGATTGTTAATCCAAGTTGTCATTGATGGCAACAGGATGAACGAATGAACACACTTGATGACACTTGATGAAGATTGAAAGACTAGATATCATTTGATTTTGAAGTTCTCCTAATGACGATGCACAATGACACATTACTGCACTATTATTAAATACACAATGCTATACCTTTATGACTTTGCTGGGTACTATCATGATAACATGAATGCTACACTCCTACATAATGACTCTATGATCATATGATAACAATGAAGAAGCCAAAGATTGAAGAAGCCACGCTGTATCAAACATTCCTCATGCTGTCCCAAACTTTTTATGCATGAAATTTTTGGACAGTCACAAATAAAAATAAATTTTCCAACCATAGATGCAATCTTTCATCATGGGACCTAGACCATCTTAAAGAGGATTTTTTCCTCTTTCCAATGAGCCTTTACTTGCCCCGAAACTCCCAGCGATGGATGAGCTATGGAATTTTTAAGTTATGAAATATATATATTTGCAGGCTAGCCAACCTACTGTTTGTCACTCATGTTGACCTATATCTTAAAGATGTGTCATTTCGTTTGTC
This sequence comes from Pinus albicaulis, assembly GCA_034641835.2. Taxonomy (NCBI): domain Eukaryota; kingdom Viridiplantae; phylum Streptophyta; class Pinopsida; order Pinales; family Pinaceae; genus Pinus; species Pinus albicaulis. The sequence goes on from CM076582.1 coordinate 998,185,084, forward strand.
CTAGCAAAAAACACTATATATACAGTTCAGATTTCATTTCTCCTTAAATAATTTCGGTGATCAATCACAGGAATAGAAGGCATTGTTCACAGCTTGTGAACAAAGAAGAGAAGGAGCAAAGGAGTTAACAAAATAAGCAGCAGTGGATTGTTTGGGTCTAAAAACTCTACAAACAACTGAAGTTTTGATCACCTAGTAAAGCATCTAAACACAAGTGGTTCAGATTTCCTGTGGAAGCATATTTCAGGTCCGAAATTGCTGTGGCTTGGAATTACAGTGGCCTAGAATTGCAGTACTGTGGCTCAGAATTACAGTGACCCAGAATTGCAATACTGAGGCTCGTAATTATAGTGACCCAGAATTGCAGTACTGTGGCTCCAAATTACAGTGACCCAATATTGTAGTGCTGTAGCTCGGAATTGATGCACTAACCTCGGACTGTGGAATCCTTAGACTTCTTGCTATGGTTCAGGTGTGAAGATACAAAGGGCTGTCATAATCTTGGAGTTAACTCTGTGGTCATTCTTGCGGTGAGCTAGATTGAAGAGTTGACAAGTGGAGGAGGGCCCAAGCCCATTTTACATTCACACAATCAAGATTGTAATTCCAGCACTTTGAATTCACTATTGAAGCAACTGTGGAGGTATCATTCAGGCATATACAGTCAATGATGCAGACGTGAATTTTGCAAGATATTGGACAATGATAGCTGGAGGCCTGTATAAGAAGATCTTGGACAGTGGAGCATTTGGTGGTTTGACAGTGAAGTATTAAACAGTGAAGAATTATGACGTTCAAGTAAGTACTATCCAAATTCTTTATTAGAAGAAGATAAAACAGGATTGGTGTCCTTGGAGTAGGAGCTCCTAAACACAAGGTTGGTGCCTTGAGAAGATAGGGTCGAAGCCCTAGAGGTCAGAGCCTCATCAAAGTCCAAGTTGGTGCTTGGCAACAGGTTGGTGCCTGTTTCATTAAAGGGTTGGTGCCCTCACTCATCTATTGTATACAATTATTTGAAAAAGGATTGAAGTTCTTATTAATCCTTAATATTATTATTATACACCTCTCGTGTTTAATTGTGAAGAATCTAACTGGCAATAATTAACAATTGAAAAGAAATACTGATTCACCCCCCTCTCAGTATTTCCAACAGACGCAATCTAACATAATCATCATTTAAGGAGTTTGATGAACACCATAAATGATAAGTCATGACATGCGTAGAGGGGTCTTCTCCAGAATTTCCATTGAATTTTGGAATGTTCGAGGGTAATTTATGTGGAATCACCGACCACCAAGGTAAATAATGAATTGGATCATTGGTGAGCCGATTTAAATCCGGTAATTCTAATGTTGCAACAAAGGGCAACTGTCGATTAAGGTCAGGTTGAGAATAACCAAGATAAGATGGAATCGCCTGAGCAATAGGCCTTTGCATACCAACAAATGGATTCTGTTGTTGGTAACCCAGATAGGGGTAGGTTTGTTGACCAGGTCCTGGATAAGCCTGATACTGTGGAATGGTTGCTATGGCTGCCATGGTATTTGATAAAATGGTTGCCTGCCAGTATAATTCAGACCCGACTGTGAATATGCAGGGCCAACAGAAGCCTGTGACAAAGGTCAACTAGCCTGTGGTTGCAAAATTCCTGATACAGATGGTTGTTGAATAACAGCCCGAGAAGACTGAGTCTGTAGACCTGAAACTTGAGGGTTAGGGGTGGAAGGAACCGCTTGTGCAGACTGACCAACAACCATAGAAGAAATGATAGGCGTAGTAGGCACAAATGCGACAGGTTGAACTACTTGATATTGATACACAATCGTTTGCGGCTAAACAGGCAAAGTAGGCTGCCATTGGCAAACATGCATTCCAGCATATGATAGACCTAAATACGACAGAGTACTGTCATATGGACCGAACATCTGTGGCTCCCCAACATATGGAGTATAGGGATATTGCACATACTGACTTTCATATGAAGGGTATCCAACAGATGTTGGATAAGATGGACTGTAATTAGACGGATCAACTTGATATTGGGGGTCAGGCTGTTCAGTACTCGTAATAGATGAACCAGATATAATCCTAGAGGATGACATGGGCGAAGTCCATGGACTAGAGGAGACACCAGAGTAGGTTCCATTTAAAGCTTGGTAACTCAGTGGGACGGACATACCACCATATAGATGTTCCTCGGGTGTTGTCGAAAACATCGAAGACGAAGTGACAGTAGATGATGCCGCAGCCGTAACAGACGGTATAGTCTGGGATGCTGTCTCTGTCATGGTTAAATAACTCAGCAAATACTCTAACTAATCTACGGGAACTTGAGAGTTAAAAGGATTAACGGAAGCAGAGTCGATCAAACGAGGAAAAGATTGATATAAATGAAGCTCCGACCCAAAATGGGTGGGGGTCAAAGGGGTTCTCTCTTCCTGAAGTTCTTCCTCTATCTAAATCAAACCAGGTGGAAGTACTTCACCGTCAGGCCCGAGATAAATTTCAGGTGATAAACTCTGCGGTAAAGAGGAAGACTCGATGGTTACGGATCGCTGAGGATCAAACGGTTGCACCAGAACAGCGTCTTGTTGTTCGACTTCGGGATCATCTACTGGATCAACTTCCAGTTGAACAAGCTCAGGTTCAGGATTCACCTTTTCACTGGATTGAATTTCAGTGTCCTCACGTAACTGTGAGATTTCCATCTTGATAGTAGCAGATAAGCTGGGATCAGTCGAAACGACTTGAGACTCGGTACTCAAAGGATCAGATGTCTCTGGTATATCAGCTGATGTAGCACCAAGAGTTCCAGAGGTACTGACTCGGTAGGTTGAGCGCGCCTTCATCTACTAGGAGTAGCTTCTGGCAGTAACATAGGTTTATTTGCTGTCCTACGTGAACAACAGGGAAGGGGTTGATCTTCTTCCACGATTGCTGATTGATTTGATACAAAAACAAATAAACAAAAAGAGGGTGATACTAGGCAAAAGGTTTACCAAGCAACTGTGAACTGCAATATACTGCCTCAGTAAACAAAGGACTTATTAGATTTGCAGGCAATCTCGCCGAATGCTGTGTTTAGTGTATCATAGGTACAAGGCGGTCAGCTAGGTTACCTATGGATGGTAAGCAACCTAAAGTTGTTTTCCCAAATATACGTGAAGGTAAGTGGAGGCCCAATCTGTATTAGCGCTGTCTAATGCGAAACCGCACATTTAGAGCATCCCCTTATACTTTTCGTACTAAAACACTGCCCGATATACTTGAAAGTACATGGACGAGCTTCGATATACTTACGTACGTGGAATGAGGTATCACACTCGGAATGTATCACAGACAATTAACGACAACTGCTATGTTTAACAATGCCAGAACATGTCTTCTAACCTAGACCTTTAAATGTTATCATTAATGTTAAAATGCTTCCTTAGATAAATTCACATAAATTTTATGTTGATCTTGATTATCAGTTTGTCTTTTAGGTTCACCGCGAGATGTATTGAACATTCCTAGAATGCAATTAGAATGATAAGCATTTGTTTCGAATTGATTTTCGACAATGAAAAAAACTAGCTAGTAGGGATAGAGAAATCAGATAATTTGCAATCATCAATAAGCACATCTAAATGCAATTTTTCCCTAAACTATTTCTCAAGTAGCACTCACAATCCCTAAATGCAAATGCATGTTTTTGTTTTCAGTTTCCTTTAAGTTTAGATGAATGAAAAAGAAACTAATGCACAAACGATCACTCACAAAGACTGAAACGACAATTCCTCTTTTCGAAAATAATGAATTAATTAAATGTAAAATTCAACTTTAGAACTATTCACAATGATAAAGAAAACAAAAAGAAACATTGATCAAACAAATCCAAAGTGAGGCAAGAAGAGTAAAGGAAAACTGGTCTCTAGAGGCAATCAATCACTCAAAACTTCAGCAAGAAAACATTGACATGAATTGGCAAAAGACAAAACAAATAGATTTTGGTTGGTCACAAGGGCAACGCACCCCTGAGCGGGAGACAATGTGTTGCAGAGCACTGTGCCTAAGCCAACAATGCTATTCAGAGCACTGTGTCAAGACCAACAGTGCGTTGGTGCTAGAGGACTCTTCGAAAAAGCAAACAATCACACTACTTTTTCCAAGACACATTCAAATGATTGAAAATAAGCAGGTAATACTAGATGTTGATGGACAAGGACAAAACTACTAGGGACGATCTGTCAATCCCCAGTATGGTCGGCAATTTGTTTTACGGAAATACAATCCTACGGATAAGTATGCTTTCCCTAAGTGGGTGGTTCACTTAGAACAACTGAAAGAAAGATATTTGACCTTTTCCTTAAAGTGAATAGATAAAGGGAGAGAAACGTACTTGTAATCTGTTCGCTTTCCCTCACCTCCCTTAGTCGCTTTCGTCGCTCTCAATCCAACTTAACTCGCTTGATTGATATTTTCCATGGCAAACAGAAGACAAAAAACAACATAAAGGCAATACGATCTATTCAAATTAAACAAATTGAATCGATTAAACACATTAATACACATATAACATCATTGACACGTGCATTAGGAAAGGAACACATGTCTTTATTATGAAGTAGAAGGAAGAGTACAACCAGTTGATCGACTCGCTATCACTCATCTAGCGTGAGTCCTATCCTCATCACATCCAACATCAACAATCCGACAGCATCACAATACATGCATAACACCTTCAAGAGTTGATATCTCACCAGCATAACTCTACTTAACACAAATTCTTGCTCTCTTGTGCACTATGTTCAGTGCTCTAAGTAGATGGAGGTGGTTTGACATAAATGAATCATTGAATGACTTTCCTAAAAATGGATGAAGATGTTTCCTTGTTCATGGGAATAGGAGGATAAGAGGTTTAATGACTTCATGGGTTCCAAATTTGAGGCTATCAGAGGAGGTGAGAGCTGGAACAACTTCTACAAGTCACTAGAAGTCGGGGAGATTCCTAGAATCCAATGAACAATTTGCTCCAAGTCGACTAACGCAATCTACAGTGGGCCTAGATCCTCTGCAACGCAGCCTTGCATGGGAGTAGATGCTCTGCAAAGCAGTTACAACTGTCTAGGGGTGCGTTGATGGTTTGATAGGGCACTTCAACTGGCATCTAAGCAGTGAAAATTTCATGAAGGAAGACCATCAATGTGATGACTTGTTTAAGACATGTAGCAACCAATTTAGAGTATGATAAACCCTAATGAATACTGATCTGTGTTTTGGGATGATGCCTAAATCGACCTGTAATAGTGGTGGTAGACGCACTATCCAAGAGACCCACGACAGTCTTACCATTAGGGGAATTTTGAGGTCTAAAATGGGCCTCCTAAGAAAAATGTACAACCAAAATAAACTTTATGAGAACCAATAGGATTCAAGATGATGATGTCAACCATGGGGGATGATTCACCATTTTTGGAGTACAAAAGTAAAAATATTAAAAAATAATAAAATAATAAAACTACTTTTTCAACTCATATTTTCAACTTTCTCTCTAAGGGTTTATTCAAATTTCGAGCGCGAGTACTCGTTGGATGCAAAATTTAATTCCTCATCTAAGGAGTACCCATGTTGCATACTTTTGATGGACCTTGCTACATGAAAAATGAGAAATACATAAAAAACGTGATTACTCGTTGGATGCAAAATTTAATTCCTCATCCAAGGAGTACCCATGTTGTATACTTTTGATGGACCCTGCTACACGAAAAATGAGAAATACATGAAAAAAATGTATCAAAAGTATACAACATGGGTACTCCTTGGATGAGGAATTAAATTTTGCATCCAACGAGTATTCCCGCTCAAAATTTGAGTAAAACATTAGGGAGATAAGTTCAAAATACGAGTTGAAAAAATAGTTTTTCTTTTTTTTCCCTCTAAAATTTGATGATGTAATCAAATCTTATTTTATTATTTCCACTATTATTTTATAATTTCCTTAAGAGGCTCATTTTAGACTTCAAAATTCCCCTAATGTCATGCACATCACCAAGGATTGGAGGGCGCAAATGTTGGTGAAGTACTCCAAGAATCGGCATGCATGCAAGATCTTGGATGGCACATTCAGGGATGACAGATATAGGTTGATGGATGAGGTGATCTACTACAAGGACAAGATCTACTTGGTGCCAGGATCACAATTTTGGGAGAAGATCATGCATGCAACCAACGATTTACCTATGGTAGGGCATCAAGGGTTCCTCAAGACCCACCAGATTATTCAAGAGCGTTTCACCAGTGTTGCAAACGTCGTGATCGGGATTAAATCGACAAGGGTCCGAAATTGGTAAAAATTGGCAAATACAAAAATATTCTTTTTTTTTAATATCTTAAGCATCCACAACATAAAATAAATGCATTGACACATAAGTATGAAAAGAGAACTAATATATAAGATGTGTAATATCATGTCTAGTGCTACATCACACATAACAGTGAATCATGCCCTGAATACTAAGTCCTGAGTCCCAACTCAGCCTCAAAATATCAACAAAAAATATAATAATGTATCTCCTATCATGAGTCATAATGTCATATACAATGGAACGAACCAAATAACTAATACTACTGATTTCCTCTGCCCCTCTTGCGAGAAAATGTAACAACTTTCCCTCTAGATGAAGAAGCTAGTGGGGTTGGCAGTGGACTCTGTTGGCTCTAGAAGCTAAAGCACCAGGAGCTATAGGAGGTAGACCATGTCCTCTACCGGTGACTTGGGTAGGTGGTGTCACCTCCTCCTCCCCCTCCACTACCTCGTGCTCTAACCAATCAGGGGTCGACTCCATGATAGGTCTCTCGGCCTCAACCCTCCATGCAGCAGTGGTGTCAATACCTTCCAATGAGATGGCCTTCACATTAGGTGTCCTCTCAAGTTGCCTCACCCACAATCGAAGCTTGTAGTAGACGTAGACCATGTCATTAAGTTGCTGGGACTCCAACTTGTAAAAGGGTCATAAATTAATAAATTATAAATAATAAATTAATAATTATAAAAAATTATTATCTAATGAATTCAAAAAATTAATTCGAATATTTTAACCTATTGCACTTTTTGGTGTGTATTTTTTCAAATACACTCCAATTGCGCTCGCATCCTGAGGAGCTACATGTTTGGTTGAGCATTTGAATGGAAAGCCTTTGGAGATTGGGTACTCTGCCACCGTAGCTTCTCCACCATGCATTTACAACAAATAAGATAAATTTATAAACATAAGAAAAATAATGAAATTTGAATGTTGAAGCAAAGTATGAACTTGAAGAGACAACGAATTTTGAAACAAACTAAATCTTACCTGGCATTTTAGTCTTCTTATCATGGATAGCCATGTCAAAGCTAAATGTGCCACCTGCCATTCTGTATATCTCCATTTCTTTGGAGATTTCTGCACGTTCTGTTGGAGATGTCACCATCTTCTGAACACATGAAGAATCCATCCATGACCTCAGCATCAAATAAGAAACCACAAGAGTAAGAAAATGCAGGGTTCAGGTAGATCCCTTCAGCATGAATGGGACGATGGAGTGTGTTGTTCTATCGCTCATCAATCACTTCACATAGAAGAAGTTGTTTATGAAATCCCTCGTACCCTTTATCATCATAGTAGGTCCGAATGGATTCCTTGGCCCTATCCATGGCCCCATACAAGTAGCCCATTGTGGGCTTCTATCCATCAACTAATCGAAGAACCTTTACCAAAGGTTCAATAATGCTGCACGTCCCCTTCACTCCTGCCTAGAAGCTTTCCTGTATGGAGCTAACTTGCATATGACCTCTCCCTTTAGTTTGCGGCTATATAACAAAGCACGACACTCCTCTGAAAGAAAAATTCTATTCACATCCCACATAGAATTAAGGAGGGGTTGAAGAGATAAGAAACTGGTGGAAAACTGTGTAATGGCAGGACACACCAACTCCTTGTTGTTGGTGAATTTTCTCATAAAATGAAGCACAAATGCATGATTATATATAAATTTTGTAATGCGTTTTGATGGTTCAACAATATTCTTGAAAAAAGAATTTTTCCTATGTCCTCAAATATCAAATCAATCCAGTATGCAACACAAGGTGTTCAAAATAAGTGGATGCCTCTCCATAAGCATCTTGACAACGACATAATTTACAACATTGTTCGTTATAATTTGGACAACATGTTATGGACCCACCTCCTAAATGAACACATCCAACAAATCACATACTAACCGTGCATTTTGATATGTGCAGATGCATCAACAAATTTCATAAGCATTGTCCCCTTGAGATAACTGACTAAGAAGTTAATAAGGGTTCTACCTTTTTGATCGATCCAACCATCTGACATCACAGTGCATCATGTGTGTGCCCATGATCCCCTAAACTCTTCCAATCTCTTAGTGCAGTCAACCTTTTCATTTTGAAGAATGCGTCCTCTAAAGTTATCATTTGAAGGGGCTTTGTACCTTGGGCCAACAATGGCAATAGTATCAATCGTGGGCTGGTAAAAGGGACTATTCTTGGCAACACTGAAAGGAATATCACTCCAAAGAAGAAACTTGCCCAACAACTTGTCAGCTTCTTCCTTCTCCATTTTTTAATAACTGACGAAATAGATGGTTGTGCACCAGCTGTGGTTCTAGGAACAAAATATTATGATGCAACTATGGGGTTGGGTGTAGATGTTGATGGTGAAGAAGCAATACCACTCTCAGGGTCACCTTCCAATCTTAACATTCCACCCCTTGCTATTTGAGTCTTCAAAGCTGCATTGGTAAGTTTGGTTGTCTCTATTCCTTCTAATGATTAAGACCCTACCTCATGTCTAGGAATTTGTGCAAGGTGGAACTTCAATCTGTATACTCCCCCCCTGTCGTATGTTGCTCACACAACTTGCAACTCAAATTTGATCTGTCAAACCCTCCGTCAGGTTTACCAAATTCCCAAAGAGGGTCTAATTTCCTTGACATGTTTGTAACTTTGTTGAACTCTTGAGTTTTAATGTAAGATGAAGTTTGAAGTTTGAACCTACGGCATGAGAAGAATTCAAGTTAAAAAAATAAAAATAAAATTTACATACAACATTTTGAATTTTTGACCAAAACAAAAACCCTCAACTCAATGCAACAATAATGGCAAAAAGGGGATGATAAGCTCCAATCGTACAAAGTAGAAGGGAGATGAGAAGCTCAAGCCTCGCTTCTATGGGATGTAAAGGGTGATCAAATGGATAGGGGAAGTAGCGTATGAGTTGTAGCTCCCGTCAGGGAGCAAGGTGTAAAATGAGTTCCATGTGTCTTTCCTAAAGAAGGCCTTGGGGCAACATGTTACAACTACCAGGAAGTTACCACCATTGTATGATGAGGGGCACTTGGTACTGGTTCTAACGGCTATTTTGGAGGTGAGAGAGAAGAAGCTCAAAAATAGAGTCATCAAGGAGTTCCTTGTCAGATGGAAGGACTTGCCAGAGGAGGATGCCACATGGGAGGGTGAATAGGTGTTACAACATTCAACATCGCAGATGCTTGAGGACAAGCAAACTTTGGGCAGGGAGGATTGTTATATCCCCACTAAATAATTTTGCTAAGTATATTTCCTTTTTTGCAATTTTGACATTAGGAGAGGATTTTGATGATTAGAAGCCTTAGGAGAAGTGGGTTGAGTAGACCCCACTTTGATTGTTGGAGGCAAGAAGGCGATGCACATTAGAGAGAGAGGAGAAAATCAGTTTCTAGTGGAATGTGGGGGCCACAAAGAGGGGGTTTGAGCCACTTGAGGCAATTCACACTAGTGGAGGGAAGAGAGAGAAAGAGGAAGTGCGAGTTGGGAGAAGATGGGGTCCACCAAGGGAGAGAATATCAACACTTATAAATATCGTAAGGAGGCCTCCATTTGGGATCTTTTATCTATCACACTACAAAAATTTAACTCTCTTGGAGCTATTGAGCACAACAAGAGGAGTGCCACTTAGCACATGAATTCCAAGCGGAAATTCCACCCCCATTTCGGAGAACTTCGAGTGTCTCCCAAGTGAGGGAATTTGGGAGTCCAATTCAGGGCTTCTCTTGAGCTTTATTGTTGGAGTTTACCCAGTTCCACGCTCTCCTTGGGCATAGAGGCAGTTCGTGGCACATAGTTTGTAGCAACCAGAGTTGGATTGGAGGTTCGGGCATTTGCAGGGGATTTCCTTACCTTGAGGCCAAGATTTTAGTACCATTTTGCAAGGTTGGAAGAGAAGGGATTAGGAGGGCCGAATTTCTTCTATCTGGATAGTGCATAGAGCAAGTTGAGAAGGGCTTGCACATAGGTAGAGGAAGACCCATTTTCAGAGGAGTTAGGAGTTGGAGAAATAAGGTTGTTTTCGGGGAATATTTGTAGGGAGTTGGGTAGCTTTCCATAGGAGATTTGGAGCATAGATTTACAATGTTGTTTCTAAAGTGCGCACAACCAACCTAGGCAGACCATTCACACTTTTTGAGGACTCCTGAGTCAGTTGGAATTAGCCCAAATTATTTCTGGGTTTTTGTGGGTTTGGTGTGTAGAGGTCGAAGCTATTACTGCAAATTTTTCTGAGCAGTCTTTGGGGCAAAATTCCCAGTTTCATCAACCAGCCAGTAGCAAAATTTTTAGGTAGTGCGAGTCACCAGTTTGGGCCATTTCCAACACTTGAGTCTTCACACTTCCGCCTGGGTTTTGCATTGCTTGCATGAGCAAGCCCAGGTTCCTTTGTTCTCACTCTATTGTACCCCGTTTCCAGTGATATTAATAAAACGGCTCAACTTTCTTGCCTGGTTTATTTGGTTTACTGATTGTGCACGTGCCACGCATGTTTGAAAATTTTATTGCTATAGCTTAGTTCATTTTCTTGATATTTATTGTTATTCCCTATTTGGAATATTACATTTCTTCTCTTATCAAATTAGTCGTAGAGAGAACAAGCTATGGGAAATCAACAATACAACAATGATTCCCAACCATTTCGATATGGATCCATATGACACTCTAAATTGGGTAATTTTTTCAGAATTTAGTTCTTCTATAAAAAATTGAAATTCAAAATATCAATATCATGAACAACACTAATTTAAATGCCCGAATGGATAAGCTCTTAGAAGAATTCAAGAAGAATTAGAATGAAGAGATCAAGATACTAGGCAATATTGAAAAGGACATAGAGGAACTCAAGAACATAGTTAAAAACATTGATAGCTCCATAAAACACTCTTGACACAATCATTGGTGAACCAAAAGTCACCAAGAATACCCATTCCATTAGGTTACACAGGGCAATCACTAACCAATACCGTACATGCCCAACTAATTAGTATCCCCAGCCCCCTCCACCAATCCACTCGCATTCAATTATCAGAAGATTAAAATTGAAATGTTGAGATTCAATTGCATGGATACAAGTTAAAGCACAGGATGGATGAACAAGGTTGATTGATACTTTGAACTACACAATGCAATGCAAGTTAGAGGTTTGTACTATTGTGTTGTTCTTCCTTGAGTTTAATTGCTAAAGACCATGGCTGGAAATATTTGCATCAAATTTGTGTGGATGGACTATAATATAGGTAACATTGTTTGTCATTAAGAAGATTGTGCCTTTGTTAAGAAGATATAGTTGATGGTTTATTCCCATTCTTTTTATTTATTATTGGAGATGCTATTGTGGATCTTTTCATTTAAATCAAGAGCTGGATGCCATTCACATTCTCCTTTAGTAAATGCACCTTAACATGTACTTTGACAATTTTTTAACAAGGGTATTTGACAAGTAATTCCCTACAATAGTGGATAACAAGATAAGTTTGTTTGTAAGTACTTTACTAGGACGATATTCATGCCTAATCTGACATTTGTTGCCATCATTAGTTGATTCTTGACTCTATTGCCCAATGGATTTGTTACAAGTGTTAATCCTCCCTTCATTCCATTTATATGGCCATTTTACTACTCCTGTTTTGCTAAAGCAACTTCTTCATAATCACTTTGAGCTTTCTTTTAACTAGCCTTAGCAATCCTAGCTTAGGGAAGCCCCCATCAAGCTAGAGGAGAGCCGGCCTAAAGTGGGAAGAGGTTGGTGAGGTGACATTGGCCTATCTCTTAGTTGCCCATAGGCTAGTACCAATATTTTGTGTTTTAATCTAAAATCATTGTTTTTGTGGTAACAAATACCGAAGGGAATCCCAAATAACAAATTATCTCCCCATGTTTTATTATCTTCCATTTATGATTTAGTGAGTTAGTGTGGTCATCTTCGCCAATAAGTATGACCTCTGTTTCTTCCTCGCTAACAACCTCTCTAGCAACTTATGTAAATTTGTTAGAGCAAAGAGTAGTACCCTCCATGGATTGTTGAGTCAATTAAGGTCTTAATGCTGAGTCATTCACAAAGTGGACATTGAGAAGTTGATTGCTAGTGGGAAAATAACTCCCTCAAATTTTCCCTTCCACTTGATTTGTCTCCAACAAATAGCCTAGGGTATCTGTTGCAAGCACAAAAAGATAAGGGGCAAGAGGGAAACCTTATTGACAATATTGTTGGCAAAAATAGGATTAGACAGTGCACCATGATCACCGATACTTGATGAAGCCTACAACAAGAGAGTCCCCACTGATGTATGATAGAACGATCCAAATCCCAACCAATACAACATATAAAGGATAAAGTCCAATTCAACCTTGTCATGGGACTTCTCCAAGCACTAACTTAAAAAGAGGCTTTTTGTTTAAAAAATAACCTTTTGGTTAGTCTCTTGAGCTCACTCAAGACCTTCCTAGGTAAATATAGTATTATCGAGAGTAAGTCTGTCCTTAATAAGAATGGTTTGCTCCTTTTGGACTTCTTTGGGAACCAACAACATATTCTTCTTGAACAATGCATTTGCTAGGATATTTGTAGGAGACATTGTGGAGAGTGATTGACACCATTCGCCTACCAAATCCCCTTTGACACTTATAGGGGTGAGCTTGACGAGGCCATTGAGCAACACTTATAATGTGCCAAACGAGATATTTTGCAGAAAACTAATTCAACCAAATTTTTTCCATAAAATTACCATTTGATTTCTAGAAGATTGCCATGTAAAATAGAACCAGGGAATGCATGAAATTCAATCATATAATGAGCAAAAATATTCTTGGCTTTTATTGTAATATGTAAACTGGGGTTTTACATGTTGAAATAACAAAATAATTGAGATAGAATTGGCCTCAAGGATCTGCTCCAATGCTGCACAGGGCCTCCACCAAAACTGAACTGAATTGCCCTTGCTAAGCTCTCCTGTGAATTCTGGATGAATTTACCAAAGGGAGATGGGTACTCGCCCAATCTCATTAAATCACACGAGGGTTTTTGCCTTGGGGCTACCAAGGAAGTAGAGAACTGAGTTCCCAACTTCTCATGCAAGAAGAAATATCAAATCCAAGAAATCCTCTAATGGCCTCCTCCTCTTTTTATAGATCTGATGGACCCCTCTAGAAGCTCCTATTTTATTATTATTTTAATCATTGAGCACATTTCCCTCAATTCCAACGGGGGAAATGGTAAATTGGCCATCATACTCTCTCTGATCACTGGAAGTCACTTCTCAGCATCCCATCCTATATTTCTTCTCGTTCCGGTTCCAACGAGCTATTACACCAGGGTGTTCCATCAATTAATCTCCCTGGAATGCCACCTTGAGCATAATTAATTAAGTTAGGCCCCATAATGTTAATTTCTGAACATGTTCTATGCCATTTCAGATTAGGGCACAATACTGAAGAAGATAGAACATACTAATAGATCGATAGAAGACAAGCCAAGACAGAGATAAGAAATGGTGGCGTTACGACGATCAGCAGGATGCTTCTACCAGCAAAGTCTTCAATAGGTCATTCAGCCAAGCGTGTCACACATAACCCCGGAACAACCCAAACAAAGAATACACAGCTTCAACGCCATCAAGAGAGAGAGAATTCCTCCACACCAATGTGTGTCAAATGAACTCCAAGTCTCTCCAATAAATAGGAATCTTTGGGGGTGTGTGACACGTCCTTTAAGACATTTAAGTCAATATTTTATTCTAGGCCGACCTAGCACATAAGTGGAATAAATTCAAAGTACATGTTCTGCTCATCCGATCGAGATGATCTTTAGATCAATCTTACACCTCTTCGAAAGAGGAATCCAATAAAAATATTGCGATCGTCATCTGAGTAGCACAACCCGGAGTTTGGACCTAGTTGTCCAATTTTAACACATAATAATGCTAATATTTGAAAGTTGTTGGAGTGCGACAAAGTGAAAGGCAAACTGTGCAGATGATGGGACATGCCAAGGAAATGCCATTAGATCCCATAAAAACTCCTCAAAACTCCCATGGAACCCCTGATGACATGAAGCTACTCCCATGACCTGGCCATCCCCTGCTCTGGAAATCCACCCTGGCTGTACTATGGAGGAGAATAAAAATGGGGACATTACAAATCCTCCCGCCCCAAGATTGCTTTCCCTCAAGCAATCCACATCTGTCCACTATAGAGACATCTGCAAACTGATACCAGGCCCATATGAACCACTGGTCCACATCATGCCTCCAAGCAATCCAAACGTGACTGGATCCCCCAACACCTGGATCCCATGCCCATCTGTGACTCAACCTGCTACTAGTAGATCCACCCGAATCCTAATGCCACCATGTCCAATCATCGCCCAAGTCCCATGGCTCTGGCTGTGCTCCGTCTCCCGCTATAGTTGTTGCTCTATCAAGCGAATACCAACTCATCACCTCTCTCCAATCCAACCTCTGGCATAGGCCGAGTCGCCGAGGTCGATCTCACCATGCTGATGCTGTGTTGAAATACTGATGAGTGGCCAGCCTACATCCTGCTGCCAACTGGAGCATGTAGTATCCCTCACATCTAAGGGCTCTGACAGTGTAATGCTCCTGACTAAAAATGATACTCCATGAATAGGGTAGCAACTCATGATCTCTCGCCAATCCAATGCACGGGCACCTGTGTAATAAACAAGTCGACTAGGCTGATATGGGTCCCCGCTCAACTCAAGATGCTCTATTTGGTCGATCAACAAGATCTGTCTAAGGAAACCTGCCCCTCGCTCTATAATAGGAAAAAGTGGGCAAGATGTGCTAAAAGCCCTATCTATGTACTCCTAGAGAGGGATGCTCCCTAAAATAACTGTAGCTCTGCTTGCTGCATGTGCAAGTACTTACACCTCATCAGTGGGTTGGCCCAAAGATGGATCCACGACCATTTCAAAAAGATCCACCCTCATTTGGCTGGAAACTCCACGCTCCTCCAGTTTACCAACCTCTTGCAAAACTATCCCATCAGACCCTTGCACCTCTTGAGGACATATGTCTGCAAATGCTGCCACCTTGTTAGTTGTCTATACATCTTCCCTCCCCTCATCAATGGCTGGGCCCAAGGATGGCTGCTCATCCTCCTCCCTCATGGGCTCAACATGAACCTCCCCAAAAGGCTCATCATGCATACTGTGCATATCATCCTCCTGAGCTGAATCATGCTCCACCATATGCTGCCCTTGTTGAATCATCACTGGTGACTCATCATCTTGAATGTCTCCCATAGGGTCCACTGACAGCTGACCATACAAACTAGAATATAAATCTGGCTTGCTGTCAACAACTCCACATGACTTCTCATGCCCCCCCAAAGGCATCCTCGTATGACTCCACAGTCTCATCCAAAGTAGAGTCCTCATCCTGAAAGACAAAAGGAATATCCTCCTGCTCTACCTCTAGCATCTCCTCTGCATCTCTCAATCTTGAGTGGTCAGGTCCCCAAGGTTCTTTGCAGATGAAGCAAAGATCCTTCCTCCTTAACTCATTCTTGCTACATGGTCCACCAATCTTAAGCAACTCCTCCCTGGTCACCTGTCTTCAGAACAATCTAATATTCTGCTCAACCATCCTTTTGGCTAGCTCATAAGCAGTGGGCAAGACCATCTACTCCTCTCTCCAAATGGCCAACAACTTAGACTGTAACTTTTTGCAGATGGCATCATGATCTCCCATAACTGAGGACAAGATGGACTGCATGTGTGCTTTGATTGTGTTTGAATGGTGTTTCTTAATGCCGAAGAAGTATTGGAACATTTGAAAAATCAGGTCATCACACTCTAGATCAAACATGATGTCATAGGTTTAGAGCTTGGCCATATCTTCCAAAATTTGAAGCTTTTTCCCAAAGGTAAGACCCTTGGTGTTATCCAAGTCCTGAAAGGTCTCTACTACCAATCTGAGAACTCTCCTCATGACATCATCATTGTAAGGAGCTATCAGGGCAGTTAGTCTCATGATGTTACTGAGACAAGAGGGAACTGAAGTGTGACCCCTTCACAAGGGTACTCCAAAATCTTGGGTTGGATTAAAGCTAGCATGGCGGGTTTCAAATCCCACATCAACTTCTTCCCCTCTAACTGGTTCACTTCAAAAAGGAGTGCATCCAGTTCATCTAGTTTGAAAAGGACTTTCACTGTGATCCTGATGTGTTTCAAATTTGTCCCAAGTGCAAAAATTTTGTGTCCTATTTCTTGTCCCTTCTTCCCACCTTTTGGCTGTTCTTTCTGAATAATGGCATAGACCCCTCTTGAGAGAGATTTGTTGATCAGTTTGGGTTTTTGGTCCAGATTGCAGTCCACTAATGCACTGCTGTGTTGATTTAAGAGGTGTTTTAAAAGCTCCATTATTGGCATAACTTCATCAAAATGACACCAATTAAGGCCACGACCATATAAATTTTCTGCTTGTTAAACCATGACTAAGACAACATGCTCTCCTTCAACATAGCCTTATATTGTTCTTGCATTCAAAACTAACAACATATGTAAATAGTACTGGTGACATCATTCTTAGCTAACTCAGACCTAAACACCCTAGCAACATTACATAGCATGGGAAGTTACAGGCACAAAATCTCCTGTAAAAACTTGGGAAATAAATTCTATCTTCTGTGGAATCTTTACAAGTAGAGGGTATATGGTCTTTTGTACTTAATTCTATTTGACTCCAGATGAGAAGCACACACTCAGATGACTGCCCTCTGGTAGAAGTAAATCAGTTTCAGAACATTCAACAAGACACCCACCACATATATGACCACATATCACTAAATTGTGCATCTTTTATAACCGAAAATTATAACAGTAGTGAAATGACTTGCATACAGTCATGGAAACACAAGCTTCAGGGCACAAGATCACAGTTTGGAACCTGGTAAATACTTCTGCAACATCTCTAGGTATATTAGATGATTCGATGAAGAAAGCCAACTCAACAACAGTGGGTATATATTCAAAGATTAATTCCCTGTCTTGGATCTCTGCTAATTGCTTCTCTTCACACTCAGCAAAACTCTCTCTGCCATCACTGTTAGTACTCAAAAGCGCACAGGTCATCTTGCTCTCTGCTCATAGAGCATACATGTATACTAATTGTGGCCACTTTATGAAGGCACGCACTTCAGGCATCATCTCATGTGCGCACGACTGCCCAACAAGCTTACTTCGATCTGGAGATTACATACTCTGTCTCATTCAACGCACACTCCAATCAATTGCAGATCACAGCAGCTGCCAAGCAATGCACCAACTTTGCTAGCTTTGCACAACAACCACCAGACCATGCACTGGGCAGTCACCATTTATGTGTTTTATGGATTGACTCCACGATTGTCCAAATTGATTCATACGTTTTCAACATTTCTGCATCGATCCCGACTCACCATGTTCAGGGAGCTAGTGGCCAATAACGCGACTCTGCGCATGATTGGTCCCTGTCATTTGCAATTTTTCAGCGTGCAATCGACAGTTCGGTCCACTGTTCGTAGCTTTAGTGAGGATCGAACCTCACTCTGCGTGAATTCACCTATGATTGCTCAATCACATCAATATGAGATGGTTTCTACCCATGCGTTCAACAAAATTTCATGCATGTCAAACGCAATCCTGAGACGAAGGATTAATAATGCCATGATCTGCCCAATCAAAATACACAACGGACTCACACTGGTCTTGCGCATGGATTAAAACAGCCGCAGCCTGGAATTGCAACTTGCCCTGATAATATCACAATGGAAATTTGACATCGTGATTTAAAAAGGAATTTTGGCAGAGCTCACTGGCTCACTGGTGGACTTGGCTTTTACTCAGTGAGGGTAATGGAGCATTGGCGGCGTTATGACACTGAGCGATTGCATGTGCGGCTCAATGTCTACGACTTGCTTGGCGGTGACATTATTTTCACACCAATAATCTTCCACGTGCAATCAGATCTTCCCCTCCAATTTGCTCAGAAATTTGTGCAGTCACAGAGGGAATCTCGAACTGGCAGCAGTGGGTATTTATGCCCAAGAATATATGGAATTTCGGCCCAGATTTTAAAGATAAATTCGACCCCAGTATAATTAGTTCCTTGCCAACTTAATAAAATTTCGGCCCCTCACCAAATGCAGAATAATTGGTCTTTAGATGTGTCACACACATATATTATGCAGGATACGTTTGTGCAGTCTTTTTTGTCGGTCACTTATTAAAGATGCGACAAAATGGATCAACTAAAAAAATTCTTCAACAATGGTCTTTCTTCTCCAACGCCGATATAATCTCTGCAATAAAATTTAGCTCCGGAAAATAGAATAAATCTTCAATCTCTCTGATGTTGATTTGTAGCAAAACACTCAGGCTTGCAGGAAGACCAACTCTGATACCACTGTAATTTCCCATACTGGATATTTTGCAGAAAACTAATTCAACCAAAATTTTTCCATAAAATTATCATTCAATATCCAAAAGATTGCCATGTAAAATAGAACAAGAGAATGCATGCAATTCAATCATACAATGAGCAGAAATAATCTCAACCTTTATTATAATATATAAACTAGGGTTTTACATGCTGAAATAACAAAATAGCTGAGATAGAACTGGCTTCAAGGATCTGCTCCAATGCTGCACGAGCCCTCCACCAAAGTTGAACTGAACTTCCACTGCTAAGCTCTTCCGTGAATTCTGGATGAATTCATCAAGGGGAGATGGGTACTCGCCCAATCTCACTAAATCACCCGAGGGTTTCCGTCCTAGGGTTACCAAGGAAGTAAAGAATTGAGTTTCCAATCTCAAATCCAAGATGTCCTCTAATCGCCTCCTCCTCCTCTTTTTATAGATCTGACCCCTCTAAATGCTCCTATTTTATTATTATTTTAATCATTGAGCACATTTTTGTCAATTAAAATATCTTTTTAATGGGGGAAATTGGTAAATTGGCTATCTTTTTAAGGTTCTCTCTGACCACTGGAAGTCACTTCTCAGCTTCCCATCTTGTAGATCTTCTCGATTCGGTTCCAATGAGCTATTACACTAAGGTGTTCCATCGATTAATATCCCTAGAATGCCACCTCGAGCATCATTAATTAAGTTAGGCCCCAGAATAATGCTAATTTTTGAAAGTTGTCGGAACGGACCGAACAAAAGACAAACTGTGCGGATGATGGGACATGCCCAGCAAATGTGATTAGATCCCTTAAAAACTCCCCTGGAACCCCTGATGACATAAAGCTGCTCCCATGACCTAGCCATCCCCTGCTCTGGTAATCCACCTTGGCTGTACTATGGAGGAAAATAAAAATGGGGACATTACGGCTCCCTTGTACCACCACTTTTGAGTGACTCCTTACAGATCTTCAAATATGAGGGGCTAACCAGATGTCACGACTCACATTTTGTTGTAGAATTTCACTGTAAAACCATTAGGGCTTGGCGGCTTTAATTGTTGAGCTCTTTCATGGTGACCTCCAATTCATCTAGCTCCAGTTCCCTAGAAAGATAAACCCTCTCATAAGTTTCTATCTTTTGCAGACAACCTGTTTAACAAGCTTAATGCAAGAATCACACAAAGAGTTTGATTGTCTTGAAATGAAGATGCTTTGGAAATAGGCTTGAAAAATCTCTCAGATTTCTATCATGCTATGTGAGGTTGCCACTCGGATCTCACATAACCAAGATCTGCCTTGATTTCTATTTTCTCTTTAGGTGTTGGAAATAGAATTTTGAGGGCACATCCCTGTCAGTCATCCATTGCATACCCCCCAATCCTAGTGCCTCTTGCTTTATAATCGTAGTAGTCATTCCAACATACTGGCTACTTGTTGGTGGAGCTTATTAAATGGGTCCATTTCTACCCTTTGCTGAGCTCCTTGAAGCTGATTCTGAACTTCGTTTTCTTTCCCAAAATTTGTCATATAACATCTTATGTGCTGGTGTTTGACAAATTTTATCATTGAAATTAAAAAATTGAAGTTTTTTTGGAGACATAATAAAATTCAGTCATGTTTGGAAATTTTTTTAAGATGATTAAAATTGAATTTAATTCATTTTTTTCTGTGAATAAATTCCCATCAATTTGGATTTATTAATAAACAATGAAATGAAATGAAATTTGTCTTCAGTAAATAAATATAAATTAAAGTTAAACCTAATAAATATAATAACATGTCTATATTTAATAATGTCATAACATGTTAAACCTAACATGTCTTTATTTAATAATGTCATAGAAATTTATCATATATGTTTATAAATTTTGAATTATGTATTCTTTCGAACTTAATGGGAAATTTGATTATATCGATTTGCATTGGTGATTTCTTTCTTACATTGTTGCTGGCAGCTGAATTTGAACATGAAAATGAACTGAGTGACTTACATAACATCAATCAGCATTTGCATAGTATCTCCTTCTGGTTATCTCTCGTTTACGCATGATCATTTTGGTGTGCAAAATTTATGAGTAACTTTTGACACTGTCAATCTTCCAAAAATCAGAATGTCATAGAAACTTTATAAATGTTGTACAACAGTTATCAGGTTCATGTGCATGGCAAGAATGGTTTCAGAAGAAGGCCAGTCACATTTATATCACGTCTTCTTGATAAAAATGCACTATTCTATAGATGGTGATAATAGAGTCCTTTTGCTCACCAAAAGGTCTCCATGTTTGTTTTGTCCATTTATATTTTTTCTTGTAGTCGTACCTGTTTTCATCAACTTGTTTTGAATGTAAACAATATGAGCACTTTCATTATTCATATATATTGTGAAACAGAGAGAGAGACAGTCAGTTTAAGTAGGCTATAATAATTCCAGGAAAGTTTGGAGATTGTGTAAGTAAACCAGAAAGCCTTTATGGAAATGGGATTGTTAGACAAAGTGGGCAGTTAGTGCAAATAAACAAGCACATGTTTGTGTGTATGGCAATAATAGGAAAAGGGAGCAGTTAGACTTGCAAAAGTGAAGAGCCTTGGTTCTCTTCAAATATCTTTCCTGCCTAATCTTGTTTTATTTTGTTCTCCCTTGGCTCTTCCCTCCTTATTAACTTGTGCTTTGATTGCTGTGTTGTTTCTTTCCGTAACTTCTCATTTTATTTTTCTGAAATGTCTTGCAATGGAGCAGAATGTGTTTACATTCTGGCACTCTTGGTTTTTCAAGTCAATTGTCTTTCGAACTTAATTTCGTAAAACAATTGGAGTTTCATTTATTTATGCTTTTTTACCTAATTTCTTTAACATTATTGAACATATGGACTGCTGTGCAGGGTGTAGTTCATTGGTCACCACCATACCAAGCCCTAGAAAAAACTCAGGATGCCATCTGGCAACCTTCAACTAGCAATTATGGTCCAGATGAAGGACTACCAGACCTTCGAGAGGCGCTGGTTGAAAAGGTTTTCTTCTGATTAGCATGTTATCTGTTATGTTTTATATCTTCTCAATTCTTCATGATCTTAGAAACAAAATATTTCTGTCGTTTCAATTTTTCTCACGAATACATAGATTGTAATTGTTAGATACCTCTATATCTGGTCCCTATATGGCTATATCTCTACGGTGTGATTTATGCATTGTATAGTTTTCACAATTACATTTGATATGCTTTTGTTTCATTTGATTTATGGTCTAGGTAGATTGGGAATATTCTAGGCATTCTCTTTGATGTACTTCATATTTGCTTGTTCTTACCTATTCCATTGATTGGAGTTTTAGTTATGAATGTACATTATTTTGATTTCTATCATTCATACTTTTGTTAAAAATACCTAGAAGACTCTTTAAGTTATATTTTCTCCCACTTTATGTGGGTGTGTGTGGTTAGTTTATTTCGATGACAGCCAATAGTATAAAATGTTTTGTCCCACCTTGTCTAGCCCATCGAACCCTTGTTCTATCTTGCCTTCGGCCCTCAAGTTGAGCTCCTATTCTGTCCCATCTAGCTCCTGTTCAGTCCCATGCAGCTCTTGTCTAATTTTTGTTCTGTCCTGTATTGTCTAGCCCTTCAAACTCTTGTTTTATCTTGTCTTCGGTCCTCAATCCCTTGTCCCATCTGATAAAAACCCTTGGTACTCGAAGCTATAGACGCATTATGGTCGACTCGTGGTGGAGGTCTGTGTGTCTTTCCTCATTTCACCATCGCTGGACATGAGCCCATCTGCCACCTTTGGAGAGCCCCATTAGTCTCTACTGGAAAACCCTTTCAACTGCCACTAGAAAACCTCGTCTATTGCAAGAAACCCTTGACCTTGTCTGTCTTTGCTAGAAACCTTGTTTGTAGAAAACTACTTAGCCTGCGTTGTCCTTAGAAGGCATTCAAGTAGGGTTTTGTTTGAAGGGTTTTGAGTGAGGAATCATCGTTCTTACAGATGCCCAAGGGGTTCAGTCATTGTTGCTGCCATAGCTGGAGTTGCTCGAGCCCTGAAAGATATTTGTGAGGATATTCATTATCAAAAATCAATTGAGATGTGCTTTTGTGGGGCTAGAGATTAGGTGTGGGTATTGCTATTTTGAGGTGTGGGTAGGTGTTGCACAGGGATTGGAGGAAACCCATTGCCATTGTTGCTAGAGAAAAATAGTGACAATAGACAAGGACAAATCTTTAACCCCACAAATATCGCCATGGAGTGGGACTTTTCATATTAGATTTCCCAAGTCAAGAATTCGCTGTGGAGGGTGGAATTTCGTAAAACTAAAAACCAACATCTCCATTCAGAAGTAATAGAAAAATTACATTTACAAAAGCCAATTGAGGATCCCCCTACACTCCAAAAAGAAATTTTGAACTTTAAACATTTATAGGAAGAGATGAAATCATTGATGGCCAATTTTTAAACAAGAAACAAAAATGCAACAGAAAACACTTAATTCTTGGGTTGAAGTGGTCTGAAAAGGGAGCAACCTTGATCGCTTATTGTGGTCAAAGGGGTGGTATAGGGAAGGCTGAACGAGGAATGTCTCCGCTAAGCCCGATAGCTCAATTTGATAGTATGTGGGCTCCCCCCTCCCATTGCCCCTTCGGGTCCCTAATAGCTCAACACCTCCTTCCTACGCAACACTTTAGATTTGAAGGACCTCACCCTTGAGCACCCATGGATGGAGGCCAACTTAACTTCGTCCTTTGTTTATAGAAACTTGAAGATCAACTTAGAGCCCTCAAGGCCAAGAGAATATTGATTTCTCTCCCACCCACATAGAAAATCTTTCTTGATCTTGATCTTACCAAATCCCAATATGCAAAGCTCAAGCTATATTGAGACTGAGTCATAACTCTGTGGAAAGAAGGGAAGTGGGTAGTCATTTGTGATCTCAAGGCTGTCATCCATGAGTCGGCCCCTCTAGGCTACTCTCGCCCTTGGGCCAAGGGAGAATCTCTTTCAGTTGGTGGTTATGTTTGGGTCCCATGACCTCCTTCCCTCATAGAGATGCACACTTGCACTATGCGGATGCCACCCTCGTTCCATTGGTACCTCTGGGCATGGTATTGTTGACAAGAAACTAGATTTGTCAACATCAAAGGATCTTGGGGAGTTGCATGTCTTATACGAGACCCCCTCTAGAGCAGGGTTATTATGGTGTCATTAAATGAGCATGCTAGATTTTTGTGGGTCCAGTTACATCATAACAACTCCCTTCTCTGAGATAGCTGCATTGCAGTTTGCTACTTCTCCCTAGCCTCATCGCACATCTCACTACTTAGTGAGTTCGAGGGAGATCCTTTCCTCGATCTTTTATGTAAACATTCCCACTTCTTCACTCTTGGGGAGATCATTCTTCTTGGTGATTTCAATGCCTGCGCTAGAGACCTACAAGCACTCATCCATAAGAAATTGGAAGATACACTTTGTCTCCACGAGCTAGAGCTAGAGTCTATTGGTCTTCATAGGAGTTCATAGGACATAAATGGACATCTTACATGTTATGGGAGACACCTCTTGTAATTGGTTGATGTTGTTAGTTTTTGTAGCATCAGATGTGTTCTAGCCACGAGATTTGGCAGAGAGGCTAGAATACATGTGTTCTCTAATACCCATAAATCGTTTCTAGAAATTCCACCTAGAGATGACTTAATTAATTAATTAGTCAGCTTTTAATATTTCGAAGTCTAAACTTAGGAAATATGATTAATTAAAAAAGGATTAATTAAGTCATGTTGAGAATGTTCTAGAAAATGCATGGATCGATTTCTAGTCAATCCTAGCCATCGATTAAGGTTTAGTCGTGGCTGTTGAAGTCTCAACGGAGGATTATAAGAAGACGTTGATGGGGCTTGGAGAAGACACACCAAATCAGTAGAGTATTCGATTTTGCTGGGAAATTGATCTCCAGAGTACAGCATTCAGTTGACGGAGGTGATTCAGTGAGGTCAAAGCAGTGAGAGGGGCAGAGATAGTGAGGCTGGAGGAAGCTTTTCCAATTCCGGCTAGTACATTGCAGAGAGGCAATGATTGCCATAGAGAGGCAACACATAGCCCTATTGGGGGAGATTTCTGTTTTGCTAGGGAGAAGGAGAAATTCTGAACCAGAAGCTAGGCAGAGGGTTCGGAGGCAAAGAATATCAGATTCCCAGACAATAGCTGATAAGACAGTGAGAGGAGACGCAATTTCGAGCTTGTGGGACCCATTAACTACGTAGGTTGAAGCAGTGATTGCGTAGAGGGAGCAAGGAGCAGCTCAATTCAAGATGAGTTCAGTGTTGGATTGCCTGTGGAGTGAGAATTTTTCTCACTAGTTTTTATTTTCCAGTTTATCTTTGTTTGGATTGCTAGTTTAAGCATCCATAGATTGTACTTAGAGTTTCACTACTGCTTAATATCAAAACCCTCAGTTGCTACACTGGTTTTCCTGAGTTAGGTTTTTCTAGGGACTTCGTCCAAAAATAACGGTGTCATATTGTGTGTGTGAACCTATTTCTTCCGTAGTATTTTATTTGTGAAGGTTGCAGTGTATTTGTTTCTATATTTGCCATAACACACAACAAATAATTTGTTTAATTTATTTAAAAAATAGAAGAAATAATATCATTTGCTGCAACACGATTCGGGATTCTCGAATTTTCACAGACGCCTATGGTTTATTGGCCTTGAATAGGCTCCCTTGTTTTTTGAGCTCAAGAGATTTTACTTTCTTCCCACATAGTGGGGGAGCTAGTGTGGTTGACTATCTCTAGGCTGACCAAGATCTTCTCCCACATTCAACATCTCTTAGTTTCTTGCCTCCCCCTGGCAGACCATGCCCTTCTCACATTCTCCCTCTCTAATTCGCCTACCATTCCTTGTCTCGTAGCCCACCTCATCACCCCTTGCACAAGCTTCCCATTTGACAGAGATCACACTACCTCTTACACCAACCACCTTAAGGAGTTGTTCCCCCTCATTTCCCAGTTTAGGTCATTGGACAAAACCTTAGCTAAATATGAGATTTTTTTCCTCAACCCTCATGGAAGGAACTCTTGACTACTATCCCTACTCTACTTGTTGCCACACTCACAAACCTACCCCTGACTCCTACTTCATGAACTGTTGGCTTGATGATGAATGCAAATCCCTTGATAGACAACTCTGTCTCATCCTCATGCATGAGTCATCCATGCCCTCTCACCTTTGCAAAACATAATGTAATCTCTCTTTTGTGGAAATTTCTGAATCTTTACACTTTATGCAAAAATTATTTCCTGTTAATCTAGTTATGCTCCTCCTACTTAGACAAGCTATTAACTGAATAAATTCAAGTTAAAATCGAAGCAAAACACATATCAGATCTCCACCAATCCAGATCTAGAACAAGTTTATGCACACATAGACAAAGCGACAATTATTTATGGACAAATAGTCCCCGCAAAAACCCAATGTGAGAAAACTGGTCTTCTGGCTACTGTTTATTATTAAGAATTTTCTGAATACAACAAGCTTGGGTTCCAGATTTGGAAAACCAGATAAAGAAATAATAGATCTACAGCTCTTTGGCTGATCTAGGGCCAAAATAATGATTGATCCACACCCTCAAACGGGATTTACAGAACTCGGTCAAAATTAGGGCCTAGAAACCCTAGCGCTGCCCTTGAAGCCTCTACGTCAGCGTTTGAAGCCCCTCTGACCCTCAGCGCTACTCCGGAAAGAGCTGCGTTACCCCAGACTGGGTGACGCAGTCCCTACGCAACCCCTTAGGGTCTCTGCGTAACCCTTGAGGGTTTCCTGCAAAAAATTACGTTGTCTTTGAGGGACTGCGCAACACTTGCGTAGCACGGTGCTGCCCTTCCTGCTACTGCTCTCCTGTTTCTCTGCGCTGCCTCTCTGAGTTGATCTCTGCCTCTTTCTGATTCTAGACCTTAGGATCAGATCATCCCCTTGGCCTAAATTCCCCTCTCTGTAGCTGAAACACTTTTGAGATTTCTTAGCAAACCTGCCCTAGAATCTCAACTTAGCTTCAGTGCTCTGCCTCTGTGTGTCTTTACAAATGACCCCAAGCCTTTCCTTTATACTTTTCTCATTGGAAAACCAACAGCCATGATCAAATCTTGAATCAATGGTTTAGATTAAAAGAAAGCTTGATCCGTGTGACTTAAGACAATTTCATCACATGTTTAATTAAATTCACTTTTATTATTTAAGTTCCCTAAGTTTTAACTTAGGAAATACATTAAAATAATTAATTAATTTAATATCTCCTAAACCAGATGAAATTTCCCAAATCCTTTTCTGGGTCTTGTAGATCAAGTGTACTCTAGTCCTTCCTCAAAATTTGGGAGCTAGAGCACAACTCATGCTACCCCAAATACACAAAATCTCAACACTCCCTCTTAGCATCAAGGGTGTGCTCTAGCAATACATCACACTATGCATTACATGATTTTGGGCACTGGTTCCGTGTCGCTGATGCTGCCCATGACTCTGCCACTGCCACTGCAACCTCTGTACTGCAGCTCCCTCTCAATATGTTGCATCTGTGCTTCTCACAACAAAGCCGCTGCTGATCTGCTACATACAACTTCAGTTGTTGAGAGAAACAACTGAATCTCCTACCCAATCTTTGACAGACAAGTTAGATGGGCTACATCCTCATCACTGAAGCTCCATAGGCTACAGATCTGTGTTGGCATCTGAAGGATGATGCACAGCTATAGCTCTGCACTACGTAAGCAGACTCCCTCTGCACTACTGAAGTCACATCAACCCCTTGTGCTGAAATCTCTCACGCTGCTACTGTACTGCGTTGTCCCTCTAAAGCCTTCTACGTTGCTACAGCTCTGCATTGCGTAAGCAACTCTGCTGAAGTCACATCAGCGTCTGCAGCGCTACTGCTTCTACGTTGCTGCAGCTCTGCTCTACGCTGCTCGTCCCAGTCTTCAGATATGCCTCTGCTTCATCTGTGATCTATGCACCCACTGCTCCCCTTGTCTCGCTACTGTCTTAAGGCTGCCGTAGCTCGCATGTGATCCAAGATATGAGCTGCTCAACGATCCCACCCTACTTCTATGTAGCTCCTCTACATATCCATGTCACCCCACTTTCGTGTTTCATGAGCACTCATGGTTGCATCATCTTCTGACCCATCATCTGCAACAACAGCTTTGGAAGAAGAGGCTTCCTTGCCCTTTTTCTTCTGAGGACAATTGCTGGCAAAATGTCCCATATAACCACACTGGAAGCACTTGATCTTTGAGAGATCCTTCTTTTTCTTTAGCTGCTTCTTTGACGCCAAGGCTACATCTTCCTCATCTTCCTTCTTCACTTTGCTCGATCCAGAGCTATACTGCTTCTTGGTGAATTTGCGGAGTTCTTCTTGATGCAGAATTGACCACAAGCTGTCCTAATCTGGGAGGTCTGCTCTACCCAAGATACTTTGGATAAAAGTTTCCCACTCATCCGTGGCTGCATTGAGGGTAGTCCTAACCATCACATCGTCTTCCACCTAAACACCAGTTGCAGTCAACTGATCTCTGATTGACTGCAGTCTAAAGAGAAAATGCTCCATGTCTTCTCCCTTGGCCATCATGAATGACCTCATCTGTGTCTCCAACAACATCTTTCTTTGGACAAATTTTCCCTCATATAAGGAGATCAAGGCCTTCCACATCTCATTAGCTGTCTTCTTCTTAGCTAAGTGTGGTACAATATGGTCCTTGATTCCATCCATAATCAGCTGTTTGGTATGCCTAGTAGCCTCCTTATGCTTTCGAAGGAGATCCAGATCTGTCGGTGTGGCCAGAGTTTGTTATGCATGGTCTCTAAGATTGTATGCCTCAGGGACTATCAAAGTTTGAGAGGCCATCCAACCTGTCCTGATCAGGCAGTACATGAGGAGCCATCTGCTCAGAATGTGTTGGAACTTACCTTTCTCTTTGCTAGAGAAATGGATTTAAGGCCCTAGGTGAAACAGGCACCTTCTGCTCCCTCTGACAACTGATTTCCCTCCCTGGAAATCTGCCAAATCAACTATGATTCAGCTCCATTTGATCCTCTGATCAAAACTGCAAGTTTCTTTGGCTAGAAACTCTCTGAGAAGCTAATCTCCTCTCGCTCTTTGTCACTCGTGCTTAGGCTAAATCTGAAAACTTCAGAAATTTAGCCCCACCAGCACCTTCTGAATTTCTGCAGCTTTTCTTCAGTCTTTTCAGGATCTGACAGATTCAGATCTGCATCACACTGGCTGGCTTCAGACTATTCCAACCCTGTTTCTGAGCTGCCTCTGTGCAGTAATTGCGTGGGCTTGCTAAGAGACAGTGTTAGACTGCGTCACCCTTCCCTCTGCGTGAATCTGCCTTTGAAAACTGCGCTGTCCCTTCGGATCAGTGTTTCTATTGCTTCCTGCAGTAGAACCTTCAGTCTCTTGCTGGTGACCCTCCTAGATCTGCAACTACTCTGATACCATGTGGAAATTTTTGAATCTTTACACTTTATGCAGAAATTATTTCCTTTTAATCTGGTTATGCTCCTTCTACTTAGACAACTTATTAACTGAAGAAATTCAAGTTAAAATCGAAGCAAAACACATAACAGATCTCCATCAATCCAGATCTAGAACAAGTTCATGCACACATAGACAAAGTGACATTGTTATTTCTGGACAAATAGTCCTCGGAAAAACCCAATGCGGGAAAACCGGTCCTCTGGCTGTTGGAGGGTTTTATTATTAAGAATTTTCTGAATACAACAAGCCTGGGTTCCAGATCTGGAAAACCTGACAAAGAAATAATAGATCTATAGCTCACTGGCTGATCTAGGGCCAAAATAATGACTGATCCACACCCTCGAACGAAATTTATAGAACTAAGCCAAAATTAGGGCCTAGAAACCCCAGTGCTGCACCTGAAGGCTCTGCGTCAGCCTTTGAAGCCCCTTTGACCCTCAACGTTGCTCCGGAAAGGGCTGCGTTACCCCAGACTGGGTGACGCAGTGCCTATGCTGCCCCTTAGGGTATTTGCGTAACCCTTGAGGGTTTCCTGCAGAAAATTACGCTGTCTTTGACGGACTGTGCAACACCTACGTAGCACGGTGCTGCCCTTCTTGCTGCTGCTCTCCTGCTTCTCTGCGCTGCCTGTCTGAGCTGATCTCTGCCTCTTGTTGATTCTAGACCCTGGGATCAGATCATCCCCTTGGCCTAAATTCCCCTCTCTGCAGCTGAAGCACTTCTGAGATTTCTTAGCAAACCCACCCTAGAATCTTAGCTTAGCTTCAGTGCTTTGCCTTTGTGTGTTTTTACAAATGACCCTAAGCCTTTCCTTTATACTTTTCTCGTTGAAAAACCAACGGCCATGATCAGACCTTGAATCAATTGCTAAGATTAAAAGAAAGTTTGATTCGTGTGACTTCAGACAATTTCATCACATGTTTAATTAAATTCACTTTAATTATTTAAGTTCCCTAAGTTTTAACTTAGGAAATACATTAAAATAATTAATTAATTTAATATCTCCTAAACAAAATGAAATTTCCCAAATACTTTTCTGGGTCTTGTAGATTAGGTGTACTCTAGTCCCTCCTCAAAATTTGGGAGCTAGAGCACAACTAATGCTACCCTAAAGACACAAAATCTCAACACTTTTACTATAAAAGACGAGCATTTCTCCCCCAGAGGCGACAAAAACTTTGTGATGCCCACTGCCACTCCCCGAAATCCTTCTGTTGTACCCTTTTTCTTTGATTAGATACAATCTCGCTTGATCATGATCCCAAGACCATATATTCTCGCACCACCTCCCTTTATGATATTCTTGGACATCCTCCCACCCATGTCTCCTCCCTTCCCTCCAATTGGCACTTTTTCTTCAAGTGGGACATTAGGAGTAGTCAGAGCTATTTGTACCAATAAAGTAGTTAACGAGGAAGGGATTTACGCTGTATTCCTTAACCATGGCGTCCATAACCTTTATTCCTATGTTGTTGATTTATTTAATCATGTGGTATGCTCAGGCTTTTCCTTGTCTTGGGCTAGACACATTATTCATCTGATCCACAAATTAGGGAGGAACTCTGATCCAAATAACTATCAGATGATCATGGCGGTGTTGGAAAATGTAACTATGTTCCATCTTCATAATTATTATTGTATATTTCATGTAAAAGCAAAATAAGAAAAATAATTTTATTTGAGTCAAAAGAGTCATTTTGTCACCCACAAGACCAAGTCGGCCCTGTCTAGACAATTCGATCTCCTGGATGTGTATATGTAGAGCAGTTCGACCTCATTTGGACATACATTGGCAACTTTGATTTTTGTGAAAGCAGGAGCAAGAACACAAGGAAAAACCCAAGGGAGAAGAGAAAAATGTCAAACGAGAGAGAGTGAAGATCAAGAAGGATGAAAGTCGAACTTTTGCTTGTCTATGTTCACACGTGCAAAGTACCGAGGCAACTTTGCGAATTACATGGCCGAAATTTTGTTTCTGCGAAGAAATTTTGTTTCTGCGAAGGTGTTGGGGCAACTCTGCGAAATTGTATGTCTGAAATTCTGATTTAAAGAGATTTGACCATCGTTGAAACTTGACTTGATTGAGGAAGGCGGACTTGGGTCTTGTCGAAGGTCTTGGTCTTGGTTTTTGGGTCCTGCATTTCTCATTTTGATCTAATTCTATAAGAAGAGAAATTGGTTGGGTTTTCTCCCTCATGGGGTTTGCCATGGTTTGGAGCCTATATGTTGTGTTCATTGTCTTTTGTGATCTTCAGTAATTGTTTGATGAAGATAACATACTAAAATAATAAGAAGCTACCATATATTCACAAGTAATTATCAAGTAAGAGAAACCAATCCTAATTTGCTCCCCTATTGATTTCTCAACAAGTGGGCCACACATTCTCCAAGTTTTACACCACATTGTTACATCAATGGCTTTTTGAGGAGCCAGAGAGTTGTCATCTTAGGGCTAGAGGACAAGTAGGTTTCCGCCCCAACTACTAGACAATCATTAGAGGAAATTTCAGCCTAAAAGTGGCCTCCTAAGGAAAAATAATAAAATGATAGTTAAAATAATAAAATAAGAGTTATAAATTTTGAAGGGAAAAGAACAAAACTACTTTGTTTACTTGTATTTTTAGCTTATCTCCATATTGGTTTACCCAAATTTCCAGTGTAGACACTCGTTGTATGCAGGATAAAATTCTACATCCAATGAGTACCCATTATGCATATTTTTGAGAAGACCCACTTGATAAAAAATGAAGATACATAAAAAAAGCATGTTCAATATGTTTTTTTAATGTATCTTCAATTTTTATTAATGTGGGTCTTCTCAAAAGTATGCATAATGTGTATTCGTTGGATGTGGAATTTGATTCCGCATCCAATGAGTGTCTACACTTGAAATTTGGGTAAACCAATAAGGAGATAAGCTAATAATACAAGTAAAAAAAATAGTTTTTCTTCTTTTCCCTCCAAAATATTTACATGTACCTCTTTTTAAATTTAAACGATTTTGATTGGTTTACATATTATGATATGGAGATTACGTGAAAATTTCATGGGCACTTTTAGGCTGAAACTTCCTCTAATGTGATCACATCTTTACATTCTGAGCCATTATTGAGTAGGCTCGTCATCACTCTTCAAAGCTTTATAGTTGTTCTACATACTTTTGGAAAGTGTCTGGCCTAGTCTCGAGGGAGGCATCATTATAAAGAATTTGTGATGTTGATATATCTGAGACCCCATTGGTTGCCATCATGAGATTATATAAGTTAGTCTTGGGACGACTCGAGATGGCACACGACCTTTCTAACTTCATTTAGATTACCATTGGGGTGAAATGTTGAGAAATTAGGGCCTTTAATTCAAATTTCTCTTCTTGATAATTACTTGTGAACTTGTTATGCTTCTATTACTTAGATCTTATCTTCATTAGCTTATTATGTCTTTCATCAAGTTAATTATCAAAACACAAGAGACACAGAATTCAGGCTCTTCAAGCCAGGGCCAAAACCTCCCCCTCTTAGAGAGGAAAACCCAAAAGTAATTCTTCTTATATATCTTCGATTGACAAGTACCATGACCATGACATAGATGCTTGACTTCAGTATGACTCCAAGACCTTGTCATTGCTCCACTAGGCTTCTTATGCTGGTCTTCCTTTCTGCACTGCTTTGCACCAACACGAGGAAAGCTCGGTTCCTAGTGATCTTCCTTTTTGCTCTTCCTTGAATTGCCCTCGACTTCCTAGAGATCCCTTCCCAACCCTTCTTCGTACACACTTGAAGCACAACTTCAAGGTTTCTTTCTTACTGTGGAAACCCTCCTTCACGCTGTGTATATTTTTGGTGTCTTTCTGAAATATCTTTCTTTCGCACACTTCGCAATTCGTTACTCCCTGCGGTATGGTCCCTTTTTCTTCACACTTCCCTTCAACCCTAGATAGCAAACCCTTTATGTGTCTGTTCTTTTCATGAAGTATCTTTGGCCTACGTTAGAGATGCGAGTTAGGTACAGGCCCAAAACATAGAACCTTTATCACTGCGTTATACTCCTTGCCTTTTCTGAATAGACTTCTCTCCTCGTACCAAATCGTAGACTTATCCTTTCTGTAGTCTCAAACTTCTCCGAATTCC
This sequence comes from Pinus albicaulis, assembly GCA_034641835.2. Classification (NCBI taxonomy): domain Eukaryota; kingdom Viridiplantae; phylum Streptophyta; class Pinopsida; order Pinales; family Pinaceae; genus Pinus; species Pinus albicaulis. The sequence goes on from CM076582.1 coordinate 998,218,490, forward strand.
CTCTTCAACAATGAGGCTGCAGTCCTATATATAGGGGCTATCTCATTACCCTAGGCCGACATGATCATCTGCTATAAGGCCGACTTGACCAACTGTTTGTGAGCTGACTTTACAAGGAGCATCTTCCAACATCTTCTAGGCCGTCTTCAAGGAGCACTTTGACAAGGTCTTTGGGACATACAATTACATCAATGATTGTCCTTTACAAGTGTAACAACACTTCATATACATGACTCTAAATTATACATTTATGACAAGATGAAAAACCCCTAAAGACATCAAGAAGAAATCTTTGACCTATAATAAAAAGCTCCTTGCTCATGAAACCCATGAAGCAAGTACTTACAAAATACATTTTATTATTTTTGTCTTCTTCATTAGATAAATATGTAATTACAAGTCATTATGAAGATCGAACCTAGTTACACTTTTCAACATGAAATAGGGCTGCTCCCTCTCACCAACCCTCTTTGGGATCTTTATTGATGAGCTAGAGTCCTTCCTTCATGAACATATCTAGAAAAGCGATGGCTGCCTTCTACATCAAGTGTTGATATTCCTACTCCTATTTGTTCATTACTTGGTCTTGTTGGCCTCTACTCATGAGAACTTATTGACACAAATCGATGCACTTACCATTTTTTGTGACCTAGGTAATGTTGATAGTTGACGATCAACTTGGGTAATGTTAATTTTCTAGTGCTAATTTAGACAAGCACAATTTTTTGCCACTAATAATTACTTCCAATGATATAGAGTCTTACTTTAGCATATTTCAGAACATCATAAGCAATTACACAGAAAATTCAACAGTAGATGCAACTGAAACAGTAAAGATCACAGTAGAAAAACCATGCATAATAGACACCAAAAATTTTCACTTGGGAAACCCAAACTCGGGGGAAAACTCAGCAATATTTTCTAGGAGAAATTGTTCAATTCAACAAATGTACAATATGATAATCTCAAGTCAAACTTGGTCAACTCAGACCAACGAGTCAACATAGGTCAAACTTGGTAAAACAAGACTAAATTTGGTCTTCTGCACCTGCCCTAAAATTCTGTCAACCTTGAGTCAAACAGGCCAAATTTCGGCCTCTTGTTGCTGCCCAGAAGCTTGGTCAAACTGCCTAGAGATTCAGTCAAACTTCCTAGTCAAACTGTGGTCAAACATGCTTCTCAGAATTCAATCAAACTGCCTAGGCAAAGCTTGGCCAAACTGCCTAGGCAAAGTGTTAAATTTGGACAACTAGGTCCAAACTCCATATTAAGATGCTCAGATTAAGAGGCTAATATTTTTGTTGGATTCCTCTTTCTGAGAGGTGTAAAATCCATATAAAATATGTCTTAATCCGATGAGCCGAACTTATATTTTGAATTTATTATTTTCAATAAATTATATGTGCAAGGTCGGCCAGTTTTGTAATGTAGGCTCGCATGCCCAACAGATGTGTCACACACCCTCATGATGGATATATATACAGAAAAAGTTGGAGAGATTTTCATCATCATCACAACTCACATCTTCCTCTCTCATCAAGAAGTACGAGCTACCAAGAAGGACGAATTTAATCCACACGTGTGAAGGACGAAGAGGACAAACTGTACGGTCAAGCTGAAGTACGGATTTGCTGCTGCTAGGGTTTCGCAGAAACTTTGACCAGCGTTGACTTTGGTCAATGCTTGGTCCAAACAAGCTGAAAATTGGTGGAAGGTTCGATTTATGAAGGCCGTACTACCTGGCACAAAAATCGAGGTCAAAGGGTTGACCGTTTTGCTGCTGCGTTGACTTTTAACTTGCTGCCCCTGCGTTGACTTTTCAGGACAGCGTTGACTTTTGCAGAGTTGACTTGGGTTGACTCATCTACAGATTGAAGGGTTGTTGTGACACATGTTGGGCTGGCTGACCAAAGGAGACTTTGCTGGTTGAAGCATCCTGTTGACCGCCGAAACGAACATACACATTTTTCCTGTTTCTGATTTGTCTTCTGTAAGATTTACTTATATGTTCTATCTGCATTTTGCTTAACTACTTGTATGATTGCAGAAAGAAAAGTGAAATTGCTACTAGCATAGAACATCTACAAAACTTTACATGGTATCAGAGCTGAGGTGAAGACAAACTCAATCTATAGCAATCATCATCGTGGAAATGGGTTCCACTAGTCTTGAATTCAAGGAGAATGACAAGCTGACCGGAAGTGATGACTTCCTTCCCTGGAAGATGATATTAGATCTCAAATTAGAAGATCATGATCTCCTGGATCATGTGACAGGGAGGATTCAAGAACCTCCATCCAATGCCTCTGCTGCTGTTAGAAACAAGTATAAGAAGGGAGAAATCAAAGCAAAGCTGCTGATCAGGGAATCCATAAATAAGAGTCTGGTTGCCTACATATCTGAACTAGGCACATCCATGGAGATGTATGACAAATTGATACTTATGTTTCAAGTAAACAATGTGAACCAAGTGCTATTCCTCAAGAACAAGTTGAAGAATATGAAGAAGGGCCGAGATGAGTCTGTTCAAACTTTCTTTCTGAAGTTGACCGAAACCAGGAACAACCTGCTAGCTATTGGGGAGATAATAGCTGATCGTGAGATGGTTCTCACCGCACTTGGAGGACTTCCATATGAATGGCAAGTTTTCACAACTACCATTCTCAACAATAATACCATTCCTAACTTTGATGAGCTCCTGTCTAGATGTATGCAAGAAGAAACAAGGATGAAGGAATTTGATAATGAAAGAAATGCTGCCTATGGTGCTCATTCCCGAAAGAAGAACTTTGGTGGTTCTAAGGACAAAAGAAGGACAAAGACTCAAGAGAAGAAGGATAAATGTTTCACCTGCCATAGGACTGGACACTATGCTAGAGAATGCCCCTTCAAGAAGGATTCTCCCGATAGTGACGATAACAACAACAACCGAAGAAATGGGAATCGAAGAAATGACAAATCCAAAGGAAAGAGGAAGGCACACTTTGAAGGAAACAATCAACCTTCTAAGAGGTCCAGAAATACCAGGTATGAGGAGTCTAATGTTGTTGATAACAAAAATGAGTATATTCTTGTATCTGCTCTCTCAGCTGCATCTCCGCCCGACACTATGGATGTCTGGCTAATTGATAGTGGTGCCTCAACACACATCACCGGATTCAAGGAAGCACTTTCTGACATGGTTGAAAAGGATACTAATCTAGAAATTATCCTTGGGGATAATGCCACTTATCCTGTGAAAGGGACCGAGACTGTGACCCTCCACTTGTCTCAAGGACAAGTCCTCCGTCTGCAAGATGTACTCTATGTACCTAAATTGAAGAAGAACCTTGTGTCTGTATCTGCCATGGAAGACAAAGGATTCAATGTAACTTTCTCTGATGGAAAGGTGCTCATGTGGAAGAAGAGCTTCAAGGAAGCTATCTCAATCGGTTTTAGAGTTGGTACACTCTACCAGGTTGGAGGGAGTCCGTTGGGAGCTATGACTTGTGATACTATCCGACAAACCGAACTATGGCACCAAAGATTTGGACACCTTCATTACAAGGCCCCTTTCCGAAGCAAGGAAGGTGGTAACAGGGATGCCTGATTTTGGAAATAATCATGAAGGTGTATGTAAGGGCTGTGCTGAAGGAAAACATACAAGGGGACCTTTCCCCTCAAGTGTCACAAAGACATCTGACATATTACAACTAGTCCATTCTGATCTTTCTGGTATGTTACCCGTAACATCCCTGGGGGGATGTTCTTACTATACGACATTTACTGATGACTTCTCTCGCAAAACCTGGATATACTTCTTGAAGAAGAAGGATGAGGCTTTCATGTGGTTCCGTACCTTCAAAGCCTTGGTGGAAAATATGACCGGAAAGAAGATCAAGATTTTGAGGGTGATGGCAACGAATATGAGTCAAATGAGTTCAAAGACTTTTGCGAAGCTGGCATTAAGGAGGGAGAGACCCACTTGCATATCTCTGGCGAGAATGGTGTTGCTGAACGCAAGAATAGGACTATTGTGGAAGCTGCCCGTGCCATGCTATGTGACCAGGGTCTACCAAAGTTTCTGTGGGGAGAAGCTGCCAACACTGCTGTGTATGTTCAAAACCGATGCCCTCATTCTGCAAAACTCCCGAAGAGGTTTTCTCTGGTAAGAAACCTGATGTCTCACATTTTAGAATTTTTGGATGTCCCGTCTATTTTCATGTGCAGAAAGAAAAGAGAAGTAAGCTGGATGCTACTGGGAAGAAAGGGATGTTTGTGGGCTATAGTGAGACTTCTAAGGCATATAGAGTCTATGTACCTGGTCAAAGGGAAGTAGAGATAAGTCATGATGTCACTTTTGACGAAGATGCTTCCCTGAAGAAAGTAGTAGATCTTCCTAGATCTGGAGAAAATCATGAAGAAAGGACTGGAAATCTGGAAGAACCCCAGGATGAGACTATGCCTGATATCGAAGGACCAATGGACCCTATAGATCCATCTCCTTCGCTGGGAAAGAGACCTTCATGGCTCAGGGACACCCTGGAAGATGCTGAGGGACATGCTGCCCCAAGGGGGACATTCCGTGAAAGCAAGAAGCCAAGTAGATACCAAGGGTATCTAGCTGCCATGAGTACTATTGTACAATCTGAACCTGGATCTTTTGAGGAAGCCGTAAAGCATCAAGTCTGGAAGGATGCTATGCATGAAGAATATGAGTCTATTATGAAGAATGATGTCTGGGATGTGGTCCCAAGACCGAAGGACAAATCTGTTGTCACCGCTAAATGGCTCTACAAAATCAAACATGGATCTGATGGGAGTGCTGGAAAGTTTAAGGCAAGGTTTGTTGCCCGTGGCTTCTCTCAAAAGGAAGGAATTAACTATGATGATATATTTGCACCTGTGGCACGATATACCACCATCCGATCCATCATAGCCCTTGCTGCTACGCAAGGATGGAGTCTTCATCAGATGAATGTCAAGACCGCTTTTCTGCATGGTGCAATAAAGGAAGAGGTGTATGTAGAACAACCTCTGGGATTTGAAGTTCAAGATCAAGACACTTATGTCTACAGATGGAAGGAAAGCCTCTCATTCTGGTGCTGTATGTGGACGACCTCTTCCTGACAGGTGATGACCCTCTCATTCATCAATGTAAGAGGGAGCTTGCTGCTGAGTTCGAGATGAAAGACCTAGGACTGATGCACTATTTCCTAGGCCTGGAGGTCTGGCAGAGACCTGGAGAGATTTTCCTTTCTCAAGGAAAATATATTGTGAAACTTCTGGAAAGATTTGGGATGGTGGACCGTAAGTCCGTATCGACACCAATGGAACTCAACTTTAAGAAGTTGAGTGGCAGCGCTGCTGGGCCTATCTTGGCCAATCCTACTGAGTATCGTAAACTCATAGGAGCTTTGATGTTCTTAGTGAACACACGTCCGGACATATGTTTTGCAGTGAACACTTTGAGTCAACACTTGGTTGATCATAACATTCACTGAGTTGGTGCCAAGAAACTCTTGAGATATCTCTGAGGCACGATAGACCATGGGCTGAGATACACTGCCGGGAGTATGACACTCCGTGGATATACTAATGCCGATTGGGCTGGCAGTGTGGTGGATCGCAAGAGCACATCTGGATCTTCAAATCTTAGTTGCGCGAATCTCATGGATGACGAGAGCGGGGAAGTCGGTGGCTTTGAGCAGCGGAGGCGTCTGCTACAAAGCAAGTATGTTTGTTGTGGAAGCGACTTGGTGCGAAAGCTCTTAAATGGTGGGACTGTGTGCTAGATGCCGCGTTATCCTTTGTTATAACCGGAGGGGATTCATTTGTTACGAGAATCCTGTGTTCCACGATTGATCCAAGCGTGTTGATGGCTGGTACCACTTTATCTGGGATATGGTACGGCGAGGCGCCGTAAGGCTCGATCATATAGGAACTGATGAGCAGGTCGCGGATATTCTCACAATGCCCTTGGGGAAGGTCATGTTCCTAACCTTCCGTGAGAATCTTGGAATCATGGAACGACCCTATGATGTGGGTCCTGTTGGACGATGAGCTCTGGGAGCTCTGGGGGGCTTTGGGGATAGCTTCTCGGAGCTATAAGCACTCATAATGCTTCTGCCCCACCCTTGTGATTGTTGAGCTGGTCCGCCACTCATTTATCTATGCCCCGTATGCATCCTACCCATTGAGTTCAGGGCTCATGGGAAGTACCTCTCATTTGGCCAATGAGGTGTGGAAAAGCTAGAGACTATTAGCAAAGACTGATGGACGCATCAGAGATTGCCGTACTCTCTATCTAGGATGGCACGGTCCAACCACTTGATCTAGGATCAAGATTTGTGAGGTCTGGGACCTCTGGACTGATTATGTCAGTCGGGGGATGATGTCTTTGTGACTGACCCACTTCTGTTCTGAAATAAAGAAGCCAGCAAAGCAAGTTTCGGCGGGATGACGCACGATGTTGATTGCACTAATAGATGGAGTTCTCCCTAGTTTAGAGGGAGTGTTAAATTTGGACAACTAGGTCCAAACTCCATATTAAGATGCTCAGATTAAGAGGCTAATATTTTTGTTGGATTCCTCTTTCTGAGAGGTGTAAAATCCATATAAAATATGTCTTAATCCGATGAGCAGAACTTATATTTTTAATTTATTATTTTCAATAAATTATATGTGCAAGGTCGGCCAGTTTTGTAATGTAGGCTCGCATGCCCAACAGATGTGTCACACACCCTCATGATGGATCTATATACAGGAAAAGTTGGAGAGATTTTCATGATCATCACAACTCACATATTCCTCTCTCATCTTAGAGTACGAGCTACCAAGAAGGACGAGTTTCAGCCACACGTGTGAAGGACGAAGAGGACAAACTGTACGGCTAAGCTGAAGTACGGATTTGCTGCTGCTAGGGTTTCGTAGAAACTTTGACCAGCGTTGACTTTGGTCAACGCTTGGTCCAAACAAGCTGAAATTTGGTGGAAGGTTCGATTTATGAAGGCCGTACTACCTGGCACAAAAATCGAGGTCAAAGGGTTGACCATTTTGCTGCTGCGTTGACTTTTAGCTTGCTGCCCCTGCGTTGACTTTTCAGGACAGCGTTGACTTTTGCAGAGTTGACTTAGGTTGACTCATCTACAGATTGAAGGGTTGTTGTGACACATGCTGGGCTGGCTGACCAAAGGAGACTTTGCTGGTTGAAGCATCCTGTTGACCGCCGAAACGAACATACACATTTTTTTCCTGTTTCTGATTTGTCTTCTGTAAGATCTACTTATATGTTCTATCTGCATTTTGCTTAACTACTTGTATGATTGCTGACTAAAAAGTGAAATTGCTACTAGCATAGAACATCTACAAAACTTTACACAAAGCTTCGTCAAATTGCCCAGACAAAGCTTGGTCAAATTGCCCAGACAAAGCTTGGTCAAATTGCACAGAATTTCGGTCAAACTAACCTCAGAAAATCTCCATCAACACAGGTCAAATTGACCCCAAAAGAACTCGGTCAAACTTTGCCCAGAGCTCGGTCAAACAAATCCACATGAGCTCCAAAATAATAATTTAATTTAATTTTCCTTTTTCTTTTATAGGCGGGCTTGTGCAGCTGGGGAATACCGACCGCAACTACCCAAAAAATCAACACTCCCTCTTAGCTAGGGAGGTATTCACCTTGACTTGCTCAGATGTCCTCTTTGTTGAACAATTTCTTCATCCCAAGAAAAGATTAAATGAGCCCGCTATGTTAATGTATCCATCCACTTCATGTTCTATCTTAGAACCATGTGGAAAGCGTCCTGCATCAACATCATGCAAAGGATCTAGTAACCCACTAGCCAAAATATCCTTTGCAAAGGATCTAGTCACCCACTAGCTAAATACCCTTTGGTGATATGGTTAGGTTCCTCATGACCGGAGTAAACACAAGATTAGTCCTGGTCTCCAACTATCCAAGTTGTCACTTGGAACCAGGTCAGTATCCCTGACCAATGGAGAAACCTTGGGCCAATTTACCATTCCTTCATGTCGTCACATGATACTTGAATGGTAAAACCCTTGCCTGATGCTATGGGGCACTCACTCTACCCACTAACCAAGTAACCCTTGGTAATATGGTTAGAACCTTCTGACCAGCAAAGCACTCTAAGCCCTAATGCTCTCTACCCATTCTCCCTAGCCACATTACATGGCTCATGGTCAATACCCTTGACCTACAAAGAATATTTGCGCTTGATGCTACGACATCAACACTCCCTCTAATTGAGGGAAGCATTCTCAACCACTCCAAGCTTGTCCTTGAAGTAAACAAACTTCATCGGGGACAAAGGCTTTGTGAGAATGTCAGCAACCTGCTCGTTTGTAGAAATGTACTAGAGCCTCATTGCTCCCTTCTATACCATGTCTTGGTACTTGATCTCAATGTGCTTTGACTTGTCATCAGGTCATCTCTAGTACCTTGTCAAACAATCCCCCGAGCAACTTCCGAAGCCACATTACTTCTCAACTTGCTAAACTAGCTGCAATATACTCAACCTTTGCAGTGTTGAGTGTGACAGATGTCTGTTTCCTGCTCATCTAGGATATCATTGCAAAACCCAAATTGAAGCAACATCTTGATGTGCTCTTCCTGTCTTTTACACTCTCTGTCCAATCTGAATCTGTATATCCCTACAATTGTACTTCATCATTTGAGACATATCTCAATCCATATCCAACTGTATCATGTTGGTACTTCAACACATGTTGTGCTGCATGCTTCGACTCAACCATAAAGTGATTGACTTCCTTTACTGTATCCATCACCACAGTTGCTTTCGGGTCACCATGATTGGGTGCTCCCTCTAACATTGAAACAAATCCTGTTGTGGGAATCTTGCCTTCTCCCTCTACCACTACTGCTTCCTAGTCACGAAAGCATATCCGCTGTTTGGCATGGTTCACTCATAGAAGGCATACTTCTCTTAGATACCTCCTGTCTCTGAGAATCTAGTTTGACAATCTTGTAGTCCATCATGTGAAGGATCTCAATGCTATACTTCCCTTTACTAATGAAGTAATGCATCGAATTTAGATCCTTCATCTAAAACTTAGAGGTCAACTCCCTCTGACACTGAAGCAAGGCTTGACTGCTCCCTCTATCATGGAAGCAAATCCTCTTGCCACTACTGCTCCCTATGTCACGTGAGTCTTTCTGCTCCCGTTAGAAACAAGTCATATAATAAAAAGATCAACCTTTTAGTAATGTTTGGAATCAACATTACACTTGGTGAAACCAAGACCCATTAGATATCCATCAATCTGAGAATACCATTGTCGAGGTGCTTGCTGGAGTCTATACAAAGCCTTCTTCAGTTTCACAACTGGAGCAATGTCTCTTCATTTTCCTCTCCCTCTTTCTGGAATAACCCTCTTGCTACGAATCTTGCTTTGTACTTCTCTATGCTGCCATCTACCGCATGCTTGATCTTGTAGATCCACTTGGAAGTCACCACTGACTTCCCTTTAGGTCTTAGAACAATTTCCCACACATCTTTCTTCATGATGGATTGGTATCATGACATTCTTCCAAACTACCTGGCTGTCTGCTCCCTCTGAACTAGGAGCTCTTTTGGTCATTTGTCATGGTTCTAGATGTTTGTACAATTTCTCCCCCTTGAACATAAATCACTCTTGACGAGTTTATGCTTGATCTTGGGAGAATCTTCTTGTCACAAACTTTGCTTCGTTTTTCCTGATACTTCCATTTGTTGCCAGAGTCTTGGTAGCCTTCACAATGTACTTGCAAACCTCATTAGGAGGCCGTGGATGAAATGATTATAACCAAGCAAAAGATACAAAGACAAGAGGTTGAATATAAAAATAAATTAATAATAATCAATAAAAATGATATGAACTTATCTTTTGATTTGAGGATTGTAGGGAATTGTCAACTCCCTTTTAATCCCGAGTCTTTTTCTGTTAAATTATTATCATTGTTTTGAAATTGTACCAGGTGGATGCGAAGTTTGTTTTTCTCAATGAAGAAAAAGAAGTGTACATGAAGCTACTTTAGGGAGGTACATGAGTTGAAGTCTCATGATTGAAGAAGACATTGTATAATAACAGGCAAAGCTGGGTTAATCGATCAAAGTTGATCTTGTATGATTTTTTTTCTGATTAAAGTAAAAGAAAAAGAATTAGAGGTTGAGCCTCCTCCCAGGATCAACACATCTACAAAGCTTTTTCACAGTACAGGAGGTGGAGGCAGGAATTAAAAAGTTGAAAGCAAGGAAGGCAAAGGACTTGGTTGAACTTCAAGCAGAATATCTAAAGTGGGGAATGAACATTTTGGCACCCCACATCATGGAAATATTCAACAACGTCATTCAGCAAGGGTTCCCAAGGGATTGGACAACTACTCTAGCAATTCCCCTTTTTACAAGCGGAGACATTAATAATCCTTCCAACTATAGAACCATTATGATCAATCCTCTGTTTGCAAAGCTTTTCAGTGGCATGGTAGAAAATAGAATCAGTAAGTGGGCAGAAGTAAAAGAAAAGAGGGCAAAAGGGCAAGCAAGTTTTAGGCCGAAGCATTCTACAAAAGATCATGGTATCACGCTGAGACACATTGTTGAAAAGGTTTGGGGGAGAAAAGAAGAAGTATTTTGCTGCTTCGTTGACTTCAAAAAGGCATTTGACACAGTCCCTAGAGATAAGTTGTGTCGTAGAATGGAAGAACTTGAAATTCCTTTATAATATAGAGTTGCTGTCCATAGGCTTTATGAAGAGGTGAAAGTCAAAATTAGAACTTCAACAAGCATTTCAAAAAGTTTTAGAAGTGACATCAGAGTCAAGCAAGGTTGCCCTTTATCCCCTACCCTTTTTGGTTTATATATTGACAAACTAGAAGAGTGGCTAAATCTGCAAGGTGTGGATGGTGTTCGATTGGGGGAGTTTGTGATAATGCTTCTTCTATATGCCGGTGCTCTTGTGCTGGTTGCTAAATTGGCCCATGGATTGCAGATGCACCTATATGCCCTTGAGCATTTTTGTAAAGCAGTGGGGATGCAAGTCAATACCGGTAAGACCAAGATAATGATTTTCTCTAATAAAAGGAAGCAAAGCCAGCATACGTTCTTCTTTGAAGGCAACATTCTTGAAGAAGTAAATGAATACAAGTACCTCGGCATCGATTTCAACAACAAGCTTAATTGGGAGGATTGCAGAAAGAAAAGAATTTTAGGAGGGTGGGAAGCATTATATGCACTTCAAAATAGATGTAGAGAGGTAGAGTTATGGGATTGGAACACAATCAAAGTACTTTTTGGACTCCTAGTTTGTCCAGTGATATTATATGGGTGTGAATTGTGGGCTAGTAGCATCTCTGTTTCAAAATGGAAACAAGTTGAAAAATTCAAAAACGCTTGATCATGAGCAAGTTCAAAATAAAAAGTTTGGTTCCCTATGAGATAATGTTGAGTGAAACAGGGGCAGCTCCCATCAAAGAAATTTCCATGGTGCGTCTTATAAGGTACCTAAAGAGAATGGAGCAAATGGGAGGAGGTAGATGGCCGAAAGTTATCTTCAATGAAGGTATGAGTGAAAGAAAAAAATCATGGATGAGACAAAACAACAAATGGATGCAAAAATGGAATATTTACCTGAATGCATGTCCCACAAATAGCAAGGAGTTAAAGAATTTTGTGCTGGAGAAGTTCCGTAAGGGTGTATGGGGAAAAGAGTTGGGTAGAAAGAAGAAGTATTATGTTCAGGAATTAAACCCCACTTGTGATCTCCAACAAAAAGAATACATTGGAGCGAGCATTCCGTGGAGGGCAAAGGTTCTTATTGCTCAATTAAGAACTAACTCACATCAACTTCGGTGTGAAATGGGATGGTGGAAGAGACCTAAAGAAGCTTGGGAAGAAAGGGTATGTACTTTTTGCACTTCTGGGGCAGTGGAATCAGAAAAACATTTCGTTTTGGAATGTGACGCTTTCAGAGGCGGTTACCGCAGTATGTTAGCATCAATTCCGTGGCATTGTCTTTTCAGTGATGGAACTGTTAGAAGGTTGGGTTAGCTCATCATCAATTTGAGTAAGAAAAGGATTGAATTACATAAGGCAAAAAATAAGGAAGTTGGTGGTCCCATAGACTATTTTTAGTCTCGTAGACATTAAAATACCATTCATTCATTCATAACTTGTAAGCTCTTTTACTCGATTATTCTAATTATTTGTTGTATTGGAGGGCAAGGGGACGCATTGTATCTTATGCAGGATTGCAAGTGGATTACCATTTGGGGCTTGGTTTCCCTATACAGGGTCCTAGCCCCCAAATGGGCCACATTAGCACTTATAGGGTGAGTGTTGAGAGTCATGGGCCTCCACCATAGCCAAGATTACTTCATGGATCCCCAAAAACATTCGTTGATTGCTCCTATTCCACCTTTTGGATGAGGATGATGCACCTAGTTCACCATACCCAACCGGCTCAACAAATGCACCACACACTTGGCAGAGGTTCCAGGATCCAGAGGATTGTTCCTCGCTGCAGAGGCAGGGCTTATGTCATCATTCAAGCCCTTACATATGGTCTATAGGCACTTCCAATCCATTTGGAGACCCATGAGGATGACCTTGTGCCCCCACACCTACTGGGGAGCACCGCAGGGTTTTGAAAATAAGGGGCCACCCCCTTGTTCACTATGATGGGAGTCCATTTCTACATTATGGCACCCTTTGGACTTCATTAGGCCTCTTCAAAGCCCAATGTCTTAATTAGTTGATCATTCAACCCTCTTGAGAGGCTTATTCATGTATTATTGAGCTATTTGGTGGGCTTGTCACTAAAAGTTATTGTTATTTTTCACATTATTTTATTCTAGGGGCTAAATTAGGCCTAATTAGCTAAATCAAATTCATTAGGAAGTGTATAAATAGAAGTGAGGTGAATCATTTGTATCATCATCACTTGGATTGGATCATTATCTCTTGTGAGATTTTCGCTATTCTTTTTGGAGGACGAAATTGGATGGATGGATGAATTTTGATGTTTGAGTTTCTACATTTTTGTCTTGGAGGTTCTATATTGACATATGATGATGATGGGATATACTTGTTCTCTCATGTAAGTGCTCTTTTAATGCTAATTTGTCGTTTCTTATGTCACATGCATGTTGCAGGGGATTTTCGCTATAATAGGCTGAAATTTGCTGCTTTTCTTGTGTGAAATGGTGGAAATTTGTCTTTTACTAGCATTGCATCATGTCATGGGCCATTTTTGAATATGTGAATGTTCCTAGAGACATTTTGTTGAAATTTTGTCTTGATAAGTCATCACATATTGCATATTGAAGTATAAATATCTTGAAGCAATTGTCCATGTCCTAATTGCCATGCGAAATTGTTTTATAGGCCTCCTTGACTAAGTGAATCCATTCCAATCATTGAAATATCCTTGACTCCATTTCCCCCAAAGGATTAGGCATTGGTCCTCCATAGGTGACCTTAAAGCATATTTTTCTCACCTTCTCTCTTTCTTTTCTAGGCCTAGCCTACATAGGTCACCTAGGGCATCAATTACCTCACAATCTAGCCATCCAAACACTTTGATTTTTGGTCCACAATTGTGCTGGAGTTTTCTCTAGATGCCATTCAAATTTGAAGCAAATTCGACTGTGGATCTTGAGATATTGCAAGCCCTAGCTCGAGGACCATTTCTTGCCCTAGGTTTCCCTTGGCTAGTGACCTAATTGGGATTATTGCATCAAATTCAAATAAAATTTCTCCTTTAATCCTTTTGTCCCCCTCAATTAGGTCAAGCACACCCTTGGTTGTTCAATTCCATCCCCTTGACCTAATTTTGGGTCCACTTGGTCCCATGTGGTCCCACAACCTTTTGAAGGTAATTCCACAAAAACCACTTGGAATCCAAGTTTCCACAAGGATTTTAGGGTATAGGAATCTCCTTGACAAGTCATATACTCAAAACCTACCCCTTGGAATTCTCTTATGCCCTTCCTAGCAAGCTAGCCATATATTTAAGCCTCTCTTGTGAATAGGCTTCTAGGATCACCTTTCATCCTATCATTGATCCATTAATCTTTGTGATCCTTATTACACCGGGTCCCCTCCCATCGGTGAAATTCCGTAAAGAGCAGGGAGCCTTAGTTGAGGTGTTAATTTTAGTTAACCATGGTATGTTCTATGCTTAGAGCAATTTACTTTGATCTTTATTATTAACCCAATTCAATTTCAGATTTGCAATCACATAACCATTGAAAGTAAATGTTGATAGAACATAAAATAAATCGACAGAAGACAAGCCAAGACAAGAGACAATAATTTATATAATTCTTCTTATTCAACAGAGAGAGAGAAAAAATCTTTTACAACAGTCAACAGGATGCCCTAGCCAGCAAAGACTTTGTTGCTCAAACTAGCCCTTCAACCTCCATTCAAGTTCAATCAAACTTGGTCAAATTCGGCCTTCCATCAATGTCACACACAACCCAAATCCAATCCACAAAACAGTCAACGCAAAAGTCAAAATTCTGCGATCAACCAGTCAACGCTGCGGTCAATGCTGCAGTCAATGCTACGATCAAAGTCAATGTTTGACCTCGATTTCTATGCCTCCAATTGTGGCCTCTAGGTCGGATTTTCTGAGCTAAAAACGCGGTCAAATGGTGAAGGTTGACCCAAAGTCAATGTTGGTCAATGCTGTCCAGAAATGCCCTCAGCTAGTTCGAAATTGCAACTTCCTGATTTCACACGTGTGGAGGAGAGACAAGCCTCTAAGGCTGTACGAACCAATCAGATGAGAGAGAGATGTGTGAGATGAGTGAATGATGAAATGAGCATCATGTCTCTCCTTTTTATATCCATGACTATGGGTGTGTGACACAACTTTTGGGGCTTGTGAGCCTACATTACAATTCTGGCTGACCTTGACAATTTGCACATGTGTGGAAAATAAATTCAAAATACAAGTTCCGCAAGAGGAATCCAAGAAAAATATCATCTCCATCATATGAGCAATGCAACATGGAGTTTGGCCCTAGTTGCCAAATTTAACACTTCCTCTCAACTAGGGAGAACTCCATCTGTCCACCTGTGCAATCCTATCATTCAATACCATAATGTACTCTCATATATCATTATCATCATGCTATCCTGTTTCATATTGCTGTCTCTGCCTTGCTGGCTCTGCTTTGCTATAGAAGAAATAAATATCAACGAGAGTGAGTCACAAAGACTTTGCCACTCTCCACTGACCCAAAATCATTTTAGAGGTAAAAACTTCATCCAGACATACTGACTCGAAGTCAGTTTAGAGGTAAGAACCTCAATCAAACTTCATCCCAGATCAAGTTGTTGGACACATCCCATCCTAGACATAGAGAGTATGGCAATACTTGATGCGTCCATCAGTAATGCTATGGTCTCTATCCTCATCTCCCAACTCATTGGCCAAATGAGAGGTACTTCCCATGAGTCCCGGACTACATGGGTAGGATGCATGTGGGGCATAGATCAAAGAGAGGGTGAATCAACTCAATATCATAATAGTGGGGAAGAAGCACACCAACAAGGTAAGGCGATCCTAGCCCCGTGGTTGCTTATAGCTCCAAGTAGCTATCCCCAAGCCCCATGGAGCTCCTAGAGCTCATAGTCCAACTCAAGCGGGACCCTCACAATAGGGTCTATCCACGATACCAATCTTCTCTGGAAAGGTTAAGAATTTGACCTTCCCTAGGGGCTTCGTGAGAATATCTACGATCTGCTCATCAGTCCCAATGTGATGGAGCCTTACGGCGCCTTGCTGTACCATGCCTCGAACAAAGTGGTACCTAATATCAATATGCTTAGATCGGTTGTGGAACACGGGATTCTTAGAAATACGAATCCCACTTTGGTTGTCACAAAGGATCACGGTGGTATCCAACACATGCCCAAATAGCTCACTAAAGAGCTTTCTCAACCAAACAACTTCACAACTGGCCATACTTGCTGCAATGTATTCGGCCTTAGTGGTGCTCAAAGTAACTGATTTTTGCTTCTTGCTCATCCAGGAGATCGAAGTAGAACCTAGGGTGAAGCAACATCCAGATGTGCTTTTACGATCCACCACACTGCCTTCCCAATAGGCATCGGTATATCCATGGAGTCTCCTACTGTCGGCATTGTATCTCAGCGCATGGTTGATTGTGCCCCAAAGATATCTCAAGAGATTCTTGGCACCAATCTAGTGAATGTGATGAGGGTCGACCATGTATTGACTCAATGTGTTCACTGCAAAACATACTTTCAGACGTGAGTTCACTAAGAACATCAAGGCCTCCACGAGTTGACGACACTCGGTGGGATTTTCTAACTCGGGCACAACAACACTCCCACACAACTTCTTAAAGTTGAGTTCCATCAGAGTAGTCACGAACTTGCAGTCCACCATCCCAAATCTCTCCAGTAACTTCACAACATATTTTCCTTGAGAAAGGAAAATCTCACCTGGATTTTGCCAGACCTCCAAGCCTAGGAAATAGTGCATCAGTCCTAGGTCCTTTATCTCGAACTCAAAAGCTAGCTCCCTCTTAGATTGATGAATGAGAGGGTCAGCACCTGTCAGGAAGAGATTGTCCACATAGAGAACCTGAATGTGAGGCTTGTCATTATCAACCTTAAAATAAAGGTTTGGATCAACATCACTTCGAGTAAAGCCTAGCTTCATCAAGTAGCTATCGATCCTCTCATATCAAGCCCTGGGGGCTTGCTTCAACCCATAGAGGGATTTCTTCAAATTGCGTACATATGTGTCTCTATCTCGGACTTCGAACCCCAAAGGTTGTTCCACATAGACCTCTTCCTTGATTGAACCATGTAAGAAGTCAGTCTTCACATCCATCTAATGGAGACTCCATCCTTGCGTTACAACAAGGGCAATGATCGATCAGATGGTGGTGTAGCGGGCAACAGGTGCAAATATTTCATCATAATCTATGCCTTCCTTCTGTGGGAAGCCTCGGGCAACAAATCTTGCCTTGAAATTTTCAGCACTTCCATCGACTCCTTGCTTGATCTTGTAGAGCCATTTCGAGGTGACAACAGATTTGTCCTTCTGTCTAGGGACCACATCCTAGACATCATTCTTCATGATAGACTCATATTCCTCGTGCATAGCATCCTTCCAAACTTGATGGTTCACGACTTCTTCAAATGTTCCAGGCTCAGATTTTACAATAGTGCTCATGGTTGCTAGGTACCTTTGGTACATATTCGTCTTCTTACTTTCATGGAATGTTCCCCATGGAGCAATATGTCACTCATCATCTTCGAGAGTGTCTCTAAGCCATGAGGGTCTTCTTTTATTTGAAGAAGGTGGATCTATAGTATCCATTGGTCCTTCAACTTCGGGCATCAGTTCATCCTTCGGTTCTTCCTGCCTTCCAATTTCTTCTTTGTCTTCCTTTGAGATAGGAAGTTCCTTGACTTTCCTGAGGGCAACATCTTTGTCGAAGCTGACATCATGGCATATCTCCACTTCTCTTTGACCAGGCACATAGATTGTATATGCCTTCGAGGTTTCATTATAGCCCACAAACATTGCCTTCTTCCGAGAATCATCGAAATTGCTTCTCTTTTCTTTTGGCACATGAAAGTAAACGAGACTTCCAAACACTCTAAAATGAGAGACATCGAGCTTCTTACTAGAGAAGACTTCTTCGCGAGTTTGGGAGTCCAATGCAGACTGTGGGCATCTATTTTGAACATACACAACGGTATTGGCAGCTTCTCCCTACAAGAACTTTGGAAGACCTTGGTCATAAAACATGGCACGTGTAACTTCCAAAATGGTTCTATTCTTCCTTTCAGCGACACCATTTTGTTTGGGAGTATATACAGTGGTGGTCTCCCTCTTAATGCCAGCTTCCCTACAATAGTCATTGAATTCATTTGACTCATAGTCGGTTCCATTATCGGTCCTCAAAATTTTGATTTTCTTCCTTGTTTGATTTTCAACCAAGGCTTTGAAGGTACGAAACCACTGGAATGCTTCGTCCTTCTTCTTCAAAAAGTATATCCAAGTCTTGTGGGAGAAGTCATCTATAAAAGTGATATAATATAAGCATCCTCCCAAGGATGTTATGGGCAACATACCAGATAGATCAGAATGTATCAATTGCAAAAATATCAGATGTCTTCATGACACTTGAGGGGAATGGACCCCTTGTATGCTTTCTTTCGGCACAACCCTGACATACACATTCATGATCATCTTTGAAATTAGGTATCCCTATCACCACCTTCCTTGCTTCGGGAAGGGCTTTGTAATGAAGGTGTGAAAATCTCCAGTGCCATAGCTCGGATTGAAGAGATGTCTCACATATCATGGTCCCCAGTGGACTTCCTCCACCTTGATAGAGTGTGTCAACCCTAAAACCAAGAGTGAACGCTTCTTTGAAGTTCCTCTTCCAAATGTGTAACTTTCGATTGATGAATGCCACCTTGAATCCTTTGTCTTCCATTGCCGAGATAGACACTAGATTCTTCTTCAAGTCATGTATGTACAACACATCTTGCAAACAGAGGACTTGGCCTTGATTTAGATGAAGGGTCACAGTCCCTGTTCCTTTCACGGGATAGGTGGCATTGTCTCCAAGGATAATCTCCAAATTAGTATCCTTTTCAATCGAATCAGAGAGGGCTTCCTTATATCCAGTGAAGTGCCTTGAGGCACCACTATCAATCAACCAATAGTCTAGGGTGTCAGAAGGAGATGCAACAAAGAGGGCAGATATAAGAATATATTCATTTTTCTTATCAACAACATTAGATTCATCATACCTGGAATTTCTTGACCTTTTGAAAAGTTGACCATTTCCATTCCCATTTCGATTAGAGGGAGCCTTCCTCTTTCCTTTGAACCTGTTGTTCCTTTGATTACCATTCCCCCTGAAGTTGTTGTCATCATCTCTGGGAGAGTTTCTTCTATTAGGGCACTCTCTTGCATAGTGACCAAACTTGCTACAAGTGTAACATCTTCCTTTTCTTCCTTTGGCACCTGCTCTTTTATGATTTTGATTTCTCGGACCAGCATTGTTCCTCCTTTTTGCATGAACGGTGAAGGCAGTAGGGTCACTTCCATTTCCATTTGAGGGATGGTCTCTCTCCATCATCCTTGTCTCCTCTTGAGTGCATCTCGTCAACAATTCATCAAAGTCAGGAATTTTATTATTATTGAGAATAGTAGTGTTGAATACATACCATGCCCAGGGAAGACCTCCAAGAGCAATGAGAGTGAGCTCTCGATCAACTATGGCCTCTCCAATAGCTAAGAGATCATTCTTGATTTCGGTGAGCCTCATGAAATATGATTGGATGGATTCTCCCTTGTCCATCTTGATGTTCTTCAACTTGTTCTTCAAAAATAAAATTTGATTAGCATTGCTAGTCTTGAACATGCTAACCAACTTATCATACATATCCTTAGATGTGCCAAACTCGGAGATATAAGCAACCAAGTGCTTATGAATAGAATCCCTAATGATCTTTTTCACCTTGACTTCCCCTTTCTTGTACTTTGTCTTAGTGGCAGCCGATGCATTTGATGGAGGCTCATTGATCTTTCCTTGCACATAATCCATGACATTTTGTTCTTCCAATGTTAGATCCAAGGACATTTTCCAAGCATGATAGTCAGACTTATTAGTCAGCTTGTCATCAGATTTGAAGTATGATGAGGAAGCCATTTATCTCGATCCTTGTCTTTTCAACTTTGGTGATTGCTCTTCTCACTCTTGCTTGGCCTTTAACTTCACCTTAGCTCTGATAACATGTTAATTTTAGTTAACCATGGTATCGAGCAATTTATTTCAATCTTTGTTATTTTCCCATTTCAATTTCAGATTTGAAATCACATAACCATTGAAAGTAAACGCTGATAGAACATAAAATAAATCGATAGAAGAATAGCCAAGACAAGAGACAATAATTTATATAATTCTTCTTATTTAGCAGAGAGAGAGAAAATGTCTTTTACAACAGTCAACAAGACGCCCTAGCCAACAAAGACTTTGCTGGTCAAACTAGCCCTTCAACCTCCAATCAGGTTCAATAAACTTGGTCAAATTCGACCTTCCATCAATGTCACACAGAACCCAAATCCAGTCCACAAAACAGTCAACGCAAAAGTCAAAAATTCTGTGGTCAAACTAGTCAACACTGTGGTCCATGCTGTGGTCAAAGTCAACGTTTGACCTCGATTTCTATGCCTCTAGCTACGGCCTCTCATGATCGGATTTTTTGAGCAAAAAATGCAGTCAAATGGTGAAGGTTGACCCAAAGTCAATGCTGGTCAACGCTGTCCAGAAATGCCCTAAACTAGTCCAAAATTGTAGCTTCCCGATTTCACACATGTGGAGGAGAGAGAAGCCTCTAAGGTTGTACGAACCAATCATATGAGAGAGATGTGTGAGATGAGTGAACAATGAAATGAGCATCATGTTTCTCCTTTTTATATCCATGACTGTGTGTGTGTGACACAACTTTTGGGGCTTGTGAGCCTACATTACAATTTTGGGCAACCTTGACAATTTGCACATTTGTGGAAAGTAAATTTAAAATAGAAGTTCTGCTCATCCAAACAAGATTATCTTTAAATCAATCTTGCAAAAATATCATCTCCATCATATGGGCAATGCAACATGGAGTTTGGCCCTAGCTTCCAAATTTAACATGAGGTGACAATGGGTTATTGCTCCATTATTGGCCGTAACGTAGTAGTTGCTCCATAGGACCTCCTCCTAGGATATGGTGGAGCATGAGTCAGATCAAGACAATATCCACAATATGCATGATGAGCCTTTTGGGGAGAGCCAGTTTGAGGTTTTATTGAGCCCATGATGGAGGAGGATGAGCAACCATCCTTGGGGCTAACCATTGATGAGGAGTAGGTAGATGTACAAACGACTAGCAGGGTGGCAGTATTTGCAGACACATGTCCTCAGGAGGTGCGAGGGTTTGACAGGATAGTTTTGCAGGAGGTTGGTAGATTGGAGGAGCGTGGAATCTCTAGCTAGATGAGGGTGGATCTTTTTGAGATGGTGGTGCATCCATCTTTGGGCTGACCCATTGATGAGGTGCAGGTACTTGCACAGGCAACTGGCGAAGCTACAATACTTTCAGGGAGAAACCCTCTAAAGGAGTACATAGATAGGGCTTGCAACACAATTTGGCCACTCATACCCATTACAGGGAGAGAGGCAGGGTTTTCTAGATGGATATTGTTGATTGACCATACAGAGTTGCGTGAGTTGGACACAATACATCATAGAGGACTTATCACATATACAGGGGCCTATGCATCCAACCCTTCCCACAGGATGGATTGGCAGGAGATCATGAATTGGTATCTTGTTGATGGTACGATATGCTGAGTCAGGTGGATAGTGGAGCGGGAACCCTTAGATATTATTGATACTACAGCTCCAGTTGGCAATGGGATACAGGTTAACAACTTTCCAGCATTCTACCCCAACATTAGGAGAATGGGATTGGCATTGGATTGAGTCAGGGGTTAGACTGGAGAGAGGTGATGAGTTGGTATTCAGTTGAGGAAGCAACAACCATAGCTGGAGACAAAGCACAACTGGAGCCATGGGATAGGGGTGTTGATGAGTGGCCATGGTGGCATTGGGATCCGGGAGGATCTGTTGATGGCAGGTCGAGTTAGAGCTTAGTCTGGGATCTGGGCATTGATGGATTTGTTCTTGGTTGCGTGGCATGGAGGTATGGCATCACCCAGTGGTTTGTATGGGATCTAGATATTGATTCTCTGTTGCACGGGACTCCCAGATTTGTCGACAGATATGGATTGCTTGAGGGAAAGCATTCTTGGGGTGAAGGATTTGTGATGTTCCTTTTTTGGTGTTTCTTATGGCATGGTTAGGATGGACTGTTAGAGTTGGGGGCATACAGGTCACATGTGTATGTTGGCATCATCAGTGGGCCTAAGGGCTTTTGGAGGGGTTTTGAGGGTTTTTATGAGGCCCGATGGCATTCGCTTGGTATATTCCATCATCCACACAATTTGCCTTTCGTTCCGTTGCATTCTGACAACTTTCAAAAACAGAGTTATTAATGGGTCTGACTCAATTAATTACGCTTAAGGTGGTATTTCAAGTTGAATACGTGGCAAAACACCATAGTGTAATAGCTCGTTGGAACCAGAATGAGAATATATATAGGATGGGATAGTTAGAAGTGATTTTTAGCGACCTGAGGAGGCATGGTGGCCAATTTACCATTTTCCCACATTAAAAAGAATATTTTAATTAAGAGAAATGTGCTCAATGATTAAAATAATAATAAAATAGGAGCTTCTATAGGGGTCTATCAGATCTATAAAAAGAGGAGGAGGCCATTAGAGGACATCTTGGATTTGTGTTTTTTTCTTGTGGAGAGGTGTGAGAACCCGATTCTCTACTTCAGCAGTAGCCCCAAGATGGAAACCCTCGAGTGATTTAGAGAGATTGGGTGAGCACCCATCTCTACTTGGTGAATTCCTCCAGAATTCACAGGAGAGCTTAGCAGTGGCAGTTTAGTTTAGTTTTGGTGGAAGGCCAGTGCAGTATTGGTGCAAATTCTTGAGGCCATTTCCATCTCAGCTATATCAATTGTTTTGGCATGTGAAACCCCAGTTTATATAATATAATAATAAATGAGATCCTTTTCCACTTGTCATGTTTTTGTGTTGCTGAACTTTATTGGATATATTTTACATGGCAATCTTCTATTAATTGAATGAAATCTTGTTTGAAGCATTTGTCAGTTGAAATTTCGAAAATCTGTCAAATTTTCCAGTTTGGGATATTACAGATCCCTACTTCCAATCCACAAATTAGCTCCAGCTCTGCTCACAATTGATGTTGATGAAGCTTCATGATATTTTTGATTGAAACCTCAAAATAGTGAGTTGGGGTTTTGTCCAACACACCAAGAAACCCAATGGTTTCCGTCCTAGGGCTCTTTCGAACTTGAAAATAAAGTTCTCCAAATTTCTCCAAGAAAATATCCCAAATCCAAGATGTCCCAAATGACTTGCTTTCTCCTCTTTTAAAGATTTGATGAATCTCTCTCCAACTTTCTAGAAGCACCTTTATTTTATTATTTTATTTCCATTATAGAAGCTCCTTTCTCTCTTTTTTTTTTTTTTATATAAGTGACTCTTTTTATTTTATTTAATTTAAGTCACTTATAATCCCGAAAGATGGTAAATCGACCTCTATGATTGCTTCGACCATTGAAAGTCACTTTTCGTCATCCTTTCTTGTATATCTCTTCATTCTGGTTCCTCCAACGAGCTATTACATTAAGGTGTTCCTCCAAATAATCCTCTCCAAATAACACCTTTAGTGTTTTTAATTAAAATACGCTGATAATAACCCCGTTTTACATGAATTGCCGGAATGTAACAGAACCAAGAACAAATTATGCGGAACTGATCTTGATGAAGAAATATCGTAAGGGAACTGCATCAGAATTCATAAAACTCCTCCAAAACCCTTAGGACCCACCAATGATATATTCTCGCTCTCGTGACCTGGCTGAAACCAACTCTAGAAATTCACCCTAACTGCATCATAAGGGAAACCAAAAATGGGAATATTGCATCCACTATCAATGAACCATTGACCTTGATTTTTTTGAGCATACATTACTAGTCCTCTTTGGAATAGAGATTTTTGTTTTTGAAGATTTTCCTTTGAAGGCCCTTTTTCTAGGTTCTTCTTCATCATCACTATCTTCCTTGTAAGGACAATTAGCAACAAAATGTCCTATCTTAGCATAGTTAAAGCATATGAGAGGTAACTTACCTTTGAATTTGGATTTTATTTTTAGTTTTAGACTAGCTGAGCCATTTTTGTATTAGATTCATCATTGGAAAAGTCACTAGACTTGCATTTATTGACTTCTTAGATGCTTTAAATGTTGTTTCCTTATGTGATGAGTTTCTCGTCCTCATTTCATATGCAGTGAGAATTCTGTGAAGCTTTTCCATTTTCAGATTCTCCAAATCTCTTAATTCTTCTATGGTAGAAACCTTCGCATCAAAATGCAGAGGAAGAGACCTCAATTTTTTTTGAAAACTGTTGTTTCTTTAACTTCTTCACCAAATCGTTTGAGAGAATTAAACACTTCATCTACTCGAAGAAAATAAGCAACAACGTCTTCATCATTCATTTTCAGGGTTTCAAATTGTATGTAGAAGGTTTAAAGCTTTGCCTTCTTTACTTTGTCATCTCCTTCATAGTTGTTGACAAGCTTGTCCCACATCTCTTTGGTTGATTCACACTGCATAACTTTAAAAAATTCTGAATCTGACAAGCCACTTAAAATTGAGTTCATAGCTTTTGCATTGAAGACATAAGCCTTTCTCCCATATTGATCAATTGGAGGAGAGGATGGGACCTTATATCCATCTGTAACATACTGCCAAACTTCAAAACCAAGAGACATGAAGTGTGTTCTCATTCTTATCTTCGAAAAGACAAAATTTGTTCCATCAAAGAAAGTAGTTTTGATTGATACTTCTCGATTGGCCATGCCTGTTGAGATTTTGTCTATTTGGGGTAGCATCAGTTGTGCTCTAGCTCCCAAATTTTGTGGAGGGACTAGAGTACACTTGATCTACAAGACCCATAAATTGATTTGGGAAATTTCATTTGGTTTAGGTGATATTAAATTAATTAATTATTTTAATGTGTTTCCTAAGTTAAAACTTAGGGAACTTAAATAATTAAAGTGAATTTAATTAAACATGTGATGAAATTTTCTTAAGTCACACGGATCAAGCTTTTTTTTAATCTTAGCCATTGATTCAAGATCTGATCATGGCCGTTGATTTGTCTACGAGAAAAGTATAAAGGAAAGGCTTGGGGTCATTTGTAAAGAGACATAGAGGCAGAGCACTGAAGCTAAGCTGAGATTCTGGGGCAGGGTTTGCTAAGAATACTCGGAAGTGTTTCAGATGCAGAGAGGGGAATTTAGGCCAAGGGGATGATCTGATCCCAGGGTCTAGAATACACAAGAGGCAGAGATCAGCTCAAGGACAACGCAGAAGAAGAGAGCAACAACAACAACAAGGACAGTGTAGTCCTTCCAAAGACAACGTGATTTTTAGTAGGAAACCCTCAAATTTTTATGCAGAGACCCTAAGGGGCAGCGTAGTGACTGCGTCACCCAGTCTGGGGTAACAGAGTCTCTTCTGGAGCAGCGCTGAGGGTTTGAGGGGCTTCAGAGGCTGACGCAGAGGCTTTCAGTGGCAGTGTTGGGGTTTCTAGGCCATAATCTTGGCTGAGTTTTGTAAATCCCGTTTGAGGGTGTGGATCAGTCATTATTTTGGCCCTAGATCAGCCAGTGAGCTGTAGATCTAGTATATTCTCTGTCGAGTTTTCCAGATTTGGAACTTAGATTTGTATATTCAGAAATTTTTTTAATAATAAAACCCTCCAGCGGCTAGAGACTGGTTTTCCCGCATTGGGTTTTTCCGGGGACTATTTTTCCAGAAATAACTGTGTCACTTTGTCTATGTGTGCATGAACTTGTTCTAGATCTGGATTGGTAGAGATTTGTTATGTGTTTTGCTTCGATTTTAACTTGAATTTATTCAGTTAATAACTTGTCTAAGTAGGAGGAGTATAACTAGATTAACAGTAATAAATTATGCATAAAGTGTAAAGATTTAGAAATTTCTACATGGTATCAGAGGAATAGCAGATCTAGAAGGGTCACCAACAGAAGAGACTGAAGGTTCTAGCTGCAGGAAGCAAATGGAAAAGCAGCAGAAACGTAGATCTGAAGGGACAACGCAGTTTTCAGAGGCAGAGTCACGCAAAGGGAAGGGTGACGTTGACTAACGCTGTCTCCTAGCAAGCCCACGCAATTACTGCGTAGAGGCAACTCAGAAACAATGCTGGTTTGGTCTGAAGCCAGCTAGTGTGATCAGATCTAAATCTGTCAGATCCAAAAAAGATTGCAGAAAAGCTGCAGAAATTCAGAAGGTGCTGGTGGGGTTAATTTTCTGAAGTTTCACATTTTTAGCCTTAGCACAAGTGACAAAGAGCGGGAGGAGATCAATTTCTCAGAGAGTTTCTAACCAAAGGAAACTTGCAGCTTGATCAGAGGATCAAAGAAGAAGCTGAATCATGGTTGATTTGGTAGATTTCCAAGGAGGGAAATCAGTTGTCAGAGGGAGCAGAAGGTGCTTGTTTTCACTAAGGGCCTTAGATCCATTTCTCTAGCAAAGAGAAGAGGAAGTTCCGACACATTCTGAGTAGATCGCTCCTCATGGATTGCGTGATCAGGATAGGATGGATAGCCTCTCAAAATTTTTGGTTTGGAAGGCAAGGATCTTGATAGTCCTTGAGGCATACAATCTAAGAGACCATGCAGAGCAAACTCTAGCCACACCGACAGATCCGGATCTCCTTCGGAAGCATAAGGAGGCCGCTGGGCATGCCAAGTGGCTGATTATGGATGGTAACAAGGACCATATTGTACCGTACATAATTGAGAAGAAGACAACTAATGTGATGTGGAAGGCCTCGACTTCCCTATATGAGGGAAAATCTATCCAAAGAAAAATGCAGTTGGAGACTCAGATGAGGTGATTCATAATGACCAAGAGAGAAGACATGGAGCATTTTGTCTTCAGATTGCAGTCAATCAGAGATCAATTGACTGTAACGGGTGCAAAGGTGGATGATGATGTGATAGTCAAGATTGCCCTCAATGCAGTCATAGATGAGTGGGAAACCTTGTCCAAAGTGTCTTGGGCAGAGCGTACCTCCCAGATTGGGACAACTTGTGGTCAATTCTGCATCAAGAAGAACTTCGCAGATTCACCAAGAGGCAACACAACTCTGGATTGAGCAAAGTGAAGAAAGAAGATGAGGAAGATGCAGCCTTGGCATCAAAGAGGCAACCAAAGAAGAAGAAGGATCTCTCAAAGATCAAGTGCTTCCAGTGTGGTGAAATGGGACATTTTGCTAGCAATTGTCCTAAGAAGAAAAGGGACAAGAAAGCATTTTCTTCCAAAGCAGCTGTGGTAGATGATGGGTCAGAAGATGATGCAGCCATGAGTGCTCATGAACCACGGAGGTGGGGTGACATGGTTATGTAGAGGAGTTACATAGAAGTGAGGCGAGATCCTTGAGCAGCTCATCTCTTGGATCACATGCGAGCTACGACAGCCTTAAGACAATAGTGGGACAAGTGGAGCAGTGGGTGCATAGATCACGGATGAAGCAAAGCAAGAGGCAGATCTAAAGACTGGGAGGAGCAGCGCAGAGCAGAGCAGCAACAACGTAGAAGCAGTAGCAGTGCAGAGACTGATGTGATTTCAACAGCACAGAGCAGAGCTGCTTATGCAGTGCAGAGTTGTAGCAACGCAAAAGGCTTCAGAGGGACAACACAGTGCAACAACAGCGTGATAGATTTCAGCACAAGGGGATGATGTGACTTCAGTAGTGCAGAGGGAGTCTGATTACGCAGGTAGAGCTATAGTTGTGCATCGTTCTTTAGATGCCAACACAGATCTGTAGCCTATGGAGCTTCAGTGATGAGGATGTAACCCATCTGACTTGTCTGTCAAAGATTGGGTACGAGATTCAGTTGTTTCTCTCAGCAACTGAAGTTGAAGTGCAACAGATCAGCAGTGGCAGTGCTATAAGCAGCACATATGCAACATATTGAGAGGGAGTTGCAGCACAAAGGTTGTAGTGTCAGTGGTAGAGTCATGGGCAGCAGTACAGAATGGCAGCAACAGTGCAGAGTTGAGTGGCAGCAGGCCAAGCTTCAACAACACAGAACTAGTGCCCAAAATCATGTAATGCATAGTGTGATGTATTGCTAGAGCACACCCTTGATGCTAAGAGGGAGTGTTGAGATTTTGTGTATTTGGGGTAGCATCAGTTGTGCTCTAGCTCCCAAATTTTGTGGAGGGACTAGAGTACACTTGATCTACAAGACCCATAAATTGATTTGGGAAATTTCATCTGGTTTAAGAGATATTAAATTAATTAATTATTTTAATGTATTTCCTAAGTTAAAACTTAGGGAACTTAAATAATTAAAGTGAATTTAATTAAACAAGTGATGAAATTGTCTTAAGTCACACGGATCAAGCTTTCTTTTAATCTTACCCATTGATTCAAGATCTGATCATGGTCGTTGATTTGTCAACGAGAAAAGTATAAAGGAAAGGCTTGGGGTCATTTGTAAAGAGACATAGAGGCAGAGCACTGAAGCTAAGATGAGATTCTAGGGCAGGGTTTGCTAAGAATACTCGGAAGTGTTTCAGCTGCAGAGAGGGGAATTTAGGTCAAGGGGATGATCTGATCCCGGGGTCTAGAATACACAAGAGGCAGAGATCAGCTCAAGGACAGCGCAGAAGAAGAGAGCAACAACAACAGCAAGGACATCGCAGTCCCTCCAAGGACAATGTCATTTTTAGCAGGAAACCCTCAGAGGGTTACGTAGAGACCCTAAGGGGCAGCGTAGTGACTGTGTCACCTAGTCTGGGGTAATGCCGTCTGTTCTGGAGTAGTGCTGAGGGTTTGAGGGGCTTCAGAGGCTGACGCAGAGGCTTTCAGGGGTAGCGCTAGGGTTTCTAGGCCCTAATCTTGGCTGAGTTCTATAAATCCCGTTTGAGGGTGTGGATCAGTCATTATTTTGGCCCTAGATCAGCCAGTGAGCTGTAGATCTAGTATATTCTCTGTCTGGTTTTCCAGATCTGGAACCCAGATTTGTGTATTTAGAAAAATTCTTAATAATAAAACCCTCCAGCAGCCAGAGACCGGTTTTCCCGCATTGGGTTTTTCCAGGGACTATTTGTCCAGAAATAACTGTCACTTTGTCTATGTGTGCATGAACTTGTTCTAGATCTGGATTGGTAGAGATTTGTTATGTGTTTTGCTTCGATTTTAACTTGAATTTATTCAGTTAATAACTTGTCTAAGGAGGAGCATATCCAGATTAACAGTAATAATTTTTTCATAAAGTGTAAGGATTTAGAAATTTCTACAATGCCCCCTTGAAATATCTTCTTCTAGCTGTTAGAATATTCTTGAAGAAGGCTGCTATGATACCAATTGTTGAAAATATTGAGGGAGGGGGGGGGGGGAGGTGAATCAATATTTCGTTACTTTTAACAAATTTTCACTTGGTTAATCTTGAAATTGAATTCACATCACATAATTAACCATCCACAATGTATGAAAACATAGATTAAAGTGCAAATCAAAATTTGAAGAATAAATACTTGAAAACAATATTGAATTTATTACAATCTCTTGTGAGGAAACCAATCCTCTGTAAGCACCAACTTAGAAAAATAACAGGCTCTAACTTGTGAAGAAGATGTGGACACCAATCATTAGTAAGCACTAACTTACACGAATTGCAGGCTCCTTCCTAAACTTAGCCTTGGTACTCGACCTTCAAACAACAGAGCTTGTCCCCTTGAAACTCGGCCTTCAAACAATAGAGCTTGTCCCCTTGAAACTCGACCTTCAAACAACAATACTTAGCCTTGAAACTTGGCATTCACAAGGACAAAACTCGACCCTCAAATCAGAACTACAACTTGACCCTCAAATTAGAATTGCAACTCAACCTTAGGATAGGCCTGAAACTTGACCTCTATAGGGACAAAATTCGGCCCTCAAGACAGGGCTGAATCTCGACCTTCTCCTCACTAAAACTTTTCCTACTCGGCCTCCAAAGACACCTGTAGTTGACCCTAAAAAAAAACCTCAAACAAACTAGAAACCCATCCCAAGAACAATGCCAAAACCCCTTCAAAAAATGTGCCAAAACCCTTCCACAAAAAGTTGTTTCAACTTGGCTTCAATTCACTTCTTCTTGGTTCATGAGGTATAAACTTCGGACTTACTCCTTCATTGTAATGAATAAATTATATATAAAAATAATAAAAATAGTAATAGTCATAAATAAATGATTAATTAACTAGTAATTGGTATTGAAGAGGCATGTCTCTAAGGACATGACCTTTTGTGAAGGAGTACCTGCATAGGTATATAAGCAGGCCTCACTCTCAATTGTAATCATCTCATATCTCATATCTTCCATACATTTCTTATATAATATATTTGTCCTTACATTAGCATGAAAGTATTCCTCTGAGTATACAAACTTTGTTCATTACATTGGTATACGAGCTATTCGATCCTCTGGCCGCTCAACCATTGCACAAAGCCAATCTGATCTGGCCTTTGGCCCTCAACTTGTCGTCAACTTTGTTGCCGTCACCATTACAACAATTCTATGTGCTGCGTTGCACCCACCGCCATTCACATATTCCACGCCCTTGTCAACAATCATTGTACTTCGTCACCTGCTAAATTTCCTCACACCGTTTCCAACCATGGAACCATTCATTGTAATTATAGTCATACAATGCCAACCAACATTTTGTGATTTAGCTGCTGTACAGGGAAAATAACTTGCGAAATATAATTTGCATTACCACTGTTATTCATTCCACATATTGAAGGTCAACGCTCAAGAGACACGAAATTTAAAAGGGTTGGGTTGGTGCAATTATTATACCCATTTTGTTGTTTAACTTAAAAATTTGTTAAAAAGAAAAAAAACTTACCTTGAAATTTTCTACGGGAGAAAAATAAAAGTTATATATAAGTTAGGAAAATAAATTACGAGGAGTCTTATAAGCATGCGTATTAAGAATATTTAAAAGGACAATTTTTTTTGGAAGATAATAAAATTTCAAAGGTTTATAAAACGAAGAGAAGGAGAAGAACAAACAAGAAAAGAAGAGAGGAGTAATATTTTATTATAAACATCAGAAAGGGTTACCTTTAAAACCCTAACTTCATCTAAAGAAAAAACAAATAGTTAATTCGAAAATGAACAAAGAAACTATAATTTGCAAACATAGTTCCACGTTTTGGACTATATGTTCACTTTATCGAACAAAATTCGAGTATTTGCCAATATTTAAAATTCGCACAATCTTTTGTCTAGTATGTCAGAAATTGTTTACTTTGGAAGAATATAGTGGTAATCCACATACATAAATTAAAATATTAAAAGAAGAACTCGTAGAACTTCAGGAAAAAAAATAAAAAAAAAATGAGACATCATAAAAAAAATATAGGAATCTCGAATATGAATGTTACGAAGCATCAATTGAAAATAACGAAGAAATTTTGCGTCTAAGGGACCATCATCCAAAATTACTTACAAAGATCAAGAAGGCCAAGGCTACTAAGCAAAAATTAGAACAAGAAAAAAAATGTATTGAGAAAAAATTCAGCGAAAAGCTATTAGAGAAGGAAAAAGAAAATTTGTGCTTAAAAGACTTAAATCGAAGGTTATTAGAACAAATCAAAAATTTAAAAGATAAGGAGGACATAAAGAGTAAAGTCAACAATTTAGAAAACGAAGAACTTTTATGTCTAAAGATTCATAATCAAAACCTACTTATACAAATAAAGAAGCTTAAGAATGATAAGAAGTCACTATAGGAAAAATTAGAGCAACTTATTCAAAGAGAAACATTGAAGCCTTTAGAGGTAACAGTCTAGTTTGAAGAAAAAGGAACGAGTAACGATCTAGTCAATATTATAACTCAAGAAGAGGATAAACCAATTGAAGTGAAGATGTACTCAAAAGTTGTAGTTCAAACAATGGAAGTTTCAAGTGAAGTTCTTGCAAGTAATCAAGCGACTTCTGTACTTGAAGGAAATCAAATACCTCTAATAAACCAAGAAAGCAACACAAACATATTAAGGGGAGATCCAATCACAAGAACTCCATATCAACACCTAAATCATAAAAGCAGACATATAAACCTATCTACAGATCTATATCATTCAGACCAAAAACAAATGGCTTATGTTTAAAAAATTGTCGATAGTAGGACAATTTAATCTTGTGATAAAAGTCCATCTCAAGTTTCTAGTAACCGAAGGATTCCACAAAAGATTGATTTAGGATAGTCAGATCTCTTCTCACTGCAACAATTCTGTTTATCACTCACAGGATCCTATCATCATGTATCAACGAAGATGACAATTCAGAGAACTCCGAAAGATATGAAAAGATTAAAAGACAAAGAAACATATGGCACCTAGTGAAGCAATAAGCTTTGAGCACAAATCTTTCTGAAGGAATGCAATGTTATGAATAAAATATATATAAAAATAATATAAATTGTAATAGTCATATTAAATGATTAATTAACTAGTAATTAGTATTGAAGAGACATATCTCTAAGGACATGACCTTTTGTGAAGGGATACCTGCCTAGGTATATAAGCAAACCCTCACTCTGAATTGTAATCATATCATATCTCATATCTTCTATACATTTCTTATATAATATATGTGTTTTTACATTAGTATTAGAGCATTCCTTTGAGTAGACAAACTTTGTTCGTTACATTCGCTGCCCTAAACACAATCAAATGCTTGAGTTGAGTGGTTAGAAATGCTCCTTCTCATGCCTATTTATAGTGCATTTGGATGCTAGGTTAGGGCTGACTAGAGAAACTGACAAAATGTATAGTGAATATTGGAAAATTCATTTCTCGTCAACCTTGAGGAGTTAGAAGGCACATATCGTTGGAAAGGTCTTAAAATAAGCTTTCCAACCATACATCCTATGCCCCCATTTGAGCTAGGTAATTGGAGTAAAAATGCCTTCAAATATAGGGTATCCTAATGGGGCCTGCTTGTACTTTAGTTGGGTCATCCAGAAAAAATATTTGATATCTCCCCATTCATATGGAATTAAAGGGAGTGCCATATACCATTGGAAAGGTCTTGGAATATGCTATGTGACTATGTAATTTCCTCTTTCATTTGGACACATTTTGACATCAATAACAACCATTTTCAACAGGATAACTGTCCAAGGAGGAGAAAAATTTTCTCCTATGGGTTGCCCACTTTTGGGTCGGTAACAGCAACCGACTACGATAATTCTGTTGAAGTCAATAAGCTTTCAACTTTTTCTTTCAGTCCCCATATATCCAATTTGTTAGTTTGTGTTCAACTTTACTGAACAACTTTCTCCACTATTTATCGAGGGAAAATAAATGCCAAAGAGTATGCATGAGTACCTCATGATCTGTCTTACTGCTTAGTGCATCATTTGCCAATCTAGATTGTCCAGTTGACTAGTAATTATTACTTTTGTTTCTCTCATCTTGCTATAGGCCCTTCTGCTTCAACAAAAATGTAGCAATTGTCCCTTTATAAACTTTTCAGTCACTTCTGAGGTAAGAAGTGGGGTAAGGGATGAATCATCTTTAAAGTGAACACTGACCAGTTGATTGACATTAGGAAGAGAAATACCACTATTATGACCTCACAAATATGCTGCCTCCAATCAGTAATCAAGTGCATTGTCAGAAATCATGCATGAAAATGGTGCAAGTGGCCATCCCTGCCAGTTAGATCTTGGAAGAGGAACTACCTTCAGGAGGTACCTATTCGCACAACTTTCAAAATGGGAGTTCTTAGTCATTTCATATCTCCACTCTAAGCTTGCGACCTTGAGAGTTATGCCATGCATCAGGCTACTTTCGCTATTTAACATTACATAGTTTGTAATGGAACTTATGAACTTGTTAGTCTTAGTTGTCTTTGAAATATAATGTCTCAGATATAATTCTGCCAGTCTATCAGAATTTTCACATTATATTATTAGTGACAATGAGAAAATCATACCTGAACAAGAATGCAGGCTTGTGCCTTATTTGCAAGGTAAAAATCAGGTCACAACTTTTGAAGAGTAAGATATGCTTTTTGAAATTTACTGTGGGCTCGTCACACAAATTTTAAAGATTTTCTTCTTGCAAGTAAGCATAAGGGGAACTTGTCCCAGGGGGCACCTCAATTGGTGATCGGAGTAATTTGAGTCCTGAGAAAACTGAGAGATACAAGGTTCAAATCCCCCCGGTTGTGACCCGGTTTACGGAGAGGACAGGCAGTAGACACCCAGAGATTTACTGGCAGCTACGTGTCAGGAGGGCTGCTGGGTTCCTCTGGGATAAAAAAAAGCATAAGGGGAACTTGATTGTGAGCTGTGATAATTGGGTGCTCTTTGCCATATATTTCCGAAAATTGTCTTCCAACATTATCTTGTAAAAGAGTCTATCAAATTGTTGTTTCTATATAGACATTATTTTGGAAATACTGCTTACAGCTGTTCTGCTAAGCAGCTGTGGGATGAGTGGTGTTTCTATTCCATCAAAACAACACCAAGATTTGCACCTTGCCTCTCCCACACATACTTTGGGGGTTTTGAACCTCAGACACTGCGTTAATACCAGTTCGATGACCTCACAACTTGCTGCTAGGCTACACATCTTTGTGTGTAAGTAGATATTTTTGGTGTTTATTCTTTTAGCTACTGCTAAAATTTCATCTAGGCTCAAGTTTCAAGCAAGAATTTTGATACATTTGCCTCTCTTTGCTGGTAAATAACTAATATCAGTTTTATTTCTATCTCGATATTTCAGACCTCTCTCTCTCTCTCTCTCTATATATATATATATATATATATATATATATATTTTTTTTTTTTTTCTGTATTTACAAGTCTCTGTAAGTGTTTATATATGTGTATATATCTCAACATCTGTCTGTCCGTGCACTACATACTCATTTTAATTTTTAACAGTTGCACACATAAATTGGTTTAATGCCATTAGAATCTACTATTTAACAGAACTCAATCATTTTGTTTCATAGCTTAGTCTGATTGAATTTTTTATGAGGTAAAAGCATTCAATTCCCTGTTGGAATAACCATAGATTTGGTACGAAGTGTAGGCAGTAGCATGGTGGCCATGTCTCTGAAGAATTTGGGAGGGTATCCTATGAGTCGTACTGTGATCATGTGCATGCAGTTAGACTTCACATATGCTTTCTGAATGTGTCTGGAGAGTTTAGAAGAAAGAAAACATATATCATGACTTATTGAACTTAAGAATTTTCAAACTATATGCTAAGTGTTGATTATATTCTCTCGTGTACATAATAGTTAAGGCGGGAAAATAAGTTATGCAAATCTTCAGTCATGGTCACTGCTGGTGCGAACCAGGTAACTAGTGTGATCGGTTTTTGTTGTTTATTTATTTATAGTTTTATATGCATGGTCATTCGCCAACTCTGATGAGGTTTTCATATTTATATTTATATTTTATTTATTTTAAATTTTTAGTCTTTTATAAAAGTGATTGGAATATAGACTCTTATATCGTAAGTGTTCCTGACCATCTTTTTGTGTTGGAAACATATAGTTTTGGGAGATATTTTAGTAATATTTAAATATGCAGACTTGATATTCAGAGCTTGAAGTTTTGTTTCTTTGTATGGATGTGATTCTTTCTTGGACCATGAACAATTTGTTGCAAATAGTAGTGATCGTCTTTTCTTGTCTGGCATCCTTGCACTCATACAAAAGCTTGCTGCTCAATTGACATGCTTTCTTTGGGATTTCTAGGATTTTTATGACAAACATTACAGATGGCTATCAGTAAATTATTAAAATCAGTTGTCATTGTGTTTGCAAGCCAAAATTATTTTATGTCATTGTCAAGTGGAATGCCTACATCATCATATATCAATTATCTCTATCCTACTTTATTTTCCAAATCTTGAGTTAATGTTCCAACTTTCAAGCATTTAAGGTTATTGATTGCTAATTGCTGAAGATCAAGGTAGTTCAGCATTTTGCTATTATCAAGGTTGTATAGACTATAGACTTGTGGTATAGATGAGACAATAATGAAGAAAGTAGTGCATGGGAAAAAAATGTTTGTGTAGAATGGCTTACATGATTGTTATGATCCTCTCTAAAAAGTCAATAAAAAAGCAAAGACTAGCCATGTTGCTCATTAAATGGAAGCCGTATTGATTATTTTTTTTGTAATATTCCTAATTGGAAAATAACAGTAAATACCAAAAACTTGAACTAGGAACAACAATTAAAATTAAAGTCCAAGAACCCAAATCTGAACACCATAGAAAATAAGCAGAATAACTGAGCCATTTTATTAATCAATGGAAATCTGAGTACATAATGAGTAAGAACAATTGAACTTGGGCTTGCTATGCAAGCTATGCAAACCCTGGGTGGAATCTCTCTCAGCCAACTACTGAAATGACTCCAAATTGATAATGCACACTGCCCAGAAAATCTGCTATAGGCTGTCAAATGGAACAAAGTTATGCTCAAAATAATGCCCAGAATGCTCTGAAATTACAGCCGCAAGCTCCTCTCCTCAAACCCAAAATTACCCAGAAAAAGTTTGGCCTATCTTCAAGCCAAAATCGAATTCACAAAGTGGTGCAAAATCCCCAACTAGCCAACAATTCTCCCCTCTATAAGAATGAGGATTTCAGGACCGAATATTGCCCGAAAAAATCTGTAAAATTACTTAGAGACTCCTCTCAATAAATCCACAAAAACCCAGAAAGAGTTTGGGCTGAATCCACCGAGCCCCGGTGACCCCCAACAGGTGCAAATTGCCCAATTTGGCCAGAAAACGCCCCACATAATTGATACTGCTGAATTAAGCCCAAATCCACCACTAGAAATCTCTCCCAACTCCAGCTAAATTTTCCCATGAGAAATACCTCCAATCTTCGGCCCTTATCTCTCCTCAACCTCTATTCCTCCAACCCCTATGCAAGCCTTCGTGGAGACCCCTGCACACTTCCATAAATGTAGAATTTTGGCCCCAAGAATTCTCTCAAACTCAGATTTGCTAATCACCACAAAATCTCCTGCTAAATTAGGGGAAAACCCCCACAAATCTGTTGGTTTTCTACTCCTCTGTAATTGATCTCGCCACGAGAAATTTGAACCATTTCTGCGCCCTAGAAGAAAAATGTACCAGTTGTAATAACTTGCAAATACGCCCAATGGAAACTCTGAATTGAGCTCCCAAATTGCCTCATTAGGTAGACACTCGAAGTTCTCCGAAATGAGGGTGGAATTGCTGCTCAAAAATTCCTTGTGCTAAACAACACAGTTGTCTTGGCTAAGAAGCTCAAGAGAACTAATGTTAAATTGTCAAATGATCAAAGATGTCCCAAATGAGAGCCTTCTTTCTCTATTTATAATTGTTGGCCTCTCTCTCCCTTGGTGGGCCTCACTTTCCACTAGTTCACACCCCTTTCTTTTTCTCTCTCTTGCTCCATAAGTGTGCATTGCCTTTTTCTCTCTCTTGTGGCCCCCACCTGCCAATGAGCTGCCATCTTGCCTTTTCACCCAAGCTCCTCAAGTTGAAATCATCTCCAAAACTCGAACTACAAAATTGTGCTATGCCTAGCACCTCCCCAATAAACTTCGTTAATCTCCTCAAATAAAAAATCAAAATTGGGGATATTACAATCCTTCCCTCCAAAACTTGCTTGTCCTCAAGCAAAGCCTAGACAAGCACACTCTCTAGCTGCTGATACCCACAATTATTGCAAACTATGCCAGGGTCCCAAATGCGCCACTGAATTGTCCCTGACCTCTGTGCTGTCCTGTCATGAAGGAATCCCTCAATACTAGGATCGTAAGCAATCATATCCATTGTGAAGCTCCCCTTGTTGCACTCACTATCCTGCTAGGTATAAGTACCAGAAGCCCTCTGCATACCATAAATGAGTAGGGCATCATGATCATGATAATGATAATGTAGCACTCTGTCCAACTCCTCATGAAGCTGCCCTACCGAGTGGTCCATCTCATACACTGCAAGAGTTAACTCTTGAATATACCACCCAATCCATGAAGAGATAAAGTATTGCTCACATGAGCTTCCCTTGATATCATCCCGCCTACCATGCTGATGAAGTCCCCCACGCCATCAACGAATCACTAAAGCCCAATGGAAGATCTGAATGATCTCCTTAGATATCGGCTCATCCCCAAGGGTAGCTTGTAACAGCGGAATTCGTAGTTTATGATACTGTAGCAGAAGACTTGCAGATTTGTAGATTTAATAGCAAAATAGCTTTTAATTATAAAAATACACAAGAGGTATTTATAATAATAATATTTTATTGATAAGATATGACATGATTGAATGATTACAATGAAGTCCCGCTTTTATACCCATGCAGGTACCTTTTCACGAATGGGCATGTCTTTTAGACATGCCTTTTCATTAACCTAATAATTATTTAACCTAATCCTAATTGATTAGCTAGTAATTACATTTATTTCTATTTATTCTATTAATGACTATATTTATTACTTTAGTTATGAATTAGGTTCATAACATTGCCTCCTTCTCGGAAAAGCTTTGTCCTCAAAGCTTAACTTTTCGACAATTTCCTTTACTTCAGATTATCTGCTAGAAGTCCTTATTGATACTTTTGCTTTTTAAGACTTCACGAATTTTCTGATTCTAAACCTTGAGAACTTCGTTGACCTTCCAAAATTTAATCCTTATACGTTGGGCCACTTATATTTTAAATTCCATTTAAGCTATAAACTTTTTGCCTTCTTTCAAATGGAACTAGAATATATAGTATTTAACTCCTTATATGTAGAATTTAACTTCCTTCTCTTTTTGATAAGGAATCTTTTCCTTTTATTTGAATTTCTACTTCTACATATATATATATATATTTTAATTTAATAATTGTGCCGGATGGTCAAATTGGTTTTTTTTTTAAATTTAATTATATATATAAATTATATAATTATAATTTATATATTATAGCTCTTTAATTATGATTTTAATTAAATCAAAATAGTCCACGGTATAAACACGTCCTTCTCTAATGTCACACCTTGCACCGTTTATTAAAACGTTTCACCGTTGACACTCTCTTTAACATAGCGGACATTAGCACTTCCAATGTCACTAAAAGTAGACAAATTGTCAACAGTTTCCTCTTGCAGTTGGGTAGATCCAAGCCGAGGGTTTCGCTGCGATTTCCAACAACTTTTGCACTGCTTTGACTTGTTGTTGTTGAATCTCGTCTCCCTAACATTATTGTCAACGCAGGCCCGCCCAATTCAACAACAGAATCACAAGCAGAAATGGCGAGAATGTCAGCATAGGAAACGACTCCGTTGCAGAATTTCTCGACCTGGTTCTTCATGGTATCGATCATGTCGAACACCCTCGCCGAATTGGCATTGGGAATAGCCGTTTCCTCACTGGTAATTTTCGACACATCATGATTTAAAGGTTTTCCTAAATTTTCACGTGTATCTACAGGAGGTTTTACAGATTTTTGTGTGGCGGGTTTTCCTGAATTTTCAGAAACCATGGGCATAGCATTCCAAGGAACTTGAAACATGGTTGTCAAATGGCGGAAGCAACCTTTTGCTGCACGCATGTCTCTTTCAAGGGACAAGCCTGTGAATATTGGTTGAGGTGTGTCTGAGAAGAACTCCTTGAATGGGAATCTGTCTTTCACAAAATGAGCTTTGTCCTGATTACTTTCACAAGCAGCAAGAATTTGTTCTCGCCGAGAATAAACATGCAAAAGCCAGAAATATCCTGCAGTTTCACATGTATTCCCAACATCTTCAGGCAGATTCAATGTTTTTGCAAGCCTCTCAACTTCTGCCAACAACTCCAATCATTGTGCTAGCATAGCATTAACTTGACCTTGTCGACTAAATTCATCTGTTGCTGTTCTACGTCTTTGAGCAATGTATTCGACTTTGGGAATATAAGAGGAAGACATCGTCTCTGTCTTGTGATGGTTGGCCCTGGTGTAGAACCCTTCTTTTTTTATTATGATAGGCAGGCCACACTCATCAGTAAGGGCCGACATTTCTCCGTTGATGATGTCATTTATATCCACTTCCGGAAGGATATTACACCCCAGTTTTTCCACGCATTCCAGCTTTCCAGAACTGGCATGAGAATTTTTAGCAATATC
This sequence comes from Pinus albicaulis, assembly GCA_034641835.2. Lineage (NCBI taxonomy): Eukaryota > Viridiplantae > Streptophyta > Pinopsida > Pinales > Pinaceae > Pinus > Pinus albicaulis. The sequence goes on from CM076582.1 coordinate 998,258,418, forward strand.
TACTTCCTCTGGAATTTGACAACCAACCCTTGTCCTTCTATCTGTAGCATCTAACATAGACTCATTTTCAAGAATTTGGGTAGAACCTGAACTAATCTTTTCTGCAAGTGAAACTGATTTTTCATCTACTTTATAATCAGTATCTCCAATGCTGTCACAATCACCATTAAGGATTGCAGTATTTAGAGACATTTGACGTAGAAAACTATCTTTATCTTTAACACCTACATCCTTGTCATAATGTGCCATTGTCATAACATGTTTTTTTACAGAATTTACTGATTTTTCATAAATAAATTCTGGAGATTCATTTCTTTCTTCCTTGATTTCATCTACAGTTGTCACGTATCCATTTTGATTTTGATTTTCATTCATGTTACTCTCACGAGTTCTTATTTCATCATCATTTTTTATTTGAACCGTGGCAATTTCATTTTTTGTATAAAAGGCACATATATGTCCTGCGAAATATTTGTCTCCACACTTCGAACAATTCTCTACCTTTTTACTTTTTTTACGCTTTGGTGGGGGAATATATTTGGTTGGCTTTTCCATGGATGTTTTACTTGATTTCCTTTTAGCAAAACTAATTGCTTTCTCATTTTTACAACATTTTTCATCTTCTTTATTATGGACTACTGCAGAAAATTCTGCACATAACTTCTCTAAGTGCTCAACCTTTTCCAGAATTTTTCTAATTATTTCGGGCTTTTCACGTAATGGCACATTATATGGTAAATAATGTGCTCGAGCTTGTAAACTACGTTCGTAGGCTTGTAGAACAATGTTGTGTGCCATTGCTTCAACTTGTCCTCAATATGGCTCTGATATGGCTCTGATACCACTGTAACAGCGGAATTCGTAGTTTATGATACTGTAGCAGAAGACTTGCAGATTTGTAGATTTAATAGCAAAATAGCTTTTAATTATAAAAATACACAAGAGGTATTTATAATAATAATATTTTATTGATAAGATATGACATGATTGAATGATTACAATGAAGTCCCGCTTTTATACCCATGCAGGTACCTTTTCACGAATGGGCATGTCTTTTAGACATGCCTTTTCATTAACCTAATGATTATTTAACCTAATCCTAATTGATTAGCTAGTAATTACATTTATTTCTATTTATTCTATTAATGACTATATTTATTACTTTAGTTATGAATTAGGTTCATAACATAGCTGTACTGCTAGGTCCCGTGATGGCCATATCCTATGCTAGTCTAAAATGGGTGCCACCATGCTATCGCTGCGCAACTCTGACCATGACGGTCTTCCCATCATGTGCAAGTTGTATCCTCCATTCTTGGGACTTGATGGCAAAATATTTATAGATCCACAACCAATGTTGCACGAAGCGGGGACGTTTTTTGGAAGTGAATATGCGGAAGCATCATTTCCCAAAAATCTAGGAAGCGAAGCGCCTCAGAACCATCTACTATATATATTTATATTTTTTTGCATTTATATTAAAAAAACATCCAAAATACCAAACTAGTTGTAGAAGATATGAAAACATGCATATTTGTATACAAATCAAGATAGATATGGCATCCATTGTACATCAATGGTTAATTATTCGAGCATCAACCATCTAGAATCTAGATTATTCTCCTCTTGTCTCGCCTTTGCCTCTACCTCGATTGTCCAAGGATATTAGTCAACATTTCCCAATTTTAATCAAACTACCTAATCCAAGCCTTAAAATATGGTGGAAAAAGCTTAACATGCTTGATCAATGATTTTGACTTGATTGAAAGGTAATTTTTTGCTAAGGCCATGAAAAAGGAGTTCAACAATTAACACCACCAACACTAGGGTACAAGAGCACGTAGAGGGCTTGGTGCTCTTGATTAAATGCCAATCACATATCCTCATACATGATATAATTTAATGAAAAGCCACAATCTCATTGATCCGAATTCCTTAAAACTATTAAGTTTGTTGAATTTTGAATAGGATATGAAATTCTATTTTCTCTATATGAAGCCCGATGGGGCTGGAACCACTCTCAAACATCCTGAGTCATTTCATGGTAATGTTAAAAATTTAAGTAAAAGGATAAAAATGATAAAGGAGAATGTCTCTTTTACTTTAAAAATTTAACATTACCATGACGGGGTGTCTAGAAAGCATCTAAGGAGCATCATGGGAGCACCTTGGGAGTGTCTGGGAAGCCCCAACCCAACTTAAGTCAAAGAAAAAAAAAATTAGAACTCCGTGGAACCGCCCATCTCCCTCTAGATCCACTGGCGATTTGCGTGGATCCGTGCCCAAATGTCCATGGATCCCCAACGGATCCTTTTCTCGATTCGCGGATCAAGAATCCAGAACCGCGGATCGGGCTTGTGTGGTTCCAGATTTCCAGGAATTGCCTCAAAACAACGGAACCACGGATTTGATTTTCGGATCTGCGGTTTCATCGGAGGATTGCCCAAGGATCAGTACAGGACGTGGTTTCGACCTTGGATCCTTCGGGGGGGAGAAGGATCATGCAAAAGCATTTCCACAATGTCACGACCTACCCATCCAACCCTTACCCTGATCCATAGCAGCAACAAGGAAAACCAACCTTGCCATGTGACAAAGGCATCAATGCTCCCCCGCATGTCAAACCAAGTGTGAGTTGGGTCATCCTCTGTCCTGATCCTACTCATCATGAAACAATGTCCCATCAACCAACCAAATCCCTGGATCCCACAGCCAGAACGACTGCGACATAGTCCTGACAGTTGTTGGCACCAACCTGTACCACATCTCAAGTCACTAAATGCAATCAATATATGGACTCCCTACATCACGAACCAATTTGGTTTGTGCGAAACTGCTCTGTGCCGACCATACCACGCCGTGGGACCTGTCGTCTTGCCTCTTGAAAGCGCTCCTCAATATTGCCTCGCCAAAAGGGGGTCATGCATCTCCCTGAGTGTGGGCTCAAAGGTGGTGCAAGTGTTACCTCTATAGAAGATCGGACTACCCCCAAGCATGCATCCACCAACTCGCACCCTGACCATATGCCATAGTTGGAAAGCCTCTCTCTTGATGCATCATGTCTCATCCAACTATCTCAGATGATCCTCTTGGGTCTTGTTGCTCGTGATGCGAGCATCAAGAGATGATATTCAAGTCCCCTGTGTCAGTGTGCAATGCTAGAGAGTGTTAGATGGAAGCTCATGGTCAACCCTGTGATCAACTCGCACTCCAAATCTGAGTGTGCCAAACCCAATGGTGCGCCCGATGCCCTGTCAGGAGATCTCTCTGGTGGCAACACTCCAACAACTTGTTGTGCACCATCATGCTCTACTGCACACAAATATGTACCCTTGCACTCCTCTGCATAGCATTGAGCTTCGTGGCACAACTCCATGCACCACTGGATACCAACGCTCAATGTTGTGCCACCACGTACCATAGGGTATCCCATATGTGCACATGCATCCACCACTCTGCTAGTACATCCACCACAATGTGATCTACACCTCCTCATCTGCCTAGGTACACCTGAGTGACCCAACTCCTCACATGTAATTGGGAATAACATTATCGTGTCGAACCGTAGTAGCTCTGGTGCCCAATACATCAATGGGAGAGCACTGTCTCTATATGATGCCCTGTCCGATGGCCTGCCGATGCCACCTCCTCCTACCAACTCCTTCCAGAGTAGGCTAATCACCCTGTGATCCCATACTCGATCAATATGCCAATATAACTCGTGAAATCTGCTTGCTCTCCTGTTAAACCATCTTGTCACTAGTGCTGATGTAGATCTAAAAATATGTGTGTGCCCAATTATTGGATCCATCACGCAACTACTACTGTCACGTACCGACTCTATGATGTAATGGGAAATTCAACCAGGATCCCAACAACAGTCTGGCCCGCGAGCTCCTTTGGTAATCCACGACCTCTGTTGAAATGTGGCCATGGATGTACCCAATCGCCTAACATGCTCCATCAGGTACCAGCTCAGTACCTCTCACTATTCAATCCCAAAGGAGGGATCAAATGTACAATCTCTTGTATACGGAACAAGCCCTCCATATCGATGTTGTGCCATACTCAGCTCAAGCTGTTGATCCTTGCTGACTTGGTCATCCCCTATGATCTGTCTGGACCACTCTGCCTCTCTCAGTCCAATGCATAAGGGTGAGATAATAATGTTGTAAGCCCCATCAGCGTGCCTCTGAAGCGAACCGTGTTGAAATCCCAACGCGTGCTCTCTGCGCTGCCCCTCATCAATGTCTAGCCCAAAGGATTGGTACGCATCCTCCTCCATCACGACCTCAACTTGAGCCTCCATTTGCTCCTTGTTATGAATATAATTCATAACAAATAAAATGAATATAATAATCTAAACAATAAATAATCAAATATTGATTATGTTAAATAGTCATCAAGTTAAGTGAAAGGGCGTGTTCAGTCATGAAAGGCTACCTGCCTAGGTATATAAGCATGCCTCATTGTAACATTCAATCATCACTTGTACATTTTATATATTAATAAATTATTATTACAAATACCTTTTGTGTATTTTTACACATTACGTCAACAAGCCTACAATTTTGTTGTTTCAGTGGTATCAGAGCCATGTCGCACAATATAATCTTACGAGCCTTTGAATTTTGTTTATTGCACAATATACCATTATGTGTAGATCCTGAAGAAATTGAGCAGATTAGAAAAATTCAAGAAAAGCTTCAGTAATTAGAAAAGTCATGTGCAAAAGCTACAACATGTTTTAAAGAAAAGTTATGAAGAAATCCATAATAAGGAAGAAGATGTTGATCATAATGATGAATACGAAAAATATATCAATCAAGATGGTGGAGAAGATGAAGCTGATATAGATCAAGATGAGGATTCAGATGAAGTTGTTATGTATGTGGATGAGAATGATATAGATCGAGATGATGATCGAGATGAAGTGTTAAATTTAGATAGACATGGAGTGTTCTGTGCTTAATGCAAATTTACTTCAGTCTTTCTTAGGCCCGATTCAATTTTGCAATCACATAAACATGAAAGTAAAATGCTGATAGAACACAATAATAGATCAACAAAAGACAAGCCAATAATATAGATCAAATTTTACAATTCTTCTTGTCCAACAAAGATATAGGATAGTGTGCATTACGACAGTCAACAGGATGTTGATCAGAATGATGAATACGAAAAAGATACCAATCAAGATGGTAGAGAAGATGCAGCTGATATAGATCAAGATGAGGATTCAGATGAAGTTGGTATGTATGTGGATGGGAATGATATAGATCGAGATTCCATGTTAAATTTAGATAGACATGGAGTGTTCTATGCTTAATGCAAATTTATTTCAATCTTTCTTAGGCCCGATTCAATTTAGCAATCACATAAACATGGAAGTAAAATGCTGATAGAACACAATAATAAATCAACAGAAGGCAAGCCAATAATATAGATCAGATTTTACAATTCTTCTTGTCCAGCAAAGATATAGGATAGTGTGCGTTACGACAGTCAACAAGATGCATCCACCAACAAAGTCTTTCTTAGATCAGCCAACCGTCCAAGTGTCACACACACATCCCTCAAAGACAACTCGTCAAAAGTCAACACAGGTCAACCACAAGTCAACGCAGGACAATCAACAAAAAGTCAACATTGCAGATTTAGGGCTTCGGCCAAACTGCTCCTCCTCGATTTTTGTGCCTTGTTGTACGACCTCCAAAAATCGAATTTCCAGTAAAGTTTGGAGGTCAAACGGTCAAGGGTTGACCACGGTCAATGCTTGTCAACGCTCAACAAAAAAACACTAAACAGATCCGCAGATTTTTCCTAGCTTTAGCTCCGCATGTGTGAAGGAAAGATGCCTCCAAAGGCTATCGAACCAATCAGATCACAATGAGAGAATGTGTGATGAGTTGATGAGCAAATGACCTCCATCTCTCTCCAATTTATATCCATCAGTGAGGGTGTAGTGAGGGTGTGTGACACATCTATTAGGCTTGTGAGCCTACATTACAAATCTGGTCGACCTTGCACATGTGTGGAAAATAAAATCAAAATATATGTTCTACTCATCCAAAGATGATCTTTAGATCAATCTTGCATCTCTCCAAAAGAGGAATCCAACAAAAGTATGATTATCATCATATGAGCAGTGCAACATGGAGTTTGGACCTAGTTGCCCAAAATTAACACTCCCTCTCAACTAGGGAGAACTCCATCTGTGCACCTATGCCATCCAGAGATTAGTACCATCGTGTACCATCATATAGCATCATGCGTCATCCTGCCGTAACTTGCTTTGCTGGCTCTTCTTTTCAAATAGAAAAAAAGGTGAGTCACAAAGACATCACGCTCAACTGACCCGAAGTCAACTTAGAGGTTAAAACCTCTCTTGGACTAAAAAAGAGTCTCATACTAACCCGAAGTTAGTTTACTGACCCGAAGTCAGTTTAGAGGTAAGAACCTCATCATACTTGATCCCAGATCAAGGTGTTGGACACGTGCCATCCTAGACATAGAGAGTACGACAATCTATGATGCGTCTATCGGTCTTGCTATTGGTCCCTATCCACATTTCCCACCTCATTGGCCAAATGAGAGGATTGTCATATGAGCAGTGCAACACGGAGTTTGGACCTAGTTGCCCAAAATTAACACTCCCTCTCAACTAGGGAGAACTCCATCTGTGCACCTGTGCCATCCAGAGATTAGTACCATCGTGTACCATCAAATAGCATCATGTGTCATCCTGCTGTAACTTGCTTTGGTAGCTCTTCCTCTCAAATAGAACAAAAGGTGAGTCACAAAGACCTCACGCTCAACTGACCCAAAGTCAGCTTAGAGGTTAAAACCTCTCTTGGACTCAAAAAGAGTCTCATACTAACTCGAAGTTAGTTTACTGACCCAAAGTCAGTTTAGAGGTAAGAACCTCATCATACTTGATCCCAGATCAAGGTGTTGGACACGTGTCATCCTAGAAATAGAGAGTATGACAATCTCTGATGCGTCCATCGGTCTTGCTATTGGCCCCTATCCACATTTTCCACCTCATTGGCCAAATGAGAGGTACTTCCCATGAGTCCAAAATTCCATGGGTAGGATGCGTGCAGGGCATAGATCAAAGAGAGGTGAACCAACTCAATATCATAACAGTGGGGCAGAAGCACGACAAAGTTCAACAAGCCTAGCCCCGTGTGTGCTTATAGCTCCAAGAAGCTATCCTGAAGCCCCCTGGAGCTTCCAGAGCTCATAGTCCAACTCAAGCAGGATCCTCAGAATAGGGTCTTTCCACGATTCCAAGCTTCTCACGGAAGGATAGGAACTTGACCTTCCCTAGGGGCTTTGTGAGAATATCCATGACTTGCTCATCAATTCCTATATGATCGAGCCTTACGACGCCTCGCTATACCATATCCCGGATAAAGTGGTACCTGATATCAATATGCTTGGATCTAACGTGGAACACGGGATTCTCAAAAAGACAAATCCCACTCTGGTTATCACAAAGGATAATGGTGGTATCTAGCACATGCCCAAACGGCTCACTGAAGAGCTTTCACTACCAAACAACTTCACAACAGGCCATACTCACTGCAATGTATTCGGCCTCATCGGTGCTCAAAACCACTGACTTCTGCTTCTTGCTCATCCAAGATATCGAAACAAAACCCAAGGTGAAGCAACATCCAGATGTGCTCTTGCGATTCACCACACTGCCAACACAATCGACGTCGGCATATCCATGGAGTCTCAAGCTCTCAGCAGTGTATCTCAGCCCATGGTTGATTGTGCCCCGAAGATATCAAAATAGTTTCTTGGCACCAATCCAGTGAATGTGATGAGGATCAACCATATGTTGAGTCAAAGTGTTCACGGCAAAACATATGTTCGGACGGGAGTTCACTAGGAACATTAGGGCCCCCACGAGTTGTCGATACTCCGGGGGATTTCCCAGCACGGGCCCAACAACGTTTCCACACAACTTCTTAAAGTTGAGTTGCATCGATTTCGACACAGACTTACAGTCCACCATACCAAATCTCTCCAGCATCTTCACGACATATTTTCCTTGAGAAAGGAAAATCTCGCCTGGCCTCTGCCAGACTTCCAAGCCTAGGAAGTAATGCATCAGTCCTAGGTCTTTCATCTCAAACTCGAAAGTTAGCTCCCTCTTACATTGACGAATGAGAGGGTCAACACCTGTCAGGAAGAGATCGTCCGCATAGAGAACTAGAATGAGAGGCCTTTCTCTATCAACCTTAAAATAAAGGTTTGGATCAACATTACCTCGAGTGAAGCCCAACTTCATCAAGTAGTTATCTATCCTCTCATACCAAGCCCTGGGGGCTTGCTTCAACCCATGGAGGGCTTTCTTCAACCTGCATACATAGGTGTCTCTATCTCGGACTTCAAACCCTAGAGGTTGCTCCACATACACCTCTTCCTTTATAGAACCATGCAGAAAAGCGATCTTCACATCCATCTGATGGAGACTCCATCCTTGCGTTGCAGCAAGGGCAATGATAGATTGGATCGGGGTATAGCGGGCCACAAGTGCAGATATATCATCATAATCTATGCCTTCCTTTTGAGAGAAGCCTCAGGCAACAAATCTTGCCTTGTACTTTTCAGCACTACCATCATATCCATGCTTGATCTTATAAAGCCATTTCGAGGTAACAACAGATTTTTCCTTCGGTCTCAAGACCACTTCCCAGACATCATTTTTCATAATGGACTCATATTCTTCGTGTAGAGCATCCTTCCAAACTTGATGCTTTACGACTTCTTCAAATGATCTAGGCTCAGATTGTACAATTGTACTCATGGCTGCTAGATACCCTTGGTATCTTTTCGATTTCTTTCTTTCACGGAATGTCCCCCTTGGGGCAATATGTCTCTCGGCATCTGCGAGAGTATCCCTGAGCCATGAGGGTCTTCTCTTATTTGAAGTAAGTGGATCAATAGGATCCATAGGTCCTTCAACATCGGGCACTGGTTCATCCTTCAACTCTTCCTGCTTCTTCATCTTCCTTGGAGCTAGGAAGATTTCTCACTTTCTTAAGGGCAACATATTCATCGAAGGTGACATCGTGGCATATTTCCACTTCTCTTTGACCAGACACATAGATTCTATATCCCTTCAAAGTTTTACTGTAGCCCACAAACATTCCCTCTTGCCAGAAGCATCCAACTTGCTTCTCTTTTCTTTTGGCACATGAAAGTAAACAGGACAACCAAAAACTCTAAAATGAGAAACATTAGGTTTCTTACCAGAGAAGACTTCTTCAGGAGTTTTGGAGTCCAGAGTAGAGTGCGGGCATTTATTTTGAACGTACACAACAATGTTCGCAGCTTCTCCCCATAGAAACTTCGGAAGACCTTGGTCACATAGCATGGTGCCAACAGCTTCCACAATGGTCTTGTTCTTTCTTTTAGCAACACCATTTTGCTCAGGAGTATACACAGTTGTGGTCTCCCTCTAAATGCCAGCTTCTCTGCAAAAGTCGTTGAATTCTTTTGACTCATACTCGGTTCCATTTTCAGTCCTCAAAACTCTGATTCTCTTCTCGGTTTGATTTTCCACCAAGGCCTTGAAGGTACGAAACCATTTGAATGCTTCGTTCTTCTTCTTCAAGAAATATATACAGGTCTTGCGGGAGAAGTCATCTGTAAAGTCATGTAATAGGAACATCCTCCCAAGGATGTCACGGGCAACATACCAGATAAATCAGAATATATCAACTGTAAGATATTAGTTGTCTTTCTGACACTTGAGGGGAATGGTCCCCTTGTATGCTTCCCTTCGGTACAACCCTGACATATACCTTTATGATCATCTCTAAATTCGGGCATCCCTGTCACCACCTTCCTTACTTCGGGAAGGGCTTTGTAATGAAGGTGTGCAAACTTCCGGTGCCATAACTTTCTTTGACGAGTTTTATCACATGACATAGCCCCCAAAGGACTTCCTCCAACCTGGTAGAGTGCATCAACTCTAAAACCAATAGTAAGAGCTTCGTTGAAGTTCTTCTTCTAGATGCGTACCTTTCCATCAACAAATGCCACCTTGAAATCTTTCTCTTCCATAGCTGAAATAGACACAAGGTTCTTCTTCAAATCAGGTATGTACAACACATCTTGTAAACGGAGGACTTGACATTGAGATAAATGAAGGGGCACAATCCCTGTCCCTTTCATGGGATAGGTGGCATTATCTCCAAGGATAATTTCTAGATTATAGTATCCTTCTCAATCAAATCAGAAAGGTCCTCTTTATAACCAGTGAGGTGCCTTGAAGCACCACTATCAATAAGCCAGACATCCAAGGTGTCGGGAGGAGATGCAGCAGAGAGGGCAGATACAAGAAGAAATTCATTTTGCTTATTATCAACAACATTAGACTCATCGTACCTGGAATTTCTTGACCTCTTAAAAAGGTTGCCCATTTCCACTACGATTAGAGGGAGCCTTCCTTTTTCCTTTGAACCTGTTGTTCCTTTGATTGCCATTCCCCCTGGATTTGTTGTTGTCATCATCCCTGGGAGAGCCCCTTCTATTAGGGCACTCTCTTGCATAGTGACCAAACTTGTTACAAGTGTAACATCTTCCCTTCCTTCCTTTGGGCCTCGCTCTTCCATAGTTTTGATTTCTTGGACCACCATTGTTCCTCTTCTCTGCATGAGCGGTGAAGGCAGTAGGGTCATCTCCATTTCCATTAGAGGGATGATCTCTCTCCATCATTCTTGTCTCCTCTTGAGTGCATCTCGTCAAAATTTCATCAAAATCAAGAATCACATTATTATTAAGAATAGTGGTATTGAATATGTAACAATCACGGGGGAGACCTCCAAGCCCAATGAGATCCATCTCTCGATCAACTATTTCTTCTCCAATAGCTAGAAGATTGTTCTTGATTTTAGTGAGCCTTATAAAATATGATTGAATGGATTCATCCTTGCCCTTCTTGATATTCTTCAATTGATTCTTGAAGAAAAGAACTTGATTATCATTGCTAGCCTTGAACATGCTAACAAGCTTATCATACATCTCTTTAGATGTGCTCAGCTCAGAAATGTAAGCAACCAAGTGCTTATGAATAGAATCCCGGATAATCATCTTTGCTTTGCTTTCCCCTTTTCTATACTTCGTCTTTGTGGCAGCAGGTGCATTTGATGGAGGCTCTTGAATCTTCCCCTGCAGATAGTCCATGACATCTTGATCTTCTAAAGCCAAATCCATGGATATCTTCCATGCATGATAATCGGACTTATCAGTCAATTTATCATCATACTTGAAATCCTTGTAGGTTAGGAGGCCATTGGTCCTTGATAGGATTTCTTCTTCGGTGATTGCTTCTCACTCTAGCTTGGGCTTTGTCTTCACCTCAGTTCTGATTCCATGTTAAATTTAGATAGACATGGAGTGTTCTATGCTTAATGCAAATTTACTTCAATCTTTCTTAGGCCCAATTCAATTTAGCAATCACATAAACATGAAAGTAAAACGCTGATAGAACATAATAATAGATCGATAGAAGACAAGCCAATAATATAGATCAGATTTTACAATTCTTGTTGTCCAGCAAAGATATATGATAGTGTGCGTTACGACAGTCAACATAATGCATCAGCCAACAAAGTCTTTCTTAGATCAGCCAACCCTCCAAGTGTCACACACACAACCCTCAAATACAGCTCATGAAAAGTCAACGCTGGACAACCAAAAGTCAATGCAGAAAAGTCAACGCAGGGCAACCAAAAGTCAATGCAGAAAAGTCAACGCAGGGCAATCAATAGAAAGTCAATGTTGTAGATTTAGGGCTTCGGTCAAACTGCTCCTTTTTCCTTGATTTTTGTTCCCAACTGTACGACCTCCAAAAATCGGATTTTCAACAAAGTTGGAGGTCAAATGGTCGAGGGTTGACTACGGTCAACGCTTAGCAAAACAACCCTAAACAAATTCGCAGATTTTCCCCAGCTTCATCTCCGCACATGTGAAGGAAAGAGGCCTCCAAAGGTTATCAAACGAATTAGATCACAATGAGAGAATGTGTGATGAGTTGATGAGCAAATGACCTCCAAGTCTCTCCAATTTATATCCATCAGTGAGGGTGTGTGACACATCTATTAGACCTGTGAGCCTACATTAGAAATCTGATTGACCTTGCACATGTGTGGATAATAATATCAAAATATATGTTTTTCTCATCCAAAAGATGATCTTTAGATCAATCTTGCACCTCTCCAAAAGAGGAATCCAAAAAAAATATGATCATCATCATATGAGCAGTGCAATATGGAGTTTGGACCTAGTTGCCCAAAATTAACATGAAGATAATTTGGAAGAAGACTATCTTGAGAAATAAGAAGATGAAGAATATTATAACAATGAGGAAGATGTTGAAGTAGACATTCGTGATGATGGAGAAGAATCTTTTGAAGGGGACGCAGAGAGGATGATGATAAAGGTAAGCGAGAAGATACGCCGAGTCGATGGAAGGCAGATTAGCTACCAAGAATTCAAAGATAATTATGAAGATGGTATTCTTGGAAAAGAACTGGATGTTACTAAAGAAAAGGATTTTGAGGAACAACCTAAAGAGACAGATTGTAGGTATTGCACACAAGACCAATTAGAGGATCTTTAATTAAAACAGCTCTTTGAGCGGATCACTGGCCAAACCCTACAGAAATCTAAACGAGAAAATGAAAAGAATGCAGAGCATACTCGGAAACAACGACATGAGAATAAGAAAAATGACAGTAAACTCAATTTTATTTTTGACAAGGAATCAATTTACAAATATGTGCGCACTCAACCGATAATATTAGTAAAAATGGGATTTGTGAGTGAACACGGTGTAACTACATACGTTTTTCCCAAATATTGTTCCCCCCTGTGTCTCGCCATTTTTAGATTTTAGGTTGACGAATCTACATACAGGGCACACCAGTTTCTGTAGGGAGGCAATTGGCAGCTAGAGGAAGCAATCCAGTTATTCAATGCCCATAAACATGGTCAGGGTCAAGCTCGTGGGATAATATTTTCTTCTTTCGCTTCTCCACTGGATAGGATATCTCTCCCCTCTTCTTTAAAATATCAAAACATACAAAATGAGGATTGGACTCTTGTGGAGTGGTCTCTTTACTCAACGAAAGAAGAATTACTAAAAAAACTTAATGAGGTGAAACCCCATGGGAACAGAAGAGTAGATCTGGTTGGTCCTCTTCTTGGAGGACCATTCAAAATGCCTTCTCGGAATTTTACCAGAGATGTGAGGTTTTACTTGCAAAAGAATGTTACTAGTGGTTTGAAATACTCCTGGGCTACTGGAAACTTGGGCCAAGCAAATGCAGTTGGCACAAGGGTTGGAGTAGCGTAGGTTTTAAATCATCTGACATTTGCATCAACTTTATCACATTTAAGAAGTTTAAAATCTCCAATTGGTCATGAAGGAAAGTTGGAAAGACCCAGACATTTGCATAATTCACGCTAGGTTATGATGTGCCTTGCAGAAACCCCATAAGGAAAGGCTTGTGGTTTCCAAAAAAATTTGGCCCTTATGGTTTACATCACTGTTGGTTCTTCTCCTAATCCAATTCTAGAATTCTTTGAAGAATGGAGCACAAGAAACTTTGAGGAAATATATCCAGCAATTATTCTGACAACAACAAAAGTTTTTATAAATGGTTGTTGGGTTAGTATTCATTGTGATCCTGAAAGCTTAGTGAAGACACTCAGACAGTTGAGAAGACAGGTTGAGGTGGATCCAGAAGTTGGAGATGTTAGAAATATTCGTCTGAAGGGACTAAGGCTGTATACTGATTTATGGTCGACTACATCGACCATTGTTGTTGTGGACTAGAACAATACCTCCTGTCGAGTTGCTGCGGCCAGAGTCGAATGCGTCCACACCAGCATACAACCACATTTCCCTTGCGGTCAAGTCTCTGCCGGTGAGTGTGATGAGGGGTGCGTCTCTTTAGTGAAAGGTTATGATACAACCACCCTAAGTCCCCTCTATGGTTCCCTCCCAACAACCCGAATTCCGAACGTGGCCTTCAGCTGCAACACCCTTCCTTGTTCATTGCCCGTGCTCCTCGAAGCCCTTACCCCAGCAGGCTTGGTGAGCCAAATATTCCTTGTGTTGGACTATGCAATGCTCCCTGCAGTGACAAAGTAGAGTGACCTGGACGGGTGGCTCTGAAGGGGGGAACAAACGTCCCCGGAAGCAGAAGAAATCGTGGTTATGAGATGGTTTGAAATGCTGCAAGACCTCAGCAGGGGCAACATATGGCGTCTGGAAATTGTGAGAGTAATTAAATGCTGTGGTTACATGCATTTTCTTTATACAAAGCTCTCTTGCGGAATACATTGTCACCACACAATGAAAGCCCAGGAGAGAAGGACACAACCTTACGAATCTCGCATGACTATTAGTCATAAATATAATAAAAGGAAGAATTTTTAATAATTAAGTTTCTTTATAAAAGATATTAAAGTTACTTTATAATTTTTTTATAAAGTTAAATATAAATAAATAAAATAAAATTAAAATTATATATATATATATATATATATATATATATATATATATATATATATGAAGATAAATGGATAAAATCTAATTGCAAAGAGATATAAAGGTGGCTTACACATGTCGGGAAAGACGTGGGTAGAGAAGAAATTATTAAGCTTTGAGGACAAAGCTTTCAGAGATGAAGGCAATGTTATGAATATAATTCATAACAAATAAAATGAATATAATAATGTAAACAATAAATAAACAAATATTGATTATGTTAAATAGTCATTAAGATAAGTGAAAGGGCATGTCTAAAAGACATGTCTAGTCATGAAAGGCTACCTGCCTAGGTATATAAGCATGCCTCATTGTAACATTCAATCATCGCTTGTACATTTTATATATTAATAAATTATTATTACAAATATCTCTTGTGTATTTTTACACATTAAGTCAACAAGCCTACAATTTTGTTGTTTCACTCCTCCATTGATAACCCATCATATAAAACATCCTCACTGGTCAGCTGTAGGTGACTATCGTCTGGAAACTGTCATAGATTTGGATGCCTTTGTACCTATCAGCTCCTCATCACCGATGGAGATGTCTCTCGACACCTCATCAACTTGTTGTGCAATGATATCACTTGAAAACTCGATCATGACCACGGATACCTCATCAATGAATACCTCAACAACGGATGGCACCTCCTCAACAGTGGACACCTCTGTGTCACTTGGCACCTCGCCAATGGATGGCCCTATGGGTCTATGCTCTACTCGCTCCCCCAAGGTGTTGAGCTATCAAATTAATCTCCAACAAGGGTAACTCCTGCATCACGTTGGTTGTATCTACATGCCCCTGACAACCCTGTGTGCCCTCAGCCTCATGCTCAACCTCCTCCTCAACCTCCTGATATCTAAAGCCAGGTCTCCACTAGCAAAAGCGCCTCCTAGTCTCACCCTCTAATTGTCCCTATCCTGCCTGCTCCTTTTGAGGAGATCTGGTGCCTTGAGTCTATTGACTTTCCCCACATGGTGTAGATGGCTGCACCACCACGGCTTGCACACCTCTAGTATCTCTGCTGTAAGGATGAGGATGGATTTGGTCTGACACCTTCCTCAATTGGGCCAATCTCTTATCGTTCTAGCAGATTCCACCCCAAAATTTCTTCATACTAAATCTTCCTTGAGCCATGGGTTGTCTATGGTTTAACTTGTCACTGTGCATACATGCCCAAATATTCCATGATCTAGTTGGCTACCCCACAGCTGGCCAAGATCATGGCTATGATACCACTGTAATATTGCTAATTGGAAAATAACGGTAAATACCAAAAACATGAACTAGGAACAAAAATTAAAATTAAATTCCAAGCACCCAAATCAGAACACCATAGAAAATAAGTAGAATAACTGAACCATTTTATTAATCAATGTGAATCTGAGTACATAATGAGTAAGAACAATGGAACCTGGGCTTGCTATGCCAAACCCAGGTGGAATCCCGCTAACCCAACTACTGAAATGACTCCAAACTGATAATGCACACTGCCCAAAAAATATGCTTTAGGCTGCCAAATGGAATTGGATGTTCTACTCAAAATGATGCCTGTAATGATCTAAAATTACAACCGCAAGCTTCTCTCCTCAAACCCGAAAATACCTAGAAAAGGTTTGACCTATCTTCAAGCCAAAGTCAAACTCACAAAATAGTGCAAATTCCTTAACTAACCAACAATTCACCCTGCTATAAGAATGAGGATTTTAGGCCCGAATATCACCGGAAAAATTTAGTAAAATTAGTTAGGGACACCTCTCAATAAACCCACAAAAACCCATAAAGGGTTTGGGTTGAATCCACCGAACCCTGGTGACCCTCATCCAGTGCAAATTGTCCAATTTGGCCTGAAAATGCCCCACATAATTGATACTACTTAATTAAGCCCAAATCCACCACTGGAAATCTCTCCACTTGAACTAAATTCTCCCCTGAGGAAAACCTCCAATCTCTGACCCTTATCTCTCCTCAACCTCTATTCCTCCAGCTCCCGCGAAAGCTTGCCTGGAGATCCTTGCGGACTTCCAGAAATGTAGAATTTTGGCCTCGAGAATTCTCTCAAACTCAGATTTGCTAATCACGACAAAATCTCTAGCTAAATTAAGGGAAAACGCCTGCAAATCCTTCAGTGTTCTACTCCTCTGTAACTAATCTCCCCACAAGCAATTTGAACCACTTCCGTGCCCTCGAAGAAAACCGTACCAGCTGAAATAACCTGCAAATACGCCTAATGGAAACTCTGATTTGAGCTCCCAAATTGCCTCATTAGGGAGACACTCGAAGTTCTCCAAATTGAGGGTGGAATTCCTGCTCAGAAATTCCTTGTGCTGAACAACACACTTGTCTTGGCTAAGCAGCTCAAGAGAACTAATGTTAAATTGTCAAATGATCAAAGATGTACCAAATGAGAGCCTCCTTGCTCTATTTGTAATTGTTGGCCTCTTTCCCCCTTGGTGGGCCCCACTTTCCACTTGTTCATCCCTTTTCTTTTTCTCTCCCTTGCGCCACAAGTGCACATTCCCTTTTTCTCTCTCTTGTGGCCCCCACCTACCTATGAGTGGCCATCTTTCCTTTCCACCCAAGCTCCTCAAGCCGAAATCATCTCCAAAACTCGAACTTCAAAATTGTGCTACGGCTAACACCTCCCCAATAAACTTCGTTAATCTCCTCAGATAAAATATCAAAATTGGGGATATTACATTTAAAAAAAAAGAACAAATTGCATTAATATACACAAACTGCTTTACTAATGTGTCATAATCTAGGTCACTTGATGCGATGACATGAGGCATGGAGGACACAAAAATGAATGTCTGATTTGAGACAGGACAATCCCAAAAACAAGACATGGAGGACACTCTTTCTCTCTCTCTCTCTCTCTCTCTCTCGATATATATATATATATATATAGAGAGAGAGAGAGAGAGAGAGAGAGAGAGAGAGAGAGAGCAAATTAGTTGTTATTGCACATACAAAAATGAAATATAGACAAAGACTCAAATCTCTTTAGAATTTAGAAACTAAAATATTTACAATTTTACATCATGATGATACAAATTAAATCATACAACTAGTGCATATAACCAAAATTGCACAGAATGCAAGCCATCTTTGAACCAAAAATACCTCAACAAAGAGGTTCTAAAATGACCTCTAGAGTCCGAAAATAATCATGCAACTGTGAATAACTAGTATTACATATCATCAAAATCATTTCTTATTTCAAGATCCTCATCATCAATATTATCCTCTAAGCAATAAACTAAGATAGAAAAAGCTTAATATGTCAAATTGATATTTTGTTTGAATGTGTTAGTTTTTGTAGTATCAGATGTGTTCTAGCCTTGAAATTTTGTGGAGAGGCTAGAATACATGAGATCACCAAGACCCATAAATCGTTTCTGGAAATTCCACCTGGAGACGACTTAATTAGATTATTAGTCAGTTTTTAATTATTTCCTAAGTCAAAACTTAGGGAATATGATTAATTAATCAGAATTAATTAAGTCATGGTGTGAATGTTTTAGAAAGTCACATGCATTGATTTCTAGTTAATCCTTGCCATTGATTAAGATCTCATCTTCGCTGTTGAAGTCTCAACGAAGGATTATAAGAAGAAGTCAATGGGGCTTGGAGAAATCACTTGAGACACTTGAGCAGTTCGATTTTGTTGGGAAATCGATTTCCAGAATAGCAGCGTTTTGTTGCCGGAAGCGATTCAGTGACTTCGAAGCAGTGAGAGAGGGGCAGAGATAGTGAAGCTGGAGGAGGCATTCCAGATCCGGTGAGTGCATTTGCAGAGAGGCAACAAAGCCACAGTGAGGCTGACGCAGTGGAAACATAGTATCTTTAGTGGGGAATTCGTATTCGCTGGAGGAGAAGCAGTGATTTAGTGCGGGAAGTTGGGCAGAGCTTTTAGAAGCCAGGAGGGTCAGTTTCTCAGACAACAACTGACAAGACAACTTGAGGTGATGCAGTTCCGAGCTGGGTGATGCAGAGCCTGCGAGAGGGTGACACAATGATTGCACAGAGGAAGTTTAGACAATTCTATTTCAAGCGAAGTTCAGTGCTGGGATTCGCCTGTGGAGTGAGGAAATTCCTCACTAGATATTTTTCCAGTTTCTCTCTGTAGGATTGCTAGTTTGGGCATCCACTTGTTCTCAGATATTTCACTACTGCATAATAATAAAACCCTCAGTTGTTGCATTGATTTTCTCAAGTTGGGTTTTTCCGGGGACATTGGTCCAAAAATAACAGTTTTATTTGTGTGTGCATATATTTCTTCTTGCACTTACTTTTTTTTTGGATTTTATTTGTGTAGGTTGCAGTGTGATTGATTCAGAGTTTTCCGTAGAAAACTGCAAATAAATTCTTAAGTTAATTTAACAATTAGGAGAATTATTTCCAGCTGTTGCAATAGGATTCGGGGTTAGCCGAATTTTCACATGGTACCAGAGCATAAATAATTGGCCGAAGAGCTCAGTAGGAGAGAAAAGTAGAGTTTTGAGCAGCAGTTCGAAACCCCAGAAAGGCAGCGCATTACCTTGGCCAAGAGGTCGGATTTCTTAAGGAAAATTGGTTTTTCTGAGAGAGTGACATAAATACTTGATTTCTCTAGATTGAGAAATTCCAGAGGCAGAGGGAGCAACCAGTGTTTTATTGTAGAGCAGATCTCTAGCTAGACGCAGTAGTTTTGCGGCAATTTTCTAGAGCAGAACTAACATCGGGAGGAAGAAGAGCAGACATTGAGCGAAAATTTTCCTCAGGGAACTTCTAGTCTCGAGAAGTTCGATTTCCCTTGCAGATCAACAGTTGGTGTGGGCTGAGTATCTCACTCCAGAAGGGAGTGCATAGAGCTAAGTAGAATGGAAGAGGAGATTTTCGGCATTTCTTGTTGAGATGGCCATAACTGGGCTTCAGGATCAGGACAGGTTGGATGGAGATTCCAACTATGTGATCTAGAAGGCAAGGATTTCCTTCCTTCTAGATGAGTATGATCTCAAAGCATATATCGATAACGTGGTAGCTATCCCCACATATCGAGATCAGCTGAAGTAGTGCAAGAAGGAGATGGCGAAGGCAAAGATATTGATCCTTGATGGAGTTCGGGATGATGTGGTTTCACACATAGCGGCCATGGGAACGACCAAAGAGATGTGGGACTCTATTTCCACGCTATACCAAGGATCTTACGAGTAGCGAAAGATGTACTTAGAAGAAAAGCTGAGATGCATCTGCATGCAGAAGGGGGAGCACATAGATCCTTTCCTTACCAGGATTCAATAGATTCTAGATGAGATGGCAACTGTAGGGTCAACACCTCAACCCACAGAGCTAGTGCGAGTAGCTCTCAACTTTGTCTCCGAGGAGTGGTAGGTGTTTGTCCAAAGTATTTTGGGCAGAGAAACCTTGCCAAGATGGGACAAAATGTGGGCAGACTTGCAGCAGGAGGAGTTGAGGTGAGATTTGATGAAGATCACCATCAATGGCAACAACAGTAACAATGGATCGAAAGAGGTAAAGGAAGAGGAGAATGTGACCTTCGCGTCGAAGTGTCCCAGTCAGGGACATGGGGAGCATAGGAAGAAGGACCCGTCGAAGGTCAAATGCTTCAAGTGTGGCGAGCTAGGCCACTACAATTCTCAGTGTCCTCTCAGGTAGAAGGACAAGGAGGAGAAGCAAGACCAATAGGTAGCTTCTGCAGAGATCGATAGGCTGTCCTCCAGGCTAGAGGAAGATTTCACCATGATTGCAGGCATCCCTCCATGACTGAGGTGGGTGACTTGGTTGCCCCAAAGCGCTACAAATGGGCAAGATCCTTGAGGAGGTCCACTACTTGAATCAATACCTTTCTGCGAGAGCCCACAATATTCAGTAGCAGGATGGACCAGTGGCAATTGATGCAGTCAGATGCTAGAGTGAGAGTTGCAGAGACTAGATGCAATCAAATGCTGGGGAGCGCAGTGCAGAGCTTTTAGTGACAGTGCAGAGGCTAGTCGCAGTCAGGACTCAGGTGACAGATGCATCATACTGAACATAGTTGGTTCATTATTTTGGATATTTCTTAGTTGCAGATGTTCCAGAGCTTTCAGTGACAGCGCAGAGGCTAGTCGCAGTCAGGACTCAGGTGACAGATGCATCATACTGAACACAGTTGGTTCATTATTTTGGATATTTCTCAGTTGCAGATGTTCCAGTAGCAGCAACAATAGTTATAGTACAGATGCAGTGTTGGCAGTAGTTCAACACGGTCAACAACAACACAAATGCAACGCATATCAGAGTTGCATTGTGGTTGGTGGGCATATGTAGCCAGACATCAACAATGTGATAGGAGATGGTGCAGAAGCAGAGTATTGCTGGAGGTGCAACAATACTAGAACACATTCCTCGCTAAGAGGGAGTGTTAGTTTTTGTAGCATCAAATGTGTTCTACCCTTGAAATTTTGTGGAGAGGCTAGAATACATGAGATCTCCAAAACCCATAAATTGTTTATGGAAATTCCACATAGAGATGACTTAATTAGATTATTAGTCAATTTTTAATTATTTCCTAAGTCTAAACTTAGGGAATATGATTAATTAATCATAATTAATTAAGTTATGGTGTGAATGTTCTAGAAATTCACATGGATCGATTTCTAGTTAATCCCAGCCATTGATTAAGATCTAATCTTGGCTGTTGAAGTCTCAACAAAGGATTATAAGAAGTCGTCGATGGGGCTTGGAGAAATCACTTGAGACACTTGAGTAGTTTTTTGTTGGGAAATCGATTTCGAGAGTAGCAACGTTTTGTTGCCGAAAGTGATTGAGATCAAAGCAGTGAGAGAGGGGCAAAGATAGTTAACCCGGAGGAGGCATTCCAGATCCGGTGAGTGCATTTGCCGAGAGGCAGAGACGCCGCAGTGAGGCTGACGCAGTGGCAGCACAGTAGCTTCAATGGGGAGTTCTTATTTGCTGGACGAGAAGTAGTGATTCGGTGTCAGAAGCTGGGTAGAGCTTTCAGAGGCCAGGAGGGTCAGTTTCCTAGACATCCACTGATGAGACAACTTGAGGTGACTCAGTTCCGAGCTAAGTGACACAGAGCCCGTGTGAGGGTGACACAGAGCCTGCATAGAGGCAGTTTGGATGGTTCCATTTCGAGTTGAGGTCAGGGCTTGGATTTGCTTGTGGAGTGAGGAAATTCCTCACTAGATATTTTTGCCAGTTTCTCTCTATAGGATTGCCAGTTTGGGCATCTAGTTGTACTCAAATATTTCACTATTGCATAATAATAAAACCCTCAGCTGCTGCACCAGTTTTTCCCGATTTGGGTTTTTTCGGGGACACTGGTCCAAAAATATCGGTGTTATTTTTGTGTGTGCATATATTTCTTCTTGCATATATTTTTCTTCCGCAGTTTATTTGTGTAGGTTGCAGTGTGATTGATTCAGTGTTTTTCGTAGAAAATTGCGAATAAATTGTTAAGTTAATTTAACAATTAGGAGAATTATTTCTAGTTGCTGCAATAGGATTCGGGGTTAGCCGAATTTTCACAGAGTGATGGTACAATTTACGAGGGTCATGATAGAGGAGATCAACAATCACTGCCACCAATATCAAGGTATATAGAGAGCTTGGTGCTCTTGATTGAATCCTGGTTCCATACCCTCATATATGACACAATCAAATGGAAATGTTGAAAACTGTTAAGTCTGCTGGATTTTGTTGAGAAAAATATTGTCATTGATGTCAAGTGAACAAGTGAATACAAGTTCAGGAGGAGTTTGTTGATGATTATTACCAATGTTGCATGACTCGTAATCGACAAATACTTGGCTAGAATATCACTCACAGACTCGGGAAGGCTTGGGAAAGGCTCAACAAATAGCCAAAATCTAAAAAGTATCTCATTTTTTTGCATAAAATTTAAATAGAGGGCATTTCCAACACATGCATTAATTCATAACATCATCTCATAAAATGTGATCATATAACATAACACAATTGATATTTGTATTTGAAATTTTTAAAAGAAAACTAAAAAATGTTTTCATAAATAAATCACATATGGTAGCAACTTGCAAGTTCTCCATGAGTCATCACATAATTAGAAAACCAAAAATAGACAATGTCTTTGTTAAAATCTGAAAGTTCTATGCAGAAATTTAAAAATTCTTTGTAGAAACTTGAAAGTTCTATGCAAAAAACTAAATGTACTCGCAAAAATTGAATGCACTTTGTAGAAAACTGAATGGAACTGAATGTATTTTGCAGAAAACTAAATGTACTTTGCAGAAATTTGAATGTACTTTGCAAAAAAATGAATGTACTTCTCAGAAAGTTGAATGTACTTTGTAGAAAACTGAATGTACTTTGTAGAAAATTGAATGTTCTATCCTGTTACAGTTATTTAGAATGCAAATTTCTTCTTCACAAATTTTTAGATCAACAGTTGTAGATAGAACATAAACTTAAGGATCATATGAAGACAATCAAAGACAAATATGAGACACTGAGAGTTAGGTCCAATGACTGGGAAAATACCCACAAGGGGAAAACCCAAATGAATTTTCTTCTATTAGATTTCTTCAATTGTTCAACACAGAGAGAGAGAGAGAGAGAGAGAGAGAGAGAGAGAGAATGAATAAAGTCACCAATGTATGATTAACTTGCAGCTTGTTACCACTCAAACTAGCATGGGACCTAAAAGGGACTCCTAAGAGGGCAATTACTAGGTCAAGGGCAACGATGGAGACTTAACCCACTGTCACCACAACTTAGGCTGCCTACTCTTTACGAACTTTCACCGATGGGAGGAGACCCGGTAGCTAGGAAGTCACTTATAAAGGTTGGATTAATGAATAGGTGTGAAGTGACCTTAAAGACCCTTTCCCTAGGATAGAATGAAGAATGGAACTTGCTTGCCTTTCAAGCAAGGAAATTAATTTTCTAAGGAGAGGGGATGAGGATTATAGGGTTCAGGTAGAAGAATATGAACTATAAAGGAGTTTCTCAATCCCTAAAATCCCTTAGGAGCTTGGATTCCCAAGTAGTCCTTGATAAATAGGCTTCAGTGAAGAATGGGACCACACGAGGTCAAGTGGACCTAGCCCAAGTTAGGGGATGGATTGTGGCAAGCAATGATGTTCTTAACTTGACCAAGGTGAGGAGAAAGGATCAAACAAGAATTTTCACCAAAAGATGTTGAATTGATCCTACTAGGTACTAGCCTTGGGAACGCCTAGGAAAAACTTGATCCTAGAGCTAGGGCTTGGGGTATCCAGAGATTCCATCATCAGATTTGCTTCAAATTCAAAGGAGAGCCAGGGGACCCACCAACGCAGTTGTACCTAAGAGATCGAAGTTTTCCTGTGGTCAGTTTCTCGAGTAATTGATGCCCTAGGTGACCTAATGAGGCTAGACCTAGGAAAAAAGGTGAAAAGGTGACCTAATGATATATGGATGGGCTTATGCAGGGCTTCCTTGGGAAGAACTATGGATGTCTTCCACTGCTGATAGGATTAAAGATTCTTAACGAAACATGGCATGAAGAAGGTAACATGGCATGAAGGAAGACCAGATATGGACTGATGGATCACTTTCTGATGAAAGAAATGATGACATGGGTCAAAGATGAAAGTGATGGATGATCTATGCCCTAGGAAGAAGTCCCAAAACACAAAGACTCCTAAATAATGAAAATAAATTCATGACATCGCAAAGGAGGAGTTCTTCAAGCTGTTGGATATCCCGTCATCTCCAGCTAAGGAGCTGCTACAGGTCCCTAATTAAGAGGGAGCCCGGAAACAAGTTTCTTACTTGGAAGAAACTTGGAAACAAAATTCCTAAGCTAAGAGGGAACTTAGATACATTCCTTTCGTAGGAATGAGTACATTCCTTTACTGGAATAGATATGTCCTCCCTAATTAAGAGGGATAGATAGGCACATCATTCTTGTCTTCACTTGGGAAGACATAATGGAGGATTGGGTAAACATCTTGCATTCAATGCTATTTGAGGATGTGGTAGGGCATCCAAGACAAGAGTAGCCGTAGAAGACCGATATTCTGAGGACTAGGAATCCAAGATAAGAATAGTCTTGGTGGAACACACTCTGAGAACCCAAGTGGAGTATGTTCCGAGAGAGACAATGATGAGGGTGTCTATACATCATTGGTCTCGCCAACTTTGTGCTCTGATCTTATGGAGAGATAGAGGGCCTTGCTATATGACAATGTTGGTTGATATGATGCTATACACATGGGTTACCAATCTGACTCTTCATATGAGAATTCTTCAGATTGAGAATGACTAAGTACCATTATGAATACTTCCCTAGTTAAGAGGGAGTGTTGAAAAGTGTAGCTAGGTTCGGTCTTCATAAGGACATGTGTAATTGTGATTTTATGTAATTGATAAAAAGAAGAAAAATAAAATTATTATTGTAATGCTTGTCTCATGGGTTTCATGAACAAGGAATTCTATTTTTAGTGATGGCTCCCATTGCGAGCCTTTAGGATTTGCCATCTAGTCATAAAAGTCAATTTGAGTCTGTCATGTATGAAGGACCCTTCTTGGGCATGTTACATTTTGTAGGAGTCATTAAATAAGTATGAAAGCCCTCCAAAGACAAGCAAAAGACCTCTCCTTCAAGTAGGCTTCAAAAGAATAATGAAATATTTCAAAAAGACACGTCGGTTCACTCACACTTCATGTCGGCTTATTATGGAGCCTCCAACCACTATAAATAGGACAACTGGACATCATTTGAGGCAGAGAATTTTGCTCATGGTCTGCAGTTGAAAGAAGTGCAAAAAGGGTCAAGGAAGGCAGCCTAACAATCAACGAGTGAAAGAAGAAGAAGAAGATCAAACTATTTCAGATTTGTTTTGGGATCTATCTTGTCACACGTGTGAGGGAAGGAGGCAACATTTGTTACAGAAGAAGCCGAGGATATTGCAGAAAGGATCCAAGGTTAGTAAGATTACTTGAAAAGCCAAAGTCATTAAGCCAAAGTATATGAGAGAGTATCCCCTCCAAACGAAGTGGTGACAAGGTGTAGAAGTTGGTTATTATGACTCTCACATGCTGCAATTAGGGCACAAATAAGGTGCAGGTTTGAAGCAGATGAAAGCCGAAGTTGAAGGGTAGTCGAGAAGGAGGAAGGAGCAGAAGTTTGACTAGTGTTGACTTGGGCTTAGAGAGGAAAATAGGTCAAGGGTCTTGGTCCTGGTATTTGTCAATTGAAGTCTCTATAAGAAGAAGAATTTGTTCGAGTTTTCCTCTCAAGTGGGATAGGTTTTGGCCCTAGCTGATCACCTACATTATGTGTCTCTTGTCTCTTTATGGTTTATACATTGGTGGCTGCTTGATGAAAGAACACTATAATAATACAAGTTAAAGAAGATCCTAATCTAAGAAGTAAAAAGCATTCACAAGAAGTTATCAATAGAAGAGAAATCACCTAATACTTGATGCCCTAGATTTCTCAACAAAGCTTATCCGGTGGAGAAGGATAAATCTGCTCATCTGGTGACTCCATTGGAAGAACAAAGTCCTAGTTCCTCATTGAGCTTCCATGTTTCAATGCTTGTAGGGTGAAGCAAGCATCTTTTAAGGAATTTTAATTTCACCTTGGTGACTCCACATTTGGTTCCTATGCAAAACTCAAGGCAATGGCTCATTGGGATCTACATGAAATGTACCTTTCTTTGGATGTCAAAGATATCCCTGGCTATCCAAATCGACGGGATACAAGTGCTATGAAAAATTTCCCAAAGTTCAATGATGATCCTTCTTTAGCCGTGGATCTTGTTGCCAAATTTTTTAAATATACCTCGGAGTTCAACATGGTTCATGAAGATGCTCTCATGAGGTTTTTCATTAATTCCTCTAGGGGTGATCAAAATGAATGGCTTAGATTTTCTTGTAGATCTAAAAGCATCCCTTCCATTAAGGTAATCATCTAAGAATTTCTTAAGTTTTGAAGTTGTTCTCCAAGACTTGACCGTTGCCCTCCAAGAGAAGGGCCTGCTAAATTATGTGGAAGAAGCCGAAGAAGATCATTGCCATCCAAAAGAAAACATTGCCCCTGGAAATATTGATCCTTATATTGATAAAATAACTCAGGTTTGCGATGAAGAAGAATACCATGAGCAAAAGGAAGAATTCTTTCTGGATCATCAAGATGAACACATTGAAAGTAATCTTGAAAATGGTTCTGAAAGGGAGCATGGTGATGACAAAGATGACACTTTGGAAAGTGAAGTTGAGGCAAGCTCCACCCTTTTCATGGATGTTATGTTTGAGGATATACTTCCTAAAGACCTTGAAAATAGTGATCTCGTCATTCCCCAGAGGTTAACATTTGTGATTTCCTGTATATAGATGAAGGGAAGTGGGATATGAGTAACTATCATTTTGATAAGGGTCCAATCTACGATATTGATGATGATGTTAACAACGACCTTGTCTTGCCTTACACTCCATATGGTCAGGAAGTAATGATTATCGACTTATTTGAGCCATCCTTAGATCTTCTTGTTGTCGTCCCTTAATCATATTCAGGGTGCATAAATTTTGAACGTGATGAACCAACATTTGTTGACCCTCTTGAATTTAATTGTTGTGACGAGCGGCCTAGGTGTCGTGATCTTGTCCTCTAACCATCTATCTCCACATGCTGCTCGCAACATGTCCCTAAAGACATCAGGGACATTTGTATGCCATAAAGATCTCTTGAGTGAAAATTCTTGAGCTTGATGATTGTTTACCCCATTTCCAAGCCACAAGAAAGGATCCAATCGTGCAAGTTGGATTCCTCTTTTTCCTCTTCATCCATAAATCCACTTCATGATCCATGGTCTATTTGTCTTCCCACGTGGCACCCTTGTGATTTGACATGTGAGTATTATAATATTGTGATTGTTCTTGGTTTTATCCCCCAATTAACCATAGGGGCCAGAGGTGTGACACTGATCTAATGATTTGTTGGCTTCATTGGTTATATGACTATAGTTAGGTCATGCATTGCATGCTAGCATAGGTTAGAGTAGTTGCATTGCATATTGTTTGAGCATTCTGACATCTTGCATTTTCATATTATGTTTTCATCGTAGAACATTCCATTTAGAATATATTTTATTTTCTGTTTGGATTTTTTATCATCTGTATAAAACATGGGTGATGCCCTACACCTAGTGCACATGCTCCCAAACAAGTTGATGCAATGTGCAGGTTATAGGTCTGTGAGCGAAGGGATTGCTGCAGTTCTCATGAACTCCTTGTTTGAGCTATTGGATCATGCACTCTACGGTGAGCTCATGTCCCTGAGTTGGAGCTAGATGTTACCCACCAAAATGGATAACCCTATAGGAGAAACTTTTCTCCTATGTTTAACAGCTAGCTGATCAGCCATATAACCAACAACCCCTGACATTCATCACTAGCTGATGATATCCCATATATTTGTGCCACTTGCATCAGCCATTTGCTTCTCACCCATCTGGCATGAGCACATGGACTAAGGTGGGCTTCCACTTAAATGGTACTTTGGTCGTTTTGCAATCATGTGGTTATCCTTTTTTATTCTTGGGAATTCCGTATGGATTATGAGGCGTTTTGGAAGAAGGATGGGCTTTGACCATGATCTTGTTCTCTCACCTTAAATGGGTGGTTAATCTGTGACCCTAGTCCAATGATACCTGCCTTAATGGACCAATGGGTATAGGAGGGGCACTACTTGGGAAGCCCTGATTGAGAAAGTGTAATTCCATCTTCCGTTATATCATAATTAACTCTTTCCATTTACAAGCCCCATATCCCACCTCCATTCTTCGAGTTCAACATGTCATGAGTTCTTTGGGATTCGGCACCCATATGTCCACATACCTTGGTAGGTCCTGGAAGCTTTGCCCCAGCATGTTGATGTAGCTAAAAGAAACAGAAAGAGCATATCATGGCCACAAAAAAATAAAATACAAGAAAGAAAATCAAAATGCAAAAGATGGCCAGGGACATAAATATTAGCACGTGGTCAAAAACCTAGCATGAGCTCTACCTCACTCATATGGCCATTAGCTGGTTCTTGAGCACATGTTGCTCTATTACATCAAAAGAAGGAACTGTTGCATGTCTGAACTTTGATGAGTGATAAATTGACTCATCAATAAGGGGTAATACTACTGCTGCATCATTGAAAGCAAGCTTTAACCCTTGAGCTATGAGCAATAATACAAAGAAAAATCAAGAAAAAGTAAAAGACGCACAAGAGGGGTGGAAAAACAAAGGCCAAGTTGGTAACTCATGCATCCATGAATGCTCCCTCCTCACATCTATACATTCAGAATGTGGATACCCCTATCAGCCAGTCCCTTTGGCCATGACACTTGGCCATGAAGTTTTATCCCCTCCATTATCATCATTATTATTCACTAGCCCCTACCAATTGAATGGTGGACCATGGAGATGTTACTTCCCCTTAGGGGTCAGAAACACTTAATAGGGTTGTCCTTTAGGCACTCCTACCTAGGGAGAAAACCCCATTACGAGTTCAGGGTCTTGATTTTGGAAGGGGATCCTCATTTGAAATATTCAAATTTAAATAGGCCATGACATTCAAGCTTGGTTCACTTAGATGCAATAATGATCTTTGTCCCTAATGAATGGTTGCTTTCAGTAGAATCTGTGTTGTGATTGTTAGGTGGTTTAGCGGCCCATGTCTTGGGCACCTTCTCCACAAGTACCCAAGCCATTGGAGAGGTATATTAGCACAAACAAGTGAAGTGTTGAGACTCTTAGGCCTCCTAGAAGTAGCAACATATGGCACATGTTCTAAGGCACCTCCTGCACACCGGAAGTTGGATCACTTTGCACTAGATTTTGTGATTCTTCAGTATGACACACTTGGACCTAACATGCCCCCGGGCTACCCTTGATGCCAATTGTTGCATGGACACTGATTCAGGGCCCCCATATGAGGATGGTCTCACCTTCAAAGACTAGGAAGGGCTAGTTGCACTTGAGATGCACTCAACGCTGGAGTAGAGGAGGCCACTTTGAGCAGTTGGAGAGCCATGGAGACCACTTTGTGGTGCCCCAATTGGATCTTAGGACCCCACTGGAGCCATTGAGGTGGATTTCAGGGCCAACTCTCAAATCTTGATGTTATGATGCTTGTACACCATCATGGACATCTCATATCACTTGGACATGCCATTTGGAGCTTATTTCTTGCATGACATGAACCCTAAAGAGCTAGAGACTCACACATGTGGGCTAATTAGGGCATTTATTGTTAAAGCTAGTGAGTTGGCTTGTAACCCAAGGTTATGTTGTGATCAAACTTATTTCTTAGGGGCTTTTAGGCTAATTAGCTCTTGTCCTCCTCATGTAAATACAAGAGATGATCATTCTTTCTATTTATAATCACTTGTGACATAATTTGACCTTCTTGAGATGACCTTCTTGTCTCTTGGAGAGGTGTGATTCTATGGAGAACTTTGTCTATTGGAGCTATTTTCTTGCTAGTGGAGAAGTTATCTTGGATCAATAAAGGATTTGCACATGCACTTTGTCTTGTAAGTGAGCCTTGTATTTGATATTTTTTTGATTTATTGTCTAATGTATGGAATGAATTGATAATATAGGGTTTTTCTGTTATGCCATTATTCTTGAAGATCAATTGTGTAGAATCTAGATATCATCATTATGTGTTACCTGCCACCAATGGGTGACCCTTGTAGGAGAAATTATTTCCTAGACTTGTCTTAAGTCGACAGCTAGCAACCCGTGCCAGCCACCAAATAGGTTTGATGTGCTACTATTCTCTACCACTTGAGCCAACTGTTATGTACCCTAGCTCATCTGTCATGATCATATGTTTGAAGGTGGGCCACCCAATCCCAAAGGTATGATTTTTCATTATGCAATTGGGTGTTTATTCTTGTTTTTCTGTTTTTCTTAGGCACACTTGGTCATGGATTATTGGACAACTTAGAAGAAGGAAGGGCTTTGGCTGTACTCTTGTTCCCTTACCTCAACTAGGGGGTTAATCCTGAATCCTAGTCCCGTGGTATCTCCTCTATTGGCCATTAGCTTTAGGAGTGGCACTACATGGGAAAACCTGATTTTGGTTGCATGGTCCTGCTTCTCGATGCCATATATCTCACTTACCTCCGCTCATTAAAATCCCTTTCCACATTTTCCCTATCTAGGTCCACATTTGTCCATTGCGTCCACAAGGTGTTATCCTCCCCTTCCCCTTTGTCCACACCTTGGGTCGGGCCTGGAACGATGCCGCAGAGGTTGATGCAACTTAAAAAAAGGATAAAAGAAAAATATGACCAGACACAATAGGAAATGTATTGCAAAATGCAAAAGATGGCCGGGATAATAAATTTAGCACGTGCGAAAAATTTAAACATGACCTCTACCCCCTATCATTATGGCCATCCTGCTAGTTCCTAGGGCCCCTATGAGTTCCCTTTGCATCATTAAGGAACCCATGAATGTCTCAACCCCTGGAGGGCGATGAATTGCCCCACTTTAAGGGGCTAATCATTGCTGTATCTTACACATCATGCTCTCATCCCCTTGGGCTGCGAGAATGTACCACGATTTCTCCCTCCTGCTTTCATATACCTCAAGGTGTGGGCTTTCCTCTTCATGGCTACCCTTGTACAATGACATGTGGCTTGGAGCCTTCCCTTTGTCCCAACTCCGTTCCATCATTATTTCACATGACACCTACCACTTGAAGGGTGTACCTTGGTCCTGTCATTCCCTTAGAGGTTGAAACCACCTAATATGGTCCTTCATTAACCTCTCCTACCCAGGAAGGTAACACTAGTACATGTTCAAAGCCCCAAATTTGGAAGGGAAACCCACTATGAAGTGTCCACTTCTACTCTTAATTAACAAGCTTATTTACTCAATTGCAATAATGAATCATTGTATTGGAAGGTGAGAAGACGCATTGGATCTTATATAGGATTGCAGGTGGGTTTTCATCTTGGACTTGGCCTCCCTATATGGTATCCAATCTTGCCAGAGGATCACAATGGCATTTGTAGGGTGAGTGTTCAAAGCCATGGGTCTCCATCCTTGCAGAGCATTATTGTCACACCATGGTCTTCTTTAGCACCACCATTTTCTTCCTCGTGCCCCAGTTACTCAGAGATGATGATGTACTTGGACCACGTTGGCCCAACTGACTACACAATGCACTCGACACTTGGCAGCTGATCCATGGCCTAAAGGAGGTTATGTCTTGCCCAGGGAGACATGGGAGGGCATGTGTCATCTTCAAGCCCTCATTGATGGAAATTGACTCGATCTTGAGCCACTTGGAGACCCATGAGACCCATTTGGATGTTGGAAAAACTGAGAGGGGGGTGAATCAGTATTTCTTTTCAATTGTTAATTTTACCAGTTAGATCACTTATATTTAGAAAACAAAATGAACAATGACGGAATAGATACTTTTATTAATTTCTTCTTTACAATAAGTAAAATACAATAATGATATAGGGCTCCAACCCTAGATGAAGACTCCAATCTTCCAGGCTCCAACCTATATTGTGCCAAGCATCAACTTGGTCTTTCCAAGGCTCCAACCTTGTCAATTTGAGGCACCAACCTCTAGGGCTCCAACCCTATCTCTCGTATAGGCTTCGACCTGGTTTTTTGAAGACTCCAATCCTCTAGGGCTCCAACCCTATTTTCCAAGGCACCAACCTTGTCTCTATGAGGCTCCAACCTCTTGGGCTCCAACCCTCAACTTCGCTTTGTCAAAATATCTTTGGTTATTCTTCACGACTCCCAAAGTCTTCTTCAACAAGATTTGACAATATGCAACGATGCCTTCACTTAGTCTCCACGTCACTTCCTCAATGACAACCTTGTTCTTCACATGGTGGTGTCACCACAACTCTTCATGGTACCCAAATGATTTTCTTAAGGCTACATCATGAGGGCCTTCAACCATACATAAATGCCTCCAAGATCAGTTTCTACAAGAGTTTTTCAGTAGGTCTTTCAAAAATGCTTGCCCCAAAATACTCTCTTCAAAGTATGTTCAATAATATCCCCAAGAGAGCTCCAAATCCACTTCAAGATGTATATCAAATTTCCAAGAAGTTTGCTCCAAGATATTTGTTTAAACCAAGGCTGCCTTAAACCACTTCAGATCTGCTTCAAAAGGTTCTTAAAAACTTCTCAAAGCCTGCCACCAATCTGCCTTCTTAGATTCTTCAAAAATCTTCTTAAGGACTGCTCCAAATGCTGAATTGTTTCCTCATAAGTGTTGGAAGTTAAGGGCTGAGATAGGTGTAGTGTGATGGCAAAGAGAAGGGCTGTAAAAGGGGCCAAGTTTCAGATCTTTAAAGCACTGTAGAAGGGGCTGAGATCAGGTCTGAAATCAGGCTAAGAGAACAGAGATATATCCCACAAAAACTAAAGTTGGAACATCCAAGAATTCCCAACAAATTCTGAAATGTACCTCTTAACACACCACAGATATGTCTGCTCCAAATTATGTGTATAACTAAGATTTTCTTATGAAATCGGAGCTCTGTTTTCTCCTGAGATCACAGGCTTAGTCTCCTATGAAAGGTCCTTTATTCATTCTAAAAATCTGTGCCTTTCACTGTGTTAATCTTGTTCACATTACACACTGGTCTGAGACTTTCTGTCTTCTCCTCAGGTCTGAAAGTCTTGTTTTATTGTTGACATACAGATCTGAGGCAAAGGTCCAAGCTGTGACTGTTCCCTAATCTGACTATTCCACAAGCCTGAGTTATACCCAAAAACATTCCAGAAATGCCTTTCTGCCTTAAGCTTCTCCCTAGTCTGTGTTCTTCTCCTTGGCCTCTTGTACCATTTCTCTGAGATTTTTATCGAAAATTGATGGTAGAAATGAAGGTTCTGCAGTCTTATTTATATACATTTACTTATGAGACTGAAGGGACATGTCTTTTGAAGGGAGGCCGACATGTGTATGAGAGTGTAGGACGGCTAGCAATTAAATATATTATTTTTAAACTTAAAAATTCATTTTCTCACAAACTGCTGGGAGTTTCAGGGCAAGTAAAGGTTCATTGGAAAGAGGAAAAATTCCTCTTTCAGATGGTCTAGGGCTCATTGTGATAGGCTGCCTCCAAGATGACAGAATTTATTTTTCTTTATAACTGTCCCTGAATTTTTATGTGGAGGAAGTGATTGGGACAGCAAGAGGTCATTAAGTCTCCTTCATTTTTATGACTCCAACTATGTCTTTATATTATTTCCACGTCATCATGAGGTCCAGCAATGAGTGTATCATCAATGTCATCACATAATGGTGCAGTTATATGTTATAGTGCAGCCTTTATTAATTTGTTATTGGGAAAGCTCCAAAGTAGTCTTTCAACCTTGTCATCAAGACCATTATCAAGTGTGGTCATTCAAGGGTATGACATCATCACGTGTATGGCTTCATCAAGTATAGTTATCCACAGCAAGGGTAAGGACATCATCCAAGTTCTAGGCTTCTTCATCAAGAGTAAACACACCATCATGACTTCTAGGGCTTCTTCACGAGATTATGGTGCCTTCATGGACATCTAGGGAATTATGATCAATAGGCATTTTGGACAATACTTCTTCAGACTTTGACATCATCATTAATGTTCTCCTAGTCAACCAAGAGTCATGGCATCATCATCTGCAACCAGGCATCTCAAGAATATTGACATCTCAGTCAATGCCATATTGACATCAATGACAACCTTGATTAACATTGGAGCCCACAAATCCCAAATAGGGGGTTGGAATTTTTTGCAGCATAATGAGGGTATCACCCTTTTCATCATGATTTTTGAGGCACTCTCCCAAATTTCTAGCACAAGAGGCCTCAATGCTTGCTTTGGAGATCCTTCTGCATGCATGACGTCATCCCTATGTGGCCTAGAGAGAGATAATATAATTATTATTTGATAAGGTATCTTGGTTGGCTTGTAACCAAGGGTCTTGCACATCATTTATTATGTTTAGGGGCTTGCACTTTAGGAATTCAAACTCATATGACTTGTATAAATAGGTGAGACCTATTCTCACCTCAATCCTCATCACCTAGATTTTTGGCCTCCTTGAGAGAATTCAGACCTGTAGTTGTGGATGGTTTTTGGAGATTTTGGATGAATTTTGATGTTTGGATAAATTCAGTGTCTTTATTGGAGCTTCTATTTGGCATTGTTATGGATGGATATGTTCGTCATTATCTAGTAAGTGCTCTTTATTGATAAATTTATGATCTATAAATGTTTAATGCACATAATTTTGTCTCCTGGTTGTTAGTGTGGTCTAATTAATGAAATATTGTCTAAAGATTGTAACTATTGGGAAATTTTGCATGTATTATTCATAGATGATGAATGAATGAATGTTCCTAGAGGTTATATTGCATTTGCATCCTTGAAACTCCACTAACAAGTGTCATCGAAGTATAAATATCTAAAGTTGTTGTGTAACTGCCTCCATTAGGGATAACAACACTGCTTCTTTAGGTCTCCTTTGAAGAGCGAGTTGCCAAAACTGAGATTTTCTTTGACTACATAGCCTCCCAATGGTTAGGCACTGACCCTAAATCCTTGGTGATCACCTTTAATGTGAAAATCATCTCTCTTTCATCTTTGTTTTTTGTCCCCTTAAGGATAAGGAGGCTTCTCTAGGGCTTGGTGTGAAATCCTTTGGAAGGACACATTTTGAATTTCGTTTGGATAAGATTCTACCTTAGTGTCTCCTCTAACGGTCCTCATGTTTTGGAGGAATTCCCAAGGTGGAATATCCATAAAATTGATGCCCTAGCCATCACATCAAGGGGGAACTCTAGAAGCTAATTCTTCAACTTAGGGATTCTTTGAAGGCATGTGCTTTAGTACTTGTTGAAGTAAATTTTACATTGTGTTTTCTCTTGTCTACCTTGACCTTGTATGCATTCATATCTCGTCATATATCTCAACCTGAGGTCTCGTGTAACTATCTTTCAAATCGTTTTTTCGTGGAAGGTCTTGCTAGCTTCTCTCAAAGCTCACACTTTTATTGAACCCTTCCATTGAATGAGCCACCTTTCCTCACTTCAATACTATTATAGATATACATCTATCACAAGTGAGTATCACTGGGACTCCTTGTGTCGATGAAAATCCGAATAGGGGACTTAGGCGGTGGTGACAGTGGGCCTCTGTCCTGTAATATTCCTAATTAGCAATTATGCTAATTAGAATATTAATTTTGACAGTTTTGATATTTTGTTAAAGTTTTGGCCAAAAAATGTGGGCTTCGGGACCCACAATTAGACTTGGGAGACTATAGGCCTTTCACATTAGACTTGAGGCAAAAATTGCTGCTCTAGTGGAGAACGAAGGCCCAATGAGAAGGGACCGCGACTCACATGGAGACAACGTAGTGATTGGTGTGAATAGACGCAGCGCAGGCATGAGGTGGGGCCCAAGGGAACATTGGGCAACCTTGGACAAAAGGAAGCAAGCAACTCATTTTTGATCATTCACTCATCTATTTTGAATTTGTCTTTGACAAGAGCACGCTTGAGCAGTGAGCCAAGTCTGCATGTGCTGTTTAGCACACGAGTGTCTTCGCGCAAAGATCCCAACCTTTGCTTCGATGGACTTCGAGCGCCAGCCTAAGGGAGGTGTCTTACCATAGCTTGATCATTTCCAGTAGCAGGAGCTTCATCCACATTGCAGTCATCTCTACAGCAGCGCAGTGGCATCCATAACAGCATAGTCATTGGGGAGGATCACTTCGGGAGCTAGGGGAGTGAGCGCAGATTTTGGAGGAGACTTGGTGGTGAGGCTTGAAGCTTTCTAACAAGGTTTTTCTTGGCATTTTGGGGACTTCCAATAGCACGATTTATAGGAGCATCGATTTTCCCAGTAGTTTAGTGAGCCAAACCCAAGAGGGCCAATTTCCAGGGTCAGGCATTTGAAAAACCCCTCGCAGGTTATTGTGGATTTCTTGAGTAGAGTCTGTGGTTAAAGTCCCAAAATTTTCGAGCAGTATAGCAGGCCCAAATAGTAGATCATCCAGAGCCGTAGCAACATTTTTGGCCAGGGATAACGCAGAGCTACAACCACACAATGTACTTTCAGAGGGGGATTTTAGCATTTGTTTCAGAGGCTCTCTCTTGCTTGCCTTGAGCAAGCCCAGGTGCCTTCATTCCAATGCCTCCTATTGTACACTTCCATTCAGATTAATAAAATGGCTCAACTCAATTTTATAGCTCAATTTGTGTTCTGATGGACATGGTGGGTCACCTCAGTTCTATCCTCCTTCATTCCAATGCCTCCTATTGTACACTTCCATTCGGATTAATAAAATGGTTCAACTCAATTTTATAGCTCAATTTGTGTTCTGATGGTGTGTTTTTATTTACAGTTTATTTTTATGTCTTTGAGTGCTTGTTATTACTGTAAATCATCTTTAGGGATATTACAGTGGTATCAAAGCTCATAGACTTGGCTCAGCTTGTGGGAGCAGCGCAATCTATGACACCGAAAGACAAGCAAAACGTGACTTATCGGAGGCAGAGGTACAGGAGCAGGGAAAGAGAGCTAGAAATTACTCCAGATCCTGTGACCAGTTGCAGTGCAGAGTTAACAGTGGCAGTGCTAGCAGCATATGCAACATTTGAGAGGGAGTTGCAGTGCAAATGCATTGTTGATCGTGGCAGGGTCAACAACAGTACAGTTGCAGCCGTAGCGCAGTTGTTGGTGGACAGAATGTTAGACATCAACAACACAGAGGGAGATGCTTCAGAGACAGAGCAGTGTGCAACAAAGCATATTTGTTAGAGCACATTCCTCGCTAAGAGGGAGTGTTGATTTGTGGTAGCATCAGACGTGTTCTAAGTCTCAAATTTATGGAGAGGCTTAGACACATGCATTACAGATAACCCAAAAATTGTTTTGGGAAATTCCACCCAGAAACAATTTTATTTGATAAAATCATAAATTAATTATTTTTAATGAGGACCCTAAGTCTAACTTAGGAAATTAAAATAATTAATGGGTATAAATTTAAACTGTGGGTGAAATTTCTTGAAAAATCAGATCAAGTCTAAGTGTAATCTCAGCCGTTGATTGGAGATCTAATCTCGGTTGTTGAAGTCTCAACGAGAAGACTATAAAGGAAAGCTTGAGGGTCATTTGTAAAATACACCGAAAGGATCAAGTGATCGGATTTTCTGAAGTGAGCAGTGCTCAAGAGGAAAACCCGATCTAAGTGATTCTTCACCGCAATTGAGGGGTATAGACAGTTTTGGCAGGAGTATCTTCTCTGGGGCAAGGATCATCAACAAAGAGGCAGAGAAAGATGCAGGTGGAGCAGCGTAGTGCCCAGAGAGGGTGTTGCAACACCCAGAGGGGGTGATGCAGCATCTAGAGAGGGTGACGCAGGGCCATGTAGGCCGCACGTAGAGGCAACGCAACATTTCCGAGTTTCAATCCAAATTCAGTTGAGAAATCGAGATTCTGAGTTGGGAGGGCTGGATCGAGTTTCTTGAGAGCTGAAAGATCACGTAGGAGGGGTGATGCATTCCTTCAGAAGTCCCCACACAGACCTACGCAGCTACTGCGCAGAGGCAACACAAAGGGTGTTGGGGTTTCATCATTTCATGTGAAAATTCCAAGTCCTAGATCTGCAATCCTACTACAACAAACTGAATTACTTCTCCTACTTGTAAATTACTTTAACACGTTATTTTGCAGATTATTTCTGAAAACATTGAAGCAATTATTGAACTAGCCTTCACTTAATTAATTTAGATGCAGAAACATGAAACTGAGAAAAATAAATAACACACACAGGACACCGTTGTTTTTAGACAAATGTCCTCGGATAAACCCAATGCGGGAAAATTGGTGCAGTAGATCTGAGGGTTCTATTGTTAAGCAACAATTATATCTGAATACATCTCCGATTGTCTCACTGGACAAATCAGTTACAGAGAATATCGACAGAGAAAAATAGTGAGTTTATCTGACTCTGCAAGTCTTGGTTGATCCGTTAGTTGAAATGATATGCAGCTATCGTCTGAATGAATGACTGCATTTGCTGACACTCTAATCCTCTTGCTACTGATTATGCTAGGCTCCTCTAGCAAGGATACTGATCCATGTGAGAAATATGCAACAACTGGATCAAATCTGCTGCTCTTCCTGTTGAGAATTTATAGGGCTAGTGTTTAATACAAATTCTCTTCTTGATAATTACTTGTGAGCTTACTTGAGATTCTTATGTCTTCTTTTCTTTATATTATTTAGTCTTTCATCAAGTCAATTATCAAAATATACAAGACACAAGGTTAGGCTCCTAGAGCCAGGGCAAAACCTCTCCCTCTTGGAGAGGAAAACCCACAAAGTATTCTTCTTATAGACCTTCAAATGACAAGTACCATGACCTTGACCTAGTTATGCCTCCAAGACCTTGACACAACTTCTTCTTCTCTTCTTCACCAATCTGTACTGATCTAACTTTATTCCTTGAGTTGTGGTTAGGAAGGTAAATCTTAGCTTTCTTCCATCTTTAAGACTGCTTTTATTCTTATGATCACCGTCCCAACCTCTGCAAATTCTTCCTTTAATATGATTTCCCTTAACGGTATACTCCACGATCTTAGCTTATTTCTGGTATCACAAAACAATATATATTACCACTGTAATATATCCTCACCTTGGCTGAGATAGATTAAACAAAACCGCAATTGACTTTGTGTGATAGTCTCCTGAAGTCTGTAAGGTAAACGCAAAGGAGTACACACAATTCTTATTTTGTTATTCACACTAATTTCCCGAGCCATGCTTCTGCCTGAGATCCGCACTGAAACTACGCACTTTCTTCTTTTTACACCTCAAAACTATCCATATTTCTGTCATATGTATCCGTAATCTTGTCATATGTAATTTCCTCATTTCTTCATTTGAATAGTCCGCACTGTATATCTTGAATTATCCGCACTTCTGTCATGTATTGACCACACTTCATATCAAGTATAATCCGCACTGTATATCATGCACTGTCTGCACTTGTTTTTACAGAGATCACCGCATTACATTTCAGGGATTACGACATTCCATTTTAGAGTTGATCGCATTATAATTTCAGTTGACCACATCACACTTTGCTGTGAGAGATCTGCTGTTTTACTTGGTTGAACGCATCACACTTTGTTGTGAGAGATCCGCTGTTTTCTTTGGTTTTTGATTGACCGCAAGTGTATATATAGAGGCAGTCTTCTTGCTTTTAGGCTGACCACCCACTAGCTTGTAGGCCAACTTAGCTGTGAGTGAGAAGGCTGACTTCATCATAGATTTTCAGCGTTGATATAAGAATTATTTCAATCCATTCTTCCACAGCTTTTAGGACAAGGTCTTAGAGCATTCAATGACGACTAGATTCTTCATATACATGACACTAAATATATTTATAAACAGAAGAAAAACCCTATATAGACATCAAGAAGAAGTCTATTAACCTAAGATAAAATCTTGCTCATGAAACCCATGAAGCAAGTACAACCAATATACATTTTATTATCTTTGTCTTCTTCTTTACATAAAATACATAATGACATAGTCAATATGAAGACTGACCTAGTTATGCTTTTCAACACTCCCTCTTAACTAGGGAGGTATTCATACAGGTACATGGTTACTTTCAAACTGAAGAATCTCATAAGAAGAATCGAATTGGTAATCGCATCTGTATAGCATCATATCAACCAGCATTGTTCTAGTGCAAGGCCTTGACTAACAACCCCATCTCTCAATGAGATAATGGGCTACAATGCTGGCGAGGCACATGACTAGTAGGCACCATAGTCATTGTCTCTCTAAGGTACATACCCCACTTAGGTGTTCCGAGTGTATGACCTTCTTGGACTATTCTTCTCTTGGGTAGCCAGCCCTCAAAGAATAGCGGTCCACGACTACTCTTATCTTGAATGCTCTATCTCATTCTCAAAGAGTATTGAATGCTAGATGATTACGCAATCCTCCATTCTGTCTTCCAGGTGAAGACCAAAATGATGTGTCTAACCATTCTCTTCACGTGGCCTTCACTAAGACTTACGACTGTTAGTTCTAGTCTAGTGCATGACACATGTAATAGAGAATCACATATCTTAGTCCCTCTTAACACAGGAAGGACATACTTTACGTTTCTTCCAAGCAAGAAACTTACCACCAAGCTCCCTTTTAACCAGGGTCTTGCAGCAGCAATCCAACTACTCATGAAGAATTCCTCCCCTCGATGTCATGGATTTCGATATTGAGGAATCTTCAACTTTTGGCTTCATAGGGCACAGATCATCCATCACTTTTAGTCATGTGTCATGTCCACCATCAAAAAGTGATTCATCAGTCCTTCTCATCTGGTTCACGGTTATGCCATGCTGCTTTTCTTCAAATCATCTCCAAGGATCATACATCCTTTCTCATGATTAGCAACCCTGCACAAATTCATCCAGATAAACATATACATATGAACTTTTAAAACAAAGGTTAATTCAGTGATGATATTTCACCATGACATCTTCCTGTAGGCATCGACATCCTCTATTCAGATTGACACATCTCCTAATGATATGTTTTTTCAAGGGTCTTCTTATTTACCAGACTTCTGTCAGAGTCTACAATCCTCCCAGGAGATCTCCTAGTCACATCTTCTTGGCTTCTGGATGATAACTGCCTCTTGACATGGTTGCATTTCATGATCTCTTCCTTTCTGCACATTCTCCATTCCCAGGAACTTACAAATTTCTAGTTTCTCGTTCATATACAACCACCTCATATTCCACGAGGACATATTATGTTGATTTCATCTGTCATTGCACCGAGAGATACTCCTCCATAGATCATACTTCTAAATACAGAAGTCCATTACCTGCAACCATATGTCATGACTTCACAACATCCAGTGTCAACATATGAATATATACATACCTCATACCTTTTTCCCTTGAGTCATCCTGTAGCAATTTCTCTAGGATGAAGAGCTTCATTCCCTTGGCCTGCTCCATCAATATGTCATCACATCTTAGAAATCTGTTTCCATGATGACCCTTGCTCTTGATGACTGCTTTCCATTAGTAATGTTATCAGAGAGGTTTTCCCGAAGTTGAATCACTAGGAGCTCCTACCATGCTTCGATCAAGATGCTACACTGCTTTCTATCATACAACCAACAGAAATTACCCAAAGGAGAAGATGATCTCAATCGTAGTGGAGATCCCTCGCTTCTTCTTTCTTAGATTTCTTTGCATCAAGTTCCTTCCTCATTTCAGAGACATGGGCTTCTTCCCTATTTCTCTTGTCCTTTTTCAGATTAAGGACAATTTCTATTATAATGCCCAAGTTCATCATATCCAAGGCATCGTGCTTCGTCCAGATTTCTTCTTTTACTCTGAGAACGAAAACTTATCGAATCTTCCTTTCTTCCTGGACATGGCTGCAAAGGCTTGATTCCCTTGATGACCCTTTAACAGCTTTGGCTTTCAATCTTGTTTCCTCTATTTTACATAGAGACTCTATATCGTGGAATGGTGTCGCTTCTATCTTCTCGTATAATCCTGAAGTGAAGTTTCCCCATTCTTCTGACAGAGCATTCAACACCATTGTAGTCATCTC
Organism: Pinus albicaulis; assembly: GCA_034641835.2. Classification (NCBI taxonomy): domain Eukaryota; kingdom Viridiplantae; phylum Streptophyta; class Pinopsida; order Pinales; family Pinaceae; genus Pinus; species Pinus albicaulis. Next base: position 998,300,667 of record CM076582.1, read on the forward strand.
AGAGTCAAACACTACTTCTCCTAGTTCTTGCAGTTGATTAGAGAGATTGCTTCTCCTGTAGTACTCACAGAGAATAGCTCCACCAATTTCTCATATATTCCTTTTGATGATTCTAGATTTGGTACATTGGAGATGATAGAGTCTTTTATGGATTCTGTAAGAATCCTTTGGGCTCTTATATCTCCCTTCATGAATTTGGCATGACTTCATTGTCCTTGTCTTCTATGCAAGAAAGTTTGAAACCCTAACCAGTTTCTTTCTTTCTTTGCAAAGAAGACATTTTAATAGATTCTTATGAAGTCATAGAGATACTTACTTGAGTAGATGCTTTTCTTCTTCTATCAGCTTTCTTGTTGAATATGATGGCAGGAACTCCCTCTTAAACTGATTTCAAGGTAGGTGATCTTGAATATCCTTGATGTGCGGATCCTTTGAATAAGGTTGAAAGTCTTCTTGAGATGGCTTGAGGATTTCCTTGCAAACTGATTTGACTTTTGAATGTAGACTTTGATTTTTACTTTGATGCTTTCTAGAAAACTGAATTTTGATCCTTGAGTGTCTTCTTGTCAAATAGCCCTTTGAATTTAGCACCTTAGCTCTGATACCATGTTGAGAATTTATAGGGCTGGTGTTTAATACAAATTCTCTTCTTGATAATTACTCGTGAGCTTACTTGAGATTCATATGTCTTCTTTTCTTTATATTATTTAGTCTTTCATCAAGTCAATTATCAAAATATACAAGACACAAGGTTAGGCTCCTAGAGCCAGGGCAAAACCTCTCCCTCTTGGAGAGGAAAACCCGCAAAGAATTCTTCTTATAGACCTTCAAATGACAAGTACCATGACCTTGACCTAGTTATGCTTCCAAGACCTTGACACAACTTCTTCTTCTCTTCTTCACCAATCTGTACTGATTTGACTTTATTCCTTGAGCTGTGGACAGGAAGGTAAATCTTAGCTTTCTTGCATCTTTAAGACTGCTTTTATTCTTATGATCACTGTCCCAGCCTCAGCAAATTCTTCCTTTAATATGATTTCCCTTAACGGTATACTCCACGATCTTAGCTTATTTCTGGTATCACAAAATAATATATATTACCACTGTAATATATCCTCACCTTGGCTGAGATAGATTAAACAAAACCGCAATTGACTTTGTGTGATAATCTCTTGAAGTCCGTAAGGTAAACACAAAGGAGTACGCATTGTTCTTATCTTGTTATTCACACTAATTTCCTGAGCCATGCTTCTGCCTGAGATCCGCACTGAAACTACGCACTTCCTTCTTTTTACACCTCAGAACTATCCATATTTCTGTCATATGTATTATTCATAATCTTGTCATATGTAATTTCCGCATTTCTTCATTTGAATAGTCTGCACTGTATATCTTGAATTATCCACACTTCTGTCATGTATTGACTGCACTTCATATCAAGTATAATACGCACTGTATATCATGCACTGTCCACACTTGTTTTTACAGAGATCACCGCATTACCTTTCAGGGATTACGACATTCCATTTTAGAGTTGATCGCATTATAATTTCAGTTGAACGCATCACACTTTGCTGTGAGAGATCCACTGTTTTATTTGGTTGACCGCATCACACTTTGCTGTGAGAGATCCGCTGTTTTACTTGGTTGACCGCATCAAACTTTGCTGTGAGAGATCCGCTGTTTTACTTGGTTTTTGATTGACCACAAGCGTATATATAGAGGCAGTCTTCTTGCTTTTAGTGCGACCACCCACTAGCTTGTAGGCCAACTTCGCTGTGAGTGAGAAGACCGACTTCATCATATATTTTCAGCGTTGATATAAGAATTATTTCAATCCTTTCTTCCACAGCTTTTAGGACAAGGTCTTGGAGCATTCAATGACGACTAGGTTCTTCATATACATGACACTGAATATATTTATAAACAGAAGACAAACCCTATATAGACATCAAGAAGAAGTCTATTAACCTAAGATAAAATCTTTCTCATGAAACCCATGGAACAAGTACAACCAATATACATTTTATTATCTTTGTCTTCTTCTTTACATAAAATACATAATGACATAGTCAATATGAAGACCGACCTAGTTACGCTTTTCAACACTCCCATGGATCTTGCCCAACTGAGGTCATTTCTGCCGAAAAAAATAAAAAAAATAAATAGAACTAGCTCCCTCTCTCTCCTCTGCGCAGCTGCTGGCTTGGCCTACACACTCCTTGTTGGAGATAATAGATTTACCACATAATACTTCTGCTCAAATTGAAGAACTAGAATTCCCCAGCTAGGAATTATCTAAGGAAGATAATCCCCCACACATTTTCGATCTGCTGCCTCTAACCCTCTGCGCAGCTGGCACTACGCACTCCCTGCTGGAGTAAGCCAAATAAGTCACAAGCTCTGCTGCTTCTGCACGGGAAATCGGAGTTTCTTGGGCATGAAATTCTTTGAGGTCAGGAATCCCCAAAATGTCTTCAGATCTCTCTGCTGACGCTTTTTGCACCAGCAATCACTGCTATGCAGAAAACTGCATTCCTCTCGCTGCTAATCTGTGCTGATCTGCTGCGCTGCTCCCTCTGCCTTTGCCAAACTGCAATCTGGAAAAATATTTCCTCTTTGTCAACTCACACAAAGATCGATTTTCCTTGTTGGTTTTGACCCTCCTGGCTTAGACTGCGCAATCTGCTAGGATATTAATTGACTTCTTACGTAGGTCTTTGATCCCGGCTTCACCGACGCTGGATCTACCGATCAGTTCTTCTGTTCCTTCTGCATTCAACTATACAAGCTCTGATACCATGTGAAAATTCCAAGTCCTGGAATCCTATTGGAGCAACTAGTATTAATTCTTCTAACTGATAAATTAATTATTCAATTTATTGCTATGACAACATCGAATTAAACACAGTACAACCTTCACTAAATAAACTGCGGAAAAATACAAGTGCTGAAACAAAAACTGAACAAGAAGAAATCATAGCCATATCTGACACTGTTATTTTTGGACTAATGTCCTCGGAAAAACTCAATGCGGGAAAATCGGTGCAACAGTTGAGGGTTTATATATTATGCAATAATTTTCTGAATACAATCTGGGATGCCTTTTTGGCTATCCCTGCAAAGAATGAATGACAAAGAGTTAGTGAGAAAGACCTCACACTGACACTAGAAGTCCAATTGGCCAAAACCACGGATGGAAAGCCCCGCACTTCCTGTGTGCAGTCATTGCATCACTCCGTGTGGCTTCTGCGTTCTTTCTCTTCTGCTGGTTGGATCTGAACCTCTGGCCTCTTTTGGTCTCACACCCCCACTTTCTGGCACTGGATCTGACCCTCTGGTCTGTTCTGGTCTCACACCCCAACTTTCTGGCACTGGATCTGACTAATCCTCAGCTTAAATGCAAACCTCCTCTAGGCTACTACGCTGCCACTGCTGGCTATGCGCAGTCTCTGCGTAGCTGCTACGTTGCCTCTGCTGGTACTTCTGTCTGTCTTCTCTGTTGTGTATTCTTCAGCTCAGGAAAAATCTCCAACTGGAATTACTAGCCCTCTCTGCGAGAATCCTCTCGATCGATCTTCTCCCGAGCACTGCTCACTAAAGAATTTTGATCTCTGGATTCTTTCTCCATCTTGGTGTGTTTTCCAATTGACCCTCAAACCTTCCTTTATAGTCTTTTGGTTGAGACTTCAACGACCGAGATTAGATCTCCAAACAATGGCTAAGATTACATTTAGACTTGATCTGCTTTTTCTAGAAGTTTCACCCACAGTTTAAATTAATATCCATTAATTATTTTAATTTCCTAAGTTAGACTTAGGGTCCTCATTAAAAATAATTAATGTATCAAATAAAACTGTTTCTGGGTGGAATTTCCCAAAACAATTTCTTGGTTATGTGGAATACATGTGTCTAAGCCTCTCCACAAAGTTTGAGACTTAGAACGCATCCGATGCTACCACAAATCAACAAACCAGAGGTTAGGGAGACAGGTATGGGGGATGCAGGAGAAGGGAAGAGGAGCAATGAGGAGGAATTTGCTTACCTTCTATTGAAGGCAGTGTAGGATCTTACAATGAACATCGAGGAGATGGGTCACCGGAATAACAATGGCAAAAAATGGAAGGCAGTCCAAGGGGATTACCAAGTGGTAGAAAGTTCCGGTACTAAACATCACTAGACATCACTTAACCCAAATATACCTGCAGTACCATATACACCCTCGTGGTCTACCATTCCTACATTCCTAGCTTCAGGAGCAAGAGGACAATAGTACAATATACACCCTTGTGGTCTACCATTCCTACATTCCTAGCTTCAGGAGCAGGAAGAAGCTCACTATGGAGAGTACTTAATAGAGTACCAGTCTTATGGCTCGAAGTTCGGGAGGGCCATTACTTTCAAAGATTTCTGCCAGCTGAAGGGCAGCAACAAACCTAGAGGACATAATGGAGGAGGCTATACACAGGGGAATGACTTACAGTGTACTGTAGGGAGGCTGTTTTTCCCGACTTTTTATGGCCCCTCTAAGAGCTCAGCCAAGGCATGGGTTGAGAAGTTGGATGTTTACTTCCAGCTGAACCAGATGACTGAAGCAGGGGCAATCAAGATTGCCACACTGGACTTGGATGGGGAGGCTCATGACTGGTGGTTCCATGGGCTGACCACGCTGGGACAAGCTAGGGTCACAACCGGTGTTGTAGGAAACGTCCCCCCCGGCTCCAACCCCTGAAACACGTACTATACGGAACTGTATTGGATCCGCCGTACAAAACGCATTTCGTAAAAAACTTTGCGTTTCCTGGAATTTTGGATCCGTACGACCGGATCCGCGTTTCGTATGAACGAATCCCTGTTTTGTACGTAAGGATCCGCGTTTCGTATGGCAGATCGCCATACGGAAGCAACGCGCCTCGGAGGCGGATCCGTACGGATTGTGACCATTTTCGTACGGTGCCGTACGGATCCGACTAAAGTAGCAAAAAAATGACTTTTTTGAATTTTTTTTAAATTTTTGACTTTAGTTGGGTTAGAGGGTGGGTTAGTGTTGAGTTAGGGATAGGATGAAAAATATATAAGCTCTGTTTCACCTCTCATTTGCTCACTTGGTTTTTTGGAGAGCTTGGAAAAGAGAGGAGAAGAGAAGAGAAAGAGAGGAGAAGAGAGCTTGGAGAAGAGAGAGTTGAGGAGAGCTTGGAGGAGTAAAGAAGGGCTTCCATCTTCAAGAGCTAAAGAGGTAAGTGCAAACCCCAAACTTCCTCATTTTTTTGTCCTTGTTTTTTGTATTTTCTCTCCTCCCTCTCCTACACTTTCCCATTCTTTCTTCTTGTACATTTATTTGCAGGTTGTCCACCATCTATATTCATATTAAAAAATGATGTTTTTTGGCTTCTATGTATCATTCCAGATTTGGTTTTGATGATGGTAAGGGGGAGTAGAAATAAAAGAGAAGAACAACATAGTGGTCCCCATAGGAGTGACCCAATGTATGATGAGGAGGAAGGGTTTGAAGAGGAAGGGGATGATTTTGATGAAAACATTGAAACACAAGAGGGGAAAGCTGCATTGACACCCTTGTGGAACTATGTGACCAAACATGAAGGGGGAAAAGGTGGTGGAAACTACAAGTTTTTGTGCCCTCATGGTTGTCATGGAGGAAAACCATATAGTGGTTCATATACCCGTGTTAGGAGGCATCTTTGTGGGGTGATGGACAATGATGAAAAAAAGGGCGCCGTGGGGATAGCAATTATCCCAATGGTTCCAGCTGAACAAAGAAGAAAATACATCCAAATAGAGGAGGCTGCACAACAAAAAAACAAGAAACAAAAAACTTAATTTGAATCAAGTGCAACCTCTAGATTTGGTAGCTCACCTCCTCATGGTACTTCTACAAGCTTTGGAGGTAAAAAAACAATAGCGGATTTCCTTAATGTTGCTGGGAGGGATGATGTGGATGGAAAGATAGTTCGATTTCTTTGTGCTTGCGGTGTACCATTCAATGTGCTTTGCCCTCCCTATTGGCATGAAATGGTAAGGGCCATCAATGAAGCTCCAAAAGGATACAAGTACCCCAAGTATGAGAAAGCTAGAACAATGCTATTAGAAAGAGAAAAAGGAAAGGTTCAAGTAGCTTTGACACGTTTTACAAATGAGTGGGTGGATAGTGGGGTATCCATTGTATCAGATGGGTGGACAAATATCAGAAACCAACATTTGATAAATGTTCTTGGTGTTTCTGCTAGTGGTGCAATGTTTATTACATGTCATGATTCCTCCTCTGTCAGTGCAACTTCCCAAAACATTGCAGATCTCCTCTTGCAATCAATTAGAGATGTTGGTCCTAGTAAAGTGGTTCAAGTGATCATAGATAATGCAGCAAATTGTAAAGGAGCAAGAAGAATTATTGAGCGTACTTATCCACACATATTTTGGTCTGGGTGCTTGGTGCACACATTGAACGTTTTGATGCATGATATTGTGAAGCATAAAGAATGTGGGTGGATTAATGAGCTTTACAAGAGAGGGAAGAAACTCATTTAATTTATCACATGGCATACAAGGGTAAACTACTTCTATGGCACTTAGTCCAAGTTGCAGTTGCTTAAACTTGCAAAAACAAGATTTGCAAGTTATTACCTCACCTTTAGGCGGCTAGTGAAGGTGAGACAAGCTTTAACTAATACCTCTAAATCATGGGAGGAAATTAACACTGATAGAGATGGTACTAATGCAGCCAAGGATACTATTCTTGACATGTTCTTTTGGTCACAGGTTAAATATGTTTTGCAATTCACCAAACCAATTTATTACATGATCAAGTTTGCAGATTCAGATCAACCAATAATTGGGGAGGTGTATGAGCAAATGGATAACATGTTGGGGCAGATTAAAGACATTGTTGAGCCTAGAGATATCACCTGGTATAGTTATATTCGTGCCGAGGTGGAAAGACGATGGCATATGCTAAATGTTCCATTGCATGCATTAGCATATGTTTTGACACCTAAATACTATCATCCATCACGGCTTTCAACAGTAGCACCTAGGGAGGGGACCGGGGGGGGAGCAGGGGAAAACCACACCTAGATCCAGAGGTCCTAGAAAAATATATGATTGCATTGACTAGATTGGTCCCTGATGAGGAGGAGGTTGTCTTGGTACGGAAACAGTTGAGCATCTATACGCTTTCCACTGGTCCATTTGGGAGCATGCATGCTATTTAGAGATCGAGAGAGTTTTTCTTCTATTGAGTGGTAGAACATGCATGGAGGTGCTACTCCAATTCTACAGACTTTTTCATTGCGGGTGCTATCACAGGTGGTAAACACTTCTTCTACAGAGAGGTGCTGGAGCTCTTATTCTTTCATCCACAGTGTTAAAAGGAACAAGTTGAGTTTAGACTGGGCAGAGAGCTTGGTTTATGTTCATTACAACTTGCGATTGTTGTCCCATTACTGTGATGATGCAAAGAATAATAGAGACCTTAAGGTTTGGGACAGGTATCTAGAGGAGGCCAATTTGGAGGATGGAGTGTTGCGATTAGAGCAATTAGAGGGTGCTCTTATCCATGATGATGATGATTGAGTTGAGATGCCACCCCCAACTGGTCCCTTGCTTCCTAGGTTCCATGGTTCAACACCAATAGCAGGGGCTTCGTCTTCAGCAGTTGTAGTGCCAGTGCCACAACTTCCACAACGACCATGTTCTTCATTGCCACCACGTGGAGGCCCCACTGCCATGTACTCTTCATGGTGGAAGGAGGAGAGATTAGTAGATATTTTCACAATTTACTGCTTGTCATAGATTAGACTTGTAGGCTTGTTGTGAATTTGAACTTTTTTGTCTTGGTGGTTGCCAAGTGGCCTATTTTGTAAACATTATTATTTGAATTTTGGACATGACTAATGTTGACAATTGCTCACTTGATAGATAATATGCTTTATGTTTTATAATATGGTTAAATGTTTTATGTTTTACAATATGTGTTATGCGGCATGCTTAAATGTTTTATCATTTATGTTTTATAGTATGCTTAAATGTTTTATTATGCTTAAAAATTTGATGTATGTTTGTAATTGCTAGGATCTACAATCCAGATGGTTGATGCTTGAATAATTAATTATTGATGTACAATGGAATCATGGATGTCATATCTATCTTGATTTATGTAAAAATATGCATGTTTTCATGTCTTCTACAACTAATATTATATTTGGGATGTTTGTTTTGAATAGAAATGAAAATATATATATATATATATACACACACACTAGACGCATCCGAAACGCTTCGCTTCCTAAATTTTTGGAAAATGATGCTTCCGCGTCCCCGCTTCCAAAAAACGTCCCTGTTTCGTCCCCGGTTCATGCAACATTGGTCACAACATACGTTGAGTTCACCAGGAGGGTGCTAGAGTGGTTTGAGAGGAAGGACCCGAAGGAGTATTTTGGGGAGTTGACCAAGCTCAAGTAGACCGAGAATGCCGAGGTATATATCTCGGAGTTTTTGAGATTATTGGTGATGGTACCAGACCTGTCCAAGTCCAGGAGGATCTACTTGTTTATAGAGGGTCTGACAGAACCATTACGGGGTCTAGTGAGGTCAAATAGACCCACTATGCTGTAGGACACAGTGGGGATACCTAGAGACTTACACGATGCCCTACCCAGGGCTAGAGCACCTTTGCCAAACAGACCAGGCTTCCAACAGAGAGGAAGAGACATGAGAGCTCCACCCCTGAGAGGCAATTAGGGACGTGGGCAACTAGATGATGACACTTAGAGGGACCTTCAAAGGAAGAAGCTTTGTTTTACTTGCTAGGAGCCATGGGCACCAGGCCACAGGTGTGCTACAAGGAAGGCCCACTACATAGAGGTCTTCTCAGACAATGATGGGGATGAGGAGATGTACTTAGATATGGGAGGAGATGACAGTGCAACACCTCAGGAGGGAGGGCCTCCACCACCATCCCTACCAGCAACAGGATGAGTTGCATTTGTGTCTTCAAGAGGGGTCCTCGCATCACTACGTGGGGTACCCAAGTTCTTGAATATGAGGATCAAAGGGACAGTGTAGGGGCAACGTGTTTCAGTGCTAGTGGACAATGGAGCCACTCACAACTTTATTGATGCCTAGATGGTGTAGAAGAGAGGCATTACTACAGAGGGGTTTGAGGGATTCTCAGTGCTTGTGCCAGGTGATAGGACCATGCAGTGCACATGCTATGTCTCGGCTTTGACTCTGACCATGGGGAACTACTCCATGACAAACCACTTCTTTGTGGTTGACATTCCCGACACCAACGTAGTGTTGGGGGTCAGTGGCTCTACGCACTTGGCAGAGTCACCACTAATTGGAGGAAGTTGGAGATGGAGTTCTTGGACACTGATGGCGAACCAGTGTTGTTGAGGGATATGCACTCCTATCCACCACAGACAGTCTCGACTCACAGGATGGAGGCTGACTTGAGGCATGAAGATATTGAGTGGGCTGTGGAGTTTAGGATTTTTGAGGCTGGGAGTGTGATCAAGCCACCACATTTGGAGATTTATGCCATCCTTGACAAGTACCCTGTAGTATTTGGAGATATACCACCCGGCCAACCACCTGACTGAGGATTTGAGCACACCATTGAGCTAGAGCTCGAGGTACAGGGAATGATCACTACTCCCTATAGGTATCCTAAGGCCTACATGGATGAGATAGAGAGGGCTATCCATGAGCTCTTGGCATTGGGGCACATCAGGCCTAGCTCTAGCCCCTTCGCTTCGTCAGTTGTTCTGGTGAAGAAGGATGGATCTCTGTGGATGTGCATTGATTACAGGGCCCTTAATAAAAAGACCATGAAGAATTTCTACCCCATCCCACAGATTCATGAGTTGATGGATGAGTTGAGGGGTGCCAAGTTCTTCTCGAAGATTGATCTATGGTCCGGGTACCACCAGATTCGGGTGAGGGACAAGGATGTCCCTAAGACAATGTTTAGGTGCCATTATGGGCACTTTGAGTTTTTGGCTCTTTGGGCTAATCAATGGTTCGACCACTTTCCAGTCCTGCCTAAACCACATATTCCGTGGCCAGTTGAGGAGGTTTGTGCTAGTGTTATTTGATGACATATTGATCTACAACCAGACTTGCGAGGAGCACTTGTAGCATGTGGAGACAGTGTTGCGTATCCTAGAGGAGCAACAATTCTACAAAAAAATATCTCTATGCGAGTTTGGGTTGACCGAAATGCTTTATCTGGGGCATATCATTGGTGTTGACGGAGTAAGGGTGCATGATGAGAAGATTAGGGCCATTTGGGATTGGCCAGAGCCAAAAAATTTGACGGAGCTTCGAGGTTTTGTGGGCATCTGCACTTATTACCGGAAGTTCGTGAAGGGCTTCTCATAGTTGACAACATCGCTTACGGACTTGACCAAGAATGGGGCATTTACTTGGACCACGACAACACAGGAGGCCTTTGAGCGCCTCAAATAGGTGATGAGCAGTGGTCCCGTGCTGATGCTCCCTGATTTTACTTAGCCTTTTGTCTTGGAGTCCAATGCATTAGAAGGGGTGGGGTTTGTTTTGATGTAGGGAGGGCATCCTATAGATTTCGAGAGTTGCAAGTTACTGCCCCATGAGAGATTGTACTCCATCTACGATAAGGAGGTGCTAGCCATCATGTGTGCGCTATCCAAGTTCCGACAGTACTTGGTGTGAAATTTTCAATCTGAAAATACTACTAGAGTGAATGATTTATTTCGCCTACTTATTTATGATAAGTTATTCACAGATGCTTTAGTAAATATTGAAATAAATACAGCTGCAGTATTCACTTTAATCAAAAGCAGAAGAACAAATTGAACACATATAACACAATAGAAACAAGCACATGAACACAGTTATTTTTGGAAAATTGTCCCCGAAAAAACCCAATGTGGGAAACCGGTGCAACAGATGAGGGTTTATATTATTCTTCAGTAGTGGAAGTTATTTTACAGATAATATGACGAGCATAATATTTAGCATACACCTGAGATGAATTTCTCGAGCACTTCGGAAAATTCCTAACACACGGTAGGCAGTCCTCCCTCTGCGTCACTCTGCTTGGCCCCTCTGCACAGTCACTGCGCTGGACTGCGTCACTCTACGTGGAGGGTCAGTGTTGCCTCCTCTTCTTATTCCTTTTGCCTTCTTTTGTCACTACTAACTTCTCCCTCCTTCTATCTCTGCAACCCAGCCTCTACAACCTCACCCTTTGAAATCGAATTCTCTTACTACAGCATCTATTTCCTTTGGGTACTGAGAGTGTGCCTCACTTGCTTTCCAAATGACCCTCAAGCCTTCTCTTATAGTCTTCTCGTTGATGAATCAACGACCCAGATTATTTCCTTAATCAATGGCTCAGATTAAATGATGACTTGATCTTCATTTTCTAGAAGATTCACACTCTTCTTTATTAATACCCTTTAATTATTTAATTTCCCTAAGTTTAGACTTAGGGATCACTTTAAAGTAATTAATTATTTTAATAAAGCATGATTCGAGTGGAATTTCCACAAACGATTTTTGGGTTTTCTGGAATACTGATGTCCAAGCCTCTTCCCAAAATATGAGACTTGGAACACTTTCCAATGCTACAAAATCAACACTCCCTCTTAGCAAGGAAAGTGTTTCAGCAAGGTACCAACTGTATTTGCTCTAACCTGAAGTATTTGCTGGGCTGATGATGTCTTGGCTATTGCCCCTCATCTCTACGCTGCTGCCCTCTGTACTGCTGCCTGTGACACCACCTCTGCCACTACCTCATCCATACGGTAGCTCCCTCTGAATCTAAAGACCACCCATTCCTCTATTGGAAAGGGTTCTCGACCATCCCCATCTTTTCCTTGAAGTAAGTAAACTTAATCTTACCCAGAGCCTTTGTGAGGATATCTGCCACTTGTTCTCCTGTAGGAATGTACTTCAACTGCACAACTCATTGTTGGACATAGTCTCTGATGAAGTGGCACCTGATGTCAATGTGCTTCGACCAGTCATGAAACACAGGATTCTTAGAGAGCTTTATGCAACTCTGATTATCACACAAAATTCTGGTCGGTTCCATCCTCTTCTTGAGCAAGTTCAAGAGAAGTTTAGGAAGCCATATGGCCTCGCATGAAGCTGTGCTTGCTGCCATATATTTAGCCTTGGCTGAGCTCAGTGCTATAGATTTCTGTTTCCTACTGAACCAGGAATTCATTCCTAATTCGAGACTGAAACAATACCCACTGGTACTTTTCCGATCCACTAGGTTTCCAGCCCAATCTGTGTCAATGAACCCACTCAATTGGATTTCATTGTCTTTGGTGTACTTCAACCCATACTCGATTGTCCCCTTCAAATATCTGAGAACATGTTTAGCTGCTGCCCAGTGAGCCCTCTGTTAGCCACCTATACAATTTGTTATACCAAAAGGTGGCTAAATCATTTTTTGGAGCCTTCAAGGAACAAATTTTATTGCAAAAAAGTGTTATCTCTTGAAGACTCTTGAAGGCCTCATGCCTCTGTCCAAAATCTTCCCTACTATGCCCATTTTACACTCTGGAATTCTATTGATTCCATGAGAAAAGACTGCTGCAAAAATCTCTTTTTCCCCCTCCTCCATTAAGAAAACTAACCTTCATTTTATCTCCCTTTTTCCTCCATAAAACTCCTCTATTTTCATTATTCCCCTTATTCCATTCATGGAAATCATTTTTTACCTAGTTTAAAACTCATCTTTAAACTATACCGAAACCCCCAAAGCCCTTTGAAAACCAGAAAAAATCATAAAAAATACATATTTTTGTATAAAGGCTTAAGCCCCTTTGGGCTTAGTCTTAAACCACTTACCCATTATATGCCCTGGTGTTGGAACCAGGCGCTAGATCCATCGAGTGCTTATCGCATCGGAGTTTTCCTTTGGGAGCATTTTTAATGTTTTTCCCCCCACCTCTGATTGCGATGGCCCGATCGCGCAATCGCATCAGCCCACCTCTGATCGCCACCGTTGGTTGATGCCATCCAATGACCACGCTCCTCCCCACACCCTCTGAAGCAGTAAAACCAAATAACGCAAGATTTTGTGATTTAGTTTTTGTTTTGTGCAGGTGTTTGAATAAAATTATGTTTTATGAGTTAGATTCTATACTTCATGATCGGTTATCGATCACTGGAAGGATCGATAGCTGGAAGGATCGATAGTGCCCCAGTATGGTACTGTAATGTTGTTGCCCGTAGAAGCTGCAAACCTTGTTCGAAGGAAGAAACCCGCTTATAAAAGAAATAAATCGAGAACGAGTTAATGGAGCCACAGTTCTGAGGTTTGAACCTGGAGTTTAATGGACCGAAGTGAATAGGAAGCACGGAGTTACCCCGGTTTAAACCTACGGTCAATTACTGTTCAAAAGCCAGAAGTAGTTTTGATCGCACCGCTTTTGGTACGGAAAGGAAACCACTCAATAGCAAGCGATCCTGTGAAAAGCCACCACATCGACGGGACAATACCGCCTCATCGCTCCCTCCCCGCGCGTTAAATGTCGACTGTGGGCTGAGCGCGATATTGGCGTACGTCGTCCGATCTGAGGCTGGCTCATCCAACGGTGATCGCACTCAAAGGAGCTCGAGGGATAAACTAAGGTATGGAGTGATCCATGGCCCACAATCAATCGCCCTGGTCCCCACGGCCACGACGACAGTCAGCAGTCCCACAGAACCGGTGGTCCCCAACGCCTAGGCAGCATACACATCAGCACACACGCGGCAGCAGCTGATTGGAGCGGGTCTTGTTTGGTTGCTCGCATAGTCGTGAAATCCGGACTCGGGGAGCTTTATAGGACGGATTTAATAAACATTTCGGGTCACATTTGGGCTGATGTCAGCAGGCCCCAAACGGACACGGGGAGCTTTATAAGACGGATTTCATAAAAATTTCGGGTCACATTTGGGCGGACGTCAGCAGGTCCCAAACGAACCCGGGGAGCTTTATAGGGTGGATTTCATAAAAATTTCGGGTCACATTTGGGCAGATGTCAGCAGGTCCCAAACGGACCCGGGGAGCTTTATAGGGTGGATTTCATAAAAATTTCGGGTCACAAACACCCTGACATCAGCGGGCTCCTTTTGTGACCCGAAATGGTTTATGCAGCTTGGTTTATCGGGAGTTTTGAAGTCCGGGGTATGTTATTTGCTAAAAGGTGATTAAAATGGTTTTTTCATTATACTGAAGAAAAAGCCGAAGGCTGGGAATGTCGATTCTCACGCTTTCGATTCGTTAAAAGGAAGCCATCCATGGGTTCAAATTCCACGTCTCGTCAATGCTTCATAGGCATTGATGCCTCACGATCCCTGCGCAGCATTGCACATCAACAAAACACAGTGAATAAATCACAAACAAAGAGTATTAGTGTCGAAGACAAAACATACCAGAACAGGAGATTGAAGATAGATTTGTGGGGATTATGGCTAAGATTGACTATCAAAAGCCTAATCCTCCCAATTAAGACATAGTTAAAAGAAAATCCTAAATGTTTATCAGACAGAAGGCCTCCACCGCCACATCTAAGGCAAATTGATTCCTCCCAGCTACCACAGTGCCACCTGTGCCTCAAGGCATTCAAAACACAAGTCGAAGTTATTGATCAAGATCAGATATTTGCCTCAGCGCAGCCAGAGAGTTAATTCTGCAAATAAACTTAATGACAAAATATCAGCAGAGTTACTTTAACATAACACAAAGCCTCAAAAGTCAATAAGAGCTCCCACCGAGCTTAATCTTAAATGAAAAACATTAATATAGACAGAAAACATCTGTAAACTTCTTCATCGAGCCCCCCAAAGGCTGAGAAGCCATTAAGACTGTATTAATTATCTTTGGAGATGTTTTATCAGATCTCAGCTCCTCATTCTTCTATAAATACTACTGGAGAAGATGAGAGAGGGGTTGGTTGCTGAACTTTGAAATACAATTGAGCTTGAGACTTCTACTTGTAAATAGTGTTCACTGGCTCTTGAAGCTCTGCTTGTGATAGATAAGTTAGTTTGGGAAGTGTAGACGATTGCTAAGCTAAAACATTGGACTTAAAGCTGGCACTGGTTTGGAGCATCAATACAAGCTGATTTATGGGATCCTGGTCTATGTCGGTGGTGATGTTATTTCTTATTGTAAATTTTAATTTTATTTCTGTTTTCACTGTGTTCATCTTCTCTTATAAAGAACAGCATGCATAGAGTTAAGACTTACTGTATATCAGTACCTTTCCATGACTGAAAATCTTTATCTACATGTTTTCTTCTGATTTGTGTTATTTAGGAATGATGGCGTTCCCTCGTCCTATTGCCTTAGCTAATTGTTATTCTTAAATGTTATTTTCAGTATATGTTAAGTAGAGATGAACTAAGGAAGATATGGTATGCCCTGGTCCTAGTTTTATCCCCAAAGACTGTCTGAATGTTTCCCTTGGAATGTGTTGAAAGCTGGCTAGTGTTGAAGCACTTACCAGATCTTAGGCCATTCTTTGTTATCTTTGTGTTTGTCTTGAAAGTTACCAAGTAGAGCAGAGCTAGGAGAGGATTTGTGGTGAGCCCGACCCTCTAGTTTCTTCTCCAACAGTTTCCTTCAAGTTTCCCTTTGTTTTAAAATGTTTTTCTATTGAAAGTGTATCAAAAGCGGGCTAGTTTAGAAGTACTTACCTGATCTTAGATTACTTTTATGTCTTTCTTAAGTGTATGTCAAAAGCAGGTTAGTTTAGAAGTACTTGCCTGATCTTAGGCTGCTCTTTGTTCTTCATCTGTGTAATTCCCCTTCTTATTGTTTCACTTCATCCCATAAAATCAAACTTTAAAGAGATCCTTAGACATAGATGACTTGCCCCATGGACCACTCTTGCCCCTTGATGTTACAATTAAACCCTATTGTGGCTCCATAGCCCAATGGACTAAAACCTGCAATTATCTATCTTCTTGGCCAAATCTTGTTCTATTTGCTTGCAACTTCACACCTTTGAAACTCTTTGCATTTAGAACTTTCCACCTCAAATAATAATCATGCTCAACCATCCAAAAACAAAACAAACCCTCGGCCTTGATAACTAGCCTAACATCATTACCCAAAACTTCAAAGACAAAGCCATCTTTGCACTTATTGGAGAGATCCCTCTCCAGATTCAGGAGGGCTAGATCCTAGAATCCGAAAGTGGTTGAAATAATGTTCTCCCTGCAGTTAGACTTTTGCCAATCTTGCTAATTACAGGGAACCAACACCCACCTTGGTTCTACCATGAACTGACTGAGGGTATACACTGCATAATAGATGTCTGGTCTAGTGTTGACTAGGTACATCAATGGTCCTATAACCTTCCTATACAAGGAAGGGTCAGTCTCATCATCCTCGAACGTGTCTATCTTCTTCCAGTTTGTAATCATTGGCATAGCCATGGGTCTACAGTCCTCCATCATCTTCCTTGCCCAAGGAAGATTTCTCCCTTCTGCTGCCAAACCTCCAAACCAAGAAAATAGTGCATCTGCCCCAGATCCTTCATGTCGAATTCGATAGCCAAATTCTCCTTGCTATCCTTGATGACCTTAGATGATCCAGTCAAGAACAGATAATCTACATATATAATACCAGAATTAGCGGCTCATCCCCTACTCTCAGATAGTAGAGGTTGGGATCTGCGTCACTCTTGACAAATCCCATCTTCTGCCTATTTATTTATTTCTCCTATTTATTTATGATAAGTTATTAACAGATGCTTCAGTAAATATTGAAATACATACAGCTGCAGTATTCACTTTAATCAGAAGCAGAAGAACAAATAGAAAACATATAGCACAATAGAAACAACCACATGAACACAGTTATTTTTGGACAATTGTCCCAGGAAAAACTCAATGTGGGAAAATTGGTGCAGCAGTTGAGGGTTTATATTATTCTTCAGCAGTGAAAGTTCTTTTACAGATAATATGACGAGCAAAATATTTAGCATACACCCGAGATGAATTTCCCGAGCACTTTGGAAAATTCCTGACACACGGTAGGTAGTCCTCCTCCCTCTGCGTCACTTTGCGTGGCCCCTCTACACTGGACTGTGTCACTCTGCGTGAAGGGCCAGTGCTACTGCTCAGCGCTGCCTCCTCTTCGTCTTCCTTCTTCCTCCTTCTATCACTGCTGACTTCTCCCTCCTTCTGTCTCTGCAACCCAGCCTCTACAACCTCACCCACTGAAATCGAATTCTCTTACTTTAGAATCTATTTCCTTCAAGTACTGAGAGTGTGCCCGACTTGCTTTCCAAATGACCCTCAAGCCTTCTCTTATGGTCTTCTCATTGATGAATCAACGAGCCAGATTATATCCTGAATCAATGGCTCAGATTAAAAGATGACTTGATCTTCATTTTCTAGAAGATTCACACTCCGCTTTATTAATACCCTTTAATTATTTAATTTCCCTAAGTTTAGACTTAGGGATCACCTTAAAATAATTAATTATTTTAATAAAGCATGATCCAAGTGGAATTTCCACAAACGATTTTTTGGGTTCTCTGGAATACTGATGTTCAAGCCTCTTCCCAAAATATGAGACTTGGAACACTTTCCAATGCTATAAAATGAACACTTGGTGGGGAACAAATTTAGAGTGAGGACGACCACAATAACCTCATGTTCTTTTTGGAGCAGAAATAGCTACAAGAGAGGCAAAAAAAGTGGGTGAGCAAGCTCCAAGCCTACAATTTTGACATCGAGTAGGTCAAGGGGAAGCACAATGTAGTGGCGGATGCATTTTCTAGAAGACTGGCTTCCATTTCTTTGATGAGCATTACTTCAGATTGGAAGGCCCAGCTGTTGGTGGAGTATTCCAAGGACTGGTTTGCATGTGAGGTTCTTGATGGGCAGGTGACCGATGATAGATACTGGGTGATGGATGAGGTGATATACTACAGGGATCAAATCTACTTGGTAGCCAACTCCCAGCTGCAGCAGAAGATTCTACAGGCTGCCCACGATTCACCTTTGGCAGGACATTAGGGATTTACCAAGACCCAATGTTGCAAACATCGGAATCGGGATAAAATCAGCAAGGGTTTGAAAAACCAAAAAATCATAAAAATCGGAAAAATGTCAGTAGAGATCGGCAAACATCGCCAAAATTAAGATACCATAAAAAATATCTTTAAAAATTGGCAAACATCGGCTAGTTCAAAAAATCGTGATTTCGAGATAAAATCGAGATGTTTGCAACACTGCCAAGATCTATAGGGTCATTCGAGAGTGGTTCGCTTGCAAGGGCTTTAAGGATGATGTTCTGCGACACATCAGGGAGTGTGAGGTGTGTTAGCGGAACAAGGGTGAGTTGTCACACCCGACAGTCTTATTGCAGCCTCTTCCTATCCCTAAGGGGAAATGGGAGAGTATCTCGATGGATTTCATTATCGGGTTGCCCACGATGTAGGGCAAGCACTGCATCTACGTGGTGGTAGACCGCTTGATGAAGTTCGCACACTTCTTCCCCATTTCAAACCGGTACACGACCTCACAAGTGGCCAAATTGTTCTTCAGGGAGATCTTTTGATTGCATGGTCTTCCCAAGACCATCATCAGTTACTGAGACAACCGTTTGATGGGTGGATTCTGGCCGGAGCTATTTTGCTTGGTGGGCACAAGGCTCACCCCTAGCATGAGCTAGCATCCTCAGACAGATGGGTAGATAGAGATAGTTAACAAGTGGCTGGAAGGCTACTTGCGTAACTATGGGACAGGGCAATAACGAGCTTGGATACAGTGGTTACACGTGGGGGAGTACTGCTACAACACCACCTATCACATGTCCATAGGTACGTCTCCTTTCCGTGCACTGTATGTTTATGATGCTTTGTCATTTGCTGACGCTATGTTTGGAGACAGCAAGGCCCAAAGACTGGATCCAAGAGAGCCAGGAAATCTTGAGGGCTCTTAAGGATAACTTGAGGATAGCACAAAAACAATAGAAGATCTATGCCGACAGGGGCCGAGTGGAGAGACAGTTCGAGGTTGGGGATTTGGTGTACCTTCGACTTCAGCCCTACAGACAGTTCACACTCAAAAAAAATGGGGCCGAGAAGCTCAAGCCTCGCTTTTATGGACCATACCGAGTCGCTCGAAAGGTGGGGGAGGTGGCCTATGAGTTGGAGTTACCCCTGGGGAGTCGAGTTCACAATATTTTCCATGTATCTTGCCTGAATAAGGCCTTGGGCCAACAAGTTACAAGAACCATCAAGCTACCCCCTATGGATAATGAGGGGCATTTGGTACTACAGCGGGAGGCCATTTTGGACTCTCGAGAAAGGCACTTGAGGAACAAGGTGATTAAGGAGTTCTTGATCAAATGGAGGAATTTACCAGATGAGGATGCCACCTGGGAAGGAGAGAAAATCCTCCAGCACCCATCACCGCAGTTGCTTGAGGACAAGCAACATCTTGGCGGGGAGGACTGTAATATTCCTAATTAGCAATTCTGCTAATTAGAATATCAATTTTGACAGTTTTGATATTTTTCTAATGTTTTGGCCGAAAAGATGTGTGCTTGGGGACCCACAGTTAGAATTAGGAGAATATAGGCCTTTCACATTAGACTTGAGGCAAAAATTGCAGCTCTAGTGGAGAACGAAGGCCCGATGAGAAGGGACAACGACCCACATGGAGGCATCACAGGCATGAGGTGGGGCCCAAGGGAATGTTGGGTAGCCTTGGACAAAAGGAAGCAAGAAACTCATTTTTGATCATTCACTAATCTATTTCGAATTTGTCTTTGACAAGAGCACGCTTGAGCAGTGAGCCAAGTCAGCATGTGTTGTTCAACACACGGGTGTCTTCGAGTGGAGATCCCAGCCTTTGCTTCTGTGGACTTCAAGTGCCAGCCTAAGGGAGGTGTCTTACCATAGCTTGATCATTTCCAGCAACAAAAGCTTCATCCACAACACAATCATCTCTACAGAAACACAATGGCATCCATAACAGCGCAAAGGCTGCGCTGTCATTTAGGAGGATCACTCTGGGAGCTAGGGGAGTGAGGGGAGATTTTGGAGGAGACTCATTGGGGAGGCTTGGAGCTTCCTAACATGGTTTTTCTTGGCATTTTGGAGACTTCTAGCCGCAGGATTTACAGGAGGATCGATTTGCCTAGCAGTTCAGTGAGGCAAGCGCAAGAGGGCCAATTTCCAGGGTCAAGCATTTGACAAACCCCTCGTAGTTTATTGTGGGTTTCTTGAGTAGAGTCCGGGGTTAATGTCCCGAAATTTTCTTAGCAGTAGCAGGGCGAAATAACAAATCATCCAGAGCAACAACAACATTTCTGGCTAGGGACAACACAGAGCTACAACCACACAGTGTAGAGGGGGATTTTAGCATTGTTTTAGAGGCTATCTCTAGCTTGCCTTGAGCAAGCCCAGGTGCCTTCATTCCAACACCTCCTATTGTACACTTCCATTCAGATTAATAAAATGGCTCAGCTCAGTTTTATGGCTCAATTTGTGTTCTGATGGTGTGATTTTATTTGCTGTTTATTTTTATGTCTTTTAGTGCCTGTTATTACTGTAAATCATCTTTAGGGATATTACATGTGCCATAATGTTGTTGTGCCATCTAGATTTTGCATCTTCACGAGGCCTGCTAGTTTGTGCAACAACAATATGCATTGCTCATGTATGAAATGTGAATGCCAATCCCCTTGGGGAACTCTTGTAATAACTCTACCAAGTGACGTTGATCCCTCACAAAGATAATAGTTATGATTTTGTGCTAGGGCATCCAAATATTCTTATTCCTTTACAAGATTTAGCCAATCTATCACATCCATAGACTCCATCATCCTAAGGACTAGGCATTGGCCTTGTCAATTTGGTGATCAAGCATCGTTTCATCCATAAATTTGATTTTCGCTCTCTTTCCTAAATTTGACCCTCTTAAGGATAAGCGACCAAGCTAGGGCTTGGTGCAAATTAGCTTGGAAAGTGAATTTTAGGTTATGGAAGGATTCAACGTTAATGGAGGACTAGGTTGCTTCAAAATCAACCTCCCTTAGTGGCCAATCTCTCCATTTCAAGCCCTGATTCTCTTGCCCTAGGTAGGTTTTCTCAAGGTCAACCCTAGTTTTGCTAAGCTTCAACTTGACGACTTTTGGAAGGTTTCTTATGCCATTGGTTTGCTAATATTCATTGTTTGGAAACCTTTTCTTGGCATATTGACATCAGGGAATCCTATTTGGCTTAATATTTCTCAAGCCCGAGTTTAATTGTGCCCTAATTTGGCCTTACTAGAGGATGCAAATTGCCATATTTTCTTTGGTTGAGCCTTTTACTTAAGAAGATCCATCCTTTATTAGCCTCTAGTGTCACCTTAACCCTTACACCCATAATACCTCTCACAGGTGACCTATCTAACAAGAGGCTCCCAGTGGTGAAATTCCATAAATATAAGGGGGTAGTGGATGTGGTGACAATGGTCCACATCTCATTGTTGTCACTTGGTCCAGTCTTTGCCTTGTGGGATACCCCTCTACAAGACTTGCTACATTTTAGGGCAACAGGAAGGATGCTCAATTATGGAATCTTCTCATCCCCCAAATCATGGAAGTTGTTTCTGCATAGTACTACAGAAAATTGAACTAGAGTGATCTAACCCTTTCACAAAACGACAATTTTTCTTATAACTTGCATAATCGAGTGTCTTCAACCATCACAATTTCAAGAAAAAGAACGATGAGAAGGCATTGTAGGCTAGAATGTGTTGATTTTTGGGTAGCATCGAATGTGCTCTAGCTCTGAAACTTTGTGGAGGGGCTAGAACACATGAGATCTCCAAGACCCTGAAATCGTTTGGATAAATTTCACTCGGAGCTTAAGCTATTCAAATAATTAATTATTTTAATGGGGACCCTAAGTCTAAACTTAGGTAAATTAAATAATTAAAGTGAACTAATTTAACATGCGGGTGAGAATGTTCTAAGTGATGAGGATCAAGTCTTTTCTAATCTTAGCCTTCGATTAGAGATTAGATCACGACCGTTGATTCGTCAATTGGAAAAGTATTAAAGGAAGGCTTGGGGTCAGTTGGAGGATACACACAGTGGATCTAAGAGATCGAATTCTTTTGACGGAGCAATGCTCGGATGAAGATTAGATCTGAGCGATTCAGAGAAACAGTGAGGGGAAGATGCAGTAATTGGTCGGAGGACCAAGAGTACATAACAGAGCAAGGGCAACAGAGACGCAGAGGAAGCAACGCAGCCACCAAAAGAGGTGACACAATCCCTAGAGGGGCTGACCGAGGCCCACGCAAGAGGTTGCGCAACGATTCTGAGGGACAGTCCAGAATCAACTAGAGATCGACGTTTCTAAGCTAGCAGGGCTGAAACTTGATTTCTGGAGAGGCAGGTCAGTGTAGAGGAAGGGTGACGCAGTCCATCAGCCAGACCCACGCAGGCTTACGTAGTGGCAGCGTAGAGACTGCGCAGAGGCAGCTTGGGTTTCACTAGTGTCTGATCTGGATCAGCCAGGACTTGTAGAGTGAGGTAAAACTCACGATTTATCTTTGCTTGCCAAGGTTTTCTCTGTTTGGTGAGTCGGATTATGGCACCCTAGATGTACTCAGAATACTGCTACTTAATAATATAAACCCTTTGAACTGTTGCACAGGTTTTCCCGCGTTGGATTTTTCTGGGGACATTTGTCCAAAAAATCTGTGTCCTTTGTCTGTGCGCTTTACTTATCTTTCAATGCTTGATCTGTATAATTGTGTAGGTTGCAATCTATTTACTTTGATGTTTTCCTGAATTATTCAGAAAATAACTTGTTAATTAAAAGAAAACAAGTAGGAGAAGTAAATCAAATTTACTGCAGTAGGGTTTTTGGTTTAGATTTAGAAATTTTCACGTGGTATCAGTGCAATTGCAAATTAGATAGAGCTGAAGCCATTAGCGAAGAGATGAAGAGAAAATTTTGCTATAGGAAGGCAGCTGTCCCGAGCGACAACGGAAATCCAGAAAGAGGCAAGGAAGGGTGATGCAGGGGCATTAGGCTCAAGAAAATTCCTCGTATTTTAATAGACTTAGGGGTTTTGTGTTTTCAAGGGAGTTGGTTTCTTATGTAATGATTTGAGTGATTTTAATGAGAATTAATTAAACATTGTGAGGAATTTTGTAAATGTTCTCGAATGTTGGAGAACATGAGAAAATTAGGCTAGTTGAGAGTGTATAGGGATTGAGAGATTTAGGAATTAATTATAAATCCTAAATTAGAATTTGTTTCATTATTTTGTGGATGAAAGAGGATTTTTATGGATAAGTAGTGATTTTAGGACTTAGAGGATTCTTAGGAATTTTTGAGCAAGTTAAGGATCTAAACCAGAATTGGTTATAGAGTCCATTTGTATAAATTGTAAGCCTAAAAGGCATATAGAGATAGATTTCAAGGTAGAACAGAGATAGAGAGGTAGAGTTTGAATTGTAAGCCTACGAGCAGAATAGGGAGAAGGCCACTGATACAGAAGATCAGGCCAGAGGAAGAATTCCTATGTAAATATTGGTTTTAATACAGAAAACTCAATTTCTGGGTTTGTGTTTTGAGTGTATATTGTGTGCAAGTGAATTTGACAGGAATAAGGGAAATTCTGTCATTTTATGTTCAAGCTACATTTTTAAGAGATTGTGTGGTTTGAGGGTGAATATTCATTTATTGAATTCTGTGTGATTGAGAAAATTAGCATCGATCACAGATTTTGAAAACCACGAATGGTTTTCGCACAGCCTTCGAGTGGTAAGTGGTTTTATTGAAATTGAACGCGATCGAGTAAGATTATGACATGTCACGAGCACGAAACCACCAGTTTCGCGTGACTTTTGAGAAATAAAGTGCGGAGGTTGATTGAATGCGATATCCGTCAGATTGTAAATGTCGGAGATTCGACGGCATTCGCATCCGAAGTTGCACAGAGGTTAACGAAGGTGTGGACCGACGGTGGAAACATTGAGTTGGAATGCGATGAATTATCAACAGTTGGATTTGATGAATGGTGGAAAGGTGGTTGGTAAGTTGTGGGGCCGGATGTTATTATTATGTTGGTGCTTTGGGTTTTACCCAAAGTCGAACTTTTGAATAATTGAAATGTTCGCGTGGGTTCGAATATATGATGGTTGGTAAATGTGGGCTCCAAAGGTTATTTTAATATTTATCTTTGGTCTTTATTTAACCAAAGTCGGATGTATGGATACAAATTTCTATAAGGTGAGCGCATTGAATAAAGTTTAGTGGATTGGTAAAGAATTGGTTCCAAACATTAGTAATGTATGTTGGTATTAACTGGCATGGTTATTTGTTTACATAAATGGTATGCAAAGAAAAGCTTTTGTGTGAAAAGTCAACCTATATTTGGTTTGAAATAGATGTGGGTATGCATAATTGAATTATATATGCAGATTGTGGGTTTTTGCTACTGTGGCAGCATCATTTTAGTATCAGAGCAGGAAAAGCTCTTTTGAAAGTTAAAGATTTTTTTTAATTAAATGAGAATACACAAAGTTGGATATCAGATGTTAAATCTGGTAAGCAGCAGATACACAAAATTAAAGTGAACAGGCATTTGCAGAAATAAATAAAGATAGTCCAATCAAAGTACAAGTGAATGAAGAGAACAAGGTCATGAAGATATCTTGAAGGTGAGATAATTTTAATCTGGTTTAAAAAAATTGTGATTGCAGAATTCTGGTTGCAGACAAGATGAAGACAAATATTTTGATGATGATGGCAGTGAACTTAATATTCCAGCTAAAGGTTGGATAGGGAGAACAACTAAAGTGTTCTCAAGAGAAGGTGAGTTGAGGATATAAGCCTAGAGAGAGTAGAAGAGAGTGCTCAAGAGGCTCCAGAGATAGAAAACCAGTGCTTGCCAAAAGACCAAGTCCAGAGAAGGGATTGGTGAGGTAAGTGGCAGCAGGGAAGACTCGTTGTTGCAGAGGCTTTGTGCAACTCATAGTGAGTGAAGAGCTCATGAAGAAGATGATCATGGAGGATCAAAGAAGAGGTTCTAAAGAATGCCACAGAGATAAGATGAAAGATAGAGAAAGAGATATTGCAGTGATGAAAGTACAATTGGAGGTACTAAAGGGATGGCTATAAGAAGAGGAAAACCAGAGAGGAGGATGGATCTTTTCACTGAAGGGAAAGAAGGTAATTTGGCAACCATTACAAATGAAGTGGAGGCAGAAGGAGATTTCCTTATGGAAAGAAGAACTTAGATTTTTTGAGTCAAGGATGGAATTTGAGGATTCCACATGTAAATGTGTTCAAGGAGAAATGCTTGAAGAAGCAAACGAGACTTAAAAGTCTTGTGTTTTTAAAACTAATGAATTGTGTATGATTGCAGGTACATCACAGGATGATGAACAAGCTTTAGAGTTTGTTAAGGAGAAGAAGTTGAATCTGAATTCTGTTCAGAAGGACGCTGAGATAGTAAGATCTCAGAAACAAAAGGAGATAGAGGGGTCTCATGAGAATATTCAGCAGAATATTGAAACAGAGGAAGAAGGGCCATTTGATGATTGGTCAACAATAAGTGAAGGTATGGAAAGTTGTGTCAAGTTTCCAAATTCTACCCCAATTGAAATTGTTGAGTTATATAGAAAGTTAGATCTTCAAAGAAGAGAGTTGGAAAAGCAGAGGATTTATACACAGGATAAATAGCTGAAGAAGCAAGGCAGGAAATTTTTTATGAATGACAGTCAGGAAACAGAGGATAAGGATGTAAGAATGATTAAGCAAAATGAAGTTGTTCATTATTGTGAACCAGAGTAGAGAGACATTCTTGAAACATATGATATGAAGGAGAGACTAGCGGATAGTCTCATGGAGAATTTAAATCAGCATACTGATGTGCTGACAAAGGATTTAGAAGAAAACTCAAAGCAGCATACTGAAATGTTGCCAGAGGAGGAAGAGGTATTGAAACCTTGTATTTTTAATACTGATAATTCATGTGTTAATTCTGCAGGCAAAGAAGGACAACAAATGAAAAATGTCAGAGAATTTAATGAAAAGGAAACTATGTTAGCTGAAAACATAGTGGAAGATCATCATTCTATCATGGTGATTGGAACAATGGAGATAACCTTGGAAGTTGGGAAGAAAGACAGTGAAGATTTTCTGAGTCTTGAAAGAGACTTGGAACTGCTAGAAGAAGATTTGGTGACTGGATCATCAAATGAGACCATTGGGTATTGTGATTTTGAAATTGATAATTTGACTGTGTTTACAGGTGTTGCAGAAGACAATCCATCTCTTGGAGTTGTCTTGAAGAAAGATGAACTGTTGCAGAAGAAGGAACTCATAAATTCCAAGGAAGGTGAGATAGTCATGTCTCATATGAAGGAACTTGTTATTGTTGATGACAAGGAGGAGCTGGCTTGTCTGATTAGCCAAGAGAAGATTGTAGGACAGACTTTCAGAACTGTCATAGTGGTGAAGAATCAGAATTATATTTTAATAAAAGATAAAGATACAGTGTTTGAGGAATTTGAATTGATTGACAGAATCAATCAAGGAGGTGATGGACAATTACTGAAGATTGTCAAAGAAGAAGAAGAAGGTTATGCTGAAACTAAATTGTAGCATATTGATGATATGAAACAAGTTCAAAAGAAATGGCTGAAATGCTTGCTAGAAACATTTCAACAAGAGAAATTAATTGCAGACACTGAAGTGGAAATGTCTGGAGTTATGGAAGAAACAGAAGCAGATGCTAGTTTGTCAAATTTGATTATGCTTACTAGTATACAAGGAACAGTGAATGATTATGTTACTGCAGTTAAAGAATCAAATGATAATTCATTTTTTAAAAGTGAATTTGTAGGTAGTGAGCAGAAGAAGAATGTTGTAGAGGGAGATATCTTAAGAGATATTCAGGAAGTTTGGGAGGTAGCAACAACAGCGACATCTATAGCAATAGCAACATATGCAGCAACAAAGGCAACATATGCAGCAATAAAAGCAACAGAAATTGAAAGCAGCAACAAAAGGCAGAGTAATTTCCATACAGAAGATAAACTGGACATAGAGATTGAAAACATAAGGAGGTTGATGATGAAGGTGTTTCAGAAAAAAACAGAAGCAAGAAAGCAAAGAAATTACAGCAAGGAGAAGACAAGAACAGACTGTGAAAGCATAGCTAGTGGAAAGATGCAGAATAAAGTATGGAAGGTTGGAAAAGTGCAGTTGAAGAATAATGCAGCTATTGGACAACAACAAAACAGAGTATGGGATCCAGGAGGCAAAGATTAAAAGCACATGATCAGGAGGTCATGATTATTTTGACCTTGGGAGTCTGATGCAGGGGCATTAGGCTCAAGAAAATTCCTTTTATTTTAATAGACTTAGGGGTTTAGTGTTTTCAAGGGATTTGGTTTCTTATGTAATGATTTGAGTGATTTTAATGATAATTAATTAAATATTGTGAGGAATTCTGTAAATGTTCTCGAATGTTGGAGAACATGAGAAAATTAGGCTAGTTGAGAGTGTATAGGGATTGAAATTTGAGAGATTTAGGAATTAATTATAAATCCTAAATTAAAATTTGTTTCATTATTTTGTGGATGAAAGCGGTTCCTTAGGTGTAAGTAGTGATTTTAGGACTTACAAGATTCTTAGGAATTTTTGAGCAAGTTAAGGATCTAAACCAGAATTGGTTATAGAGTCCATTTGTATAAATTGTAAGCCTAAAAGGCATATAGAGATAGATTTCAAGGTAGAACAGAGATAGAGAGGTAGAGTTTGAATTGTAAGCCTATGGGCAGAATAGGGAAAAGGCCACTGATACAGAAGATCAAGCCAGAGGAAGAATTCCTATGTAAATATTGGTTTCAATACAGAAAACTCAATTTCTGGGTTTGTGTTTTGAGTGTATATTGTGTGCAAGTGAATTTGACAAGAACAAGGGAAATTCTATCATTTTATGTTCAAGCTACATTTTTAAGAGATTGTGTGGTTTGAGGGTGAATATTCATTTATTGAATTCTGTGTGCTTGGACTTCTAAATTGAGGTATAAATTTGCCTGAATGTATTTTGCAATTGGGGCTGACATCGTATAAGGTAATCAAGGCGAAATCACACATTCTATTGTGTATACACAGTGGAGTGAGGTCCGGGGTTTGAAGTCATATTTGAGTTTTTACTTTATTTATAAACGATGGATTTGAACCACAAAAGATGAATATTAAGAGATTAAGCCATGCGTTGTTTGAATGCTGGAGTGGGTTTGAAGATTGTGAAGATGTATGGCGAAGCCGTGGTGGAATTCTTTCAGGTTGGAACCTTGACCGTGTTCGAAATCATGAGTTGAACAAAGGTGGAAAAACACAAAGTAATGGCGCAGTGGAAGCGTGGTGAAATACGTGTTTTGGAACCATGAGTGGATGAACAGTGTAGGTGGTTTTTGAAAACTGCGAATGGTTTTCATGTAGCCTTCGAGTGGTAAGTGGTTTTATTGAAATTGAACGTGATCGAGTAAGATTATGACACGTCACGAGCGCGAAACCGCCAGTTTCGCGTGACTTTTGAGAAATAAAGTGCGGAGGTTGATTGAATGCGATATCCGTCAGATCGTAAATGTCGGAGATCCGACGACATTTGCACCCGAAGTTGCACAGACATTAACGAAGGTGTGGATCGACGGTGGAAACATTGAGTTGGAATGCGATGAATTATCAACCGTCGGATTTGATGAATGGTGGAAAGGTGGTTGGTAAGTTGTGGGGCCGGATGTTATTATTATGTTGGTGCTTTGGGTTTTACCCAAAGTCGAACTTTTGAATAATTGAAATGTTCGCATGGGTTCGAATATATGATGGTTGGTAAATGTGGGCTCCAAAGGTTATTTTAATATTTATCTTTGGTCTTTATTTAACCAAAGTCGGATGTATGGATACAAATTTCCATAAGGTGAGCGCATTGAATAAAGGTTAGTGGATTGGTAAAGAATTGGTTCCAAACATTAGTAATGTATGTTGGTATTAATCGGCATGGTTATTTGTTTACATAAATGGTATGCAAAGAAAAGCTTTTGTGTGAAAAGTCAACCTATATTTGGTTTGAAATAGATGTGGGTATGCATAATTGAATTATATATGCAGATTGTGGGTTTTTGCTGTTGTGGCAGCATCAAAGGGTGACATCGTCATCAAAGGGGCTCACCCATAGCTTGCATCCGCCATCTGGGGTGACACTGTAGCTGCAACAGAGGCAGCGCAGTGTTTGTTGGGCCAACACAGAGGGTTGAGCCTCCGTCATTCTGGTTGCCATTGCTAGAAGAGTAGTTCGTTTTCTTGAGTTGCAGGTGGGGCATTGTTTCTGTCGGGTGCAGAATAGTGCCTAGTGGGGTTGTGACAAAGTAGAGGGAACCAGTTCCTCGGAAGACTTCTCGCCAAGAAGCCTAGATCCAGTGTTGATCAACAACAAAGAGAGATCGGAGAGGGATGATTCGACATCAGTTGGTAGAGGATTTCTGGGAGGGAAATCATTTTTCAGAGGCAGTGTGGTTCCTTAGAGGGTTTCTAGCGCCAAGAAACCCAAATCTGAGTTTTGCTGGGGCAGCAACAAAAGAGGGAGAAGAGAACCAGTTCGACATCTTTTGTTGAGCAGAGATGGCCACACATGGACCGAGGGTTCAAGACAGGTTGGATGGAGCATCCAACTTTGTTATCTAGAAGGCTTGAATCTTGTCAGTACTGGATGAGCATCGTATCAAGCATCTCGCCGAGAGTGCAATTGTTGTTCCTGCTGTGTTAATTTTGGGCAACTAGGTCCAAACTCCATGATGTGATGCTTAGATGACGATGCCAATATTTTTATTGGATTCCTCTTTCAAAGAGGTCCAAGATCGATCCAAAGATCATCTTGATCGGATGAGCAGAACATATATTTTAAATTTATTCCACATGTGCAAGGTTGGCCTTATTTATCCCACATGTCGCAAAGAAGAGCACATCTGGATGTTGCTTCACACTTGGGTCTGCTTTGAGCAAGAAGAAGAGGTCGGTAGCTTTGAGTACCACTGAGGCAGAATACATTGCAGCGTGTATGGCCTAGTGTGAAGACACTTGGTTGCGAAAGCTCTTCAGTGAGCTGTTCGAGATGTGCTAGATGCCACCATTATCCTGTGTGATAACCAGAGGGGGATTCATTTGTCAGAGAATCCCGTGTTCCACGATCGATCCAATCATGGTGATGTCTGGTACCACTTATCCAGGATATGGTACAGCGAGGCGGTGTAAGGCTCGATCATATAGGAACTGATGAGCAGGTCGCGGATATTCTCACAAAGCCCTTGGGGAAGGTCATGTTCCCAACCTTCCATGAGAATCTTGGAATCGTGGAACGACCCTATTTGGAGGGTCCTGTTGGACGATGAGCTCTGGGAGCTCTAGGGGGGCTTTGGGGATAGCTTCTTGGTGCTATAAGCAACCACTGGGTTAGGCTTGCCGAATCTAATTGGTGTGCTTCCACCCCACCGTGATGATATTGAGTTGGAGTTTCAGACTCATGGGAAGTACCTCTCATTTGGCCAATGAGGTGGGAAATGTGAATAGAAACCATAGCAAGACCGATGGACACATCGGAGATTGCCGTACTCTCTATGTCTAAGATGGCACGTGTCCAACTACTTGATCTGGGATCAAGTCTAGCGAGGTTTCAAACATCCAACTGACTTCAGGTCAGTGAAACTAACTTCAGGTTAGTATATGACTCTCTAGTCCAAGTGAGGTTTCGGACCTTGAACTGATTTTGGATTAGTTCAACCAACTTCTGGTTGGTAGGTGACTCCTTTGAGTCCTATAGAGGTTTCAGTCCTCTGAGCTGACTTCGGGTTAGCTGTGAGTGATGTCTTTGTGACTCACCTTTTGTTGTGAAATAAAGAAGCCAACAAAGCAAGTTACGTCGGTGTGACGCACGATTTTTGGATGGCACTAGTGGATGGAGTTCTCCCTAATTGAGAGGGAGTGTTAATTTTGGGCAACTAGGTCCAAACTCCATGATGTGATGCTCAGATGACGATGCCAATATTTTTATTGGATTCCTCTTTCGGAGAGGTGCAAGATCGATCCAAAGATCATCTTGATCGGATGAGGAGAACATGTATTTTAAATTTATTCCACATGTGCAAGGTCGACCTGATTTATCCCACATGCATAAGAGATGTGTCACACACCCCCATAGATGCCTATATATTGGAGAGACTTGGAGTCCATTCGACACACAATTTGTGGAGGCATTTTCTTCTCTCTTGGATGGTGATGGAGCAGCGTTCTTGGTTCTGCGTTTAGGGCTTCTTGGTGTAGCATCTTGGTGGAGTATTCTTGATGAAACGTCTTGGGGTTGTGTAACATATGTGGGTGGTTGACCTTATGTAAACTTTGCTGGTTGAAGCATCCTGCTAATCGCCGTAACGCCACCATTTTTTTCTCTCTATTTTTGGCTTGTCTTCCATCGATCTATTGGTATGTTCTATTTGCATCTTACTTTAGTTATGCCCTAGAAGGTTAAAGTATATTTGCATCTTAGCATAGAACATCTACATAAATTAACATGTTGACGCTGATCCACTCAAGAAGTATGAGGACGCTCAAGCGAATGTTAAGCACTTGATCATGGATGGATTCAAGGATCATGTGGTCCCACACATTGCTGAGAAGAACACAACACGTGAGATGTGGATTCTTTGACCACATTTTATCAGGGGAATTCTGTTCAGAGGAGGATGCTTCTTGAGAATTAACTTCGATTATTCCAAATGCTGAAGGGAGTAGAGATCGACCCCTTCCTCTTCCTCATTTGATTGATGGCGATCCGTGATTAACTAGTTGCCGTGGGGGCCACAATTGATGAAGGTCTTATGGTGAGGACTGCTCTAAATGCAATTTCCGATGAGTGGAAGAACTTTGTCCAAGGCATCTTGGGGCAGAGCAACGCTTCCAAGTTGGGAAAACATGTGAGCAACTCTTCGACAAGAAGAGATCAGGAGGATGACCAACACGAGCATCAACAGTAGAGGGATCAAGATCAAAAAGGAGGAGGAAGATGCGACTCTCGCATCTAAAGGACAACATGGGCAGCATAGGAAGAAGAAGAAAGACCTTTCAAAGGTCAAATGCTTCAGGTGTGTTGAATTAGGATATTTTGCCACAACATGCCCTATGAAAAAGAAGGGCAAAGAAGATTCTGATTCGAAGGCTACCGTAGCTAAGGACGATGATGGAGATAATGACGATGTGGCCATGAGTGCTCATGTGCCTCGGGAGAAGAGGTGGGGCGACATTGATTAGTAGTTCTTTTGAACTACAGTGGAACGGGCAGGATCCTTGAGGTGCCCAAAATCTTGTATCACAGATGGCTACGGGAGCCCTTAATGATAGTAGCAAGATGACTGGATTCAGTTGGTGTGAGGATGATGGAGCAACATTGGCAGAGCTAGAACGCTGAAGACTGGAGCAGCACAGAGGTTGATGGACTTCAATCGTGCTGTGGCAGTGCAGAGCAGCAACAACCCAGAGGCACTAGAGGGACAAAGCAGATTAGTAGCAGAGTGTGCTTCAATATCCAGGTGCACCCAGACTGACTTGTTTTCCAGGATTTTTGGGTTGTTTTTTCAGTTGCTTACTTCTCAGCAACTGAGTCGCAGTGCAATGGTTAGCAGTGGCAGTGCTATGGGCAACATGATGCAACATTTTGAGAGGGAGCTGCAGTTCAAATGAGGCAGTGTCAGTGGCAGTGACATGAACAACAGTACAGATAGCAACAGTGCAGTGGATGAGGGGCAACAACCGAGCATCAGCAGGGCAGAGGACCGATGCCAGGGATAAGAGTAATGTTTCTGGTAAGAAGTGTTGCTAGAGCACATTCCTCGCTAAGAGGTAGTGTTGATTTTTGGGTAGCATCGGATGTGCTCTAGCTCGAAAACTTTGTGGAGGGGCAAGAACACATCAGATCTCCAAGACCCATAAATCATTTCGAGAAATTCCACCTAGAGCTTAAGGTATTCAAATAATTAATTATTTTAATAGGGACCCTTAGTCTAAACTTAGGGAAATTAAATAATTAAAGTGAACTAATTTAACATGTGGGTGAGAATGTTCTAAGTGACGAGGATAAGTCTTTTCTAATCTTAGCCATTGATTAGAGATTAGATCACAACTGTTGATTCGTCAACTGGAAAAGTATTAAAGGAAGGCTTGGGGTCAGTTGGAGGATACATACAACGGATCTAAGAGATCGAATTATTCTGACGGAGCAGTGCTCGGACGAAGATCAGTTCTGAGTGATTCAGAGAAGCAGTGAGGGGTAGATGCAGTAATTGATCAGAGGACGAAGATTACATAGCAGATCAAGGGCAACAAAGATGCAGAGGAAGCAACACAACCACTAGGAGAGGTGACATAGTCCCTAGAGTGACTGACGCAGGCCCACGCAAGGCTCACGTAGGGGCTGCGCTGTGATTCTGAGGGACAGTGCAGAATCGGCTAGAGATCGGGGTTTCTAAGTCAGCAGGGCCGAAACTTGATTTTTGGAGAGGCAGATTAGCGCAGAGGAAGGGTGATGTAGTCCATTAGCTAGACCCATGCAGGCTTACGCAGTGGCAGCATAGAGTCTACGAGAGGCAATTGAGGTTTCACTAGTGTCTGATTCGGATCACCTGGGATGTGCAGAGTGAGGTAAAACTCATGATTTATCTTTACTTGCCGAGGTTTTCTCTGTTGGGTGAGCTAGATTAGGGCACCCTAGATGGACTCATAATACTGCTGCTTAATAATATAAACCCTCAGAACTGCTGCACTGGTTTTCCCGCATTGGGTTTTTCCGGGGACATTTGTCCGAAAAATCTGTGTCCTTTGTCTGTGTGCTTTACTTATTTTTCAGCACTTGATCTGTATAATTGTGTAGGCTGCAGTGTATTTACTTTGATGTTTTCCTGAATTATTCAGAAAATAACTTGTTAATTAAAAGAAAACAAAGTAGGAGAAGTAAATCAGATTTACTGCAGTAGGGTTTCTGGGTTAGATTCAAAAATTTTCACAGAATGAAGATGTCACTTTTTCCATAAAATGATTTGAGGGAAAGGCATCTTTGAAGGAAGCAACATTGTAATGAATATAAAATATATAAATAAACCTCATAATAATAATAATAATAATAATAATAATAATAGCAGCCTAGGAGAGTGTGGTCTAGTAGCAAACAACGGGGTGATCGGGGTTGTATTGATGGAGACCTAGGTTCAAACCCCCAAGTGGTTATGGATGAGGCCATGTGCAAGTTCTAGGTGACTTTGATGGCATAGATATGCCCCTCATAGTGTGATAACTTAGCCAAATAGACCCTTCTTAAACCCTAACATAGCTCTTCGTTTTCCAATCATCAAAGAAACCCAACCCTAATTGTTGTTTAGTTAACCATTAATGTTAATTCTCAATTTCAATGAAAATAAAATACAAGGTAACATAACCCTATATGGCATCCAATTGATCTCCTGTTATCTAGTCATGTTTACCAGCTGACCTCGTTATTGCAATTGTATTTAACTTTTCATATTAATTCTTAAAGTAAATGAAAATAAAATATAATTAAAGGTAAATGTGAATAAGATACAAGCAAAAGTAAGCCTCAGCGTTACTAGAACTTTTAACTTTAAATGTTGTAGTCAGACCCCGGTTTGAGTATGTTTGGTTATAAAATCAGACTCATTGGACCTCACATGAATAAAATAGAATTTTTAACTTTAAATGTTATAGTCGGACCCTGGTTTGAGTACGTTTGGTGATAGAATCAGACTCATTGGACCTCACATGAATAAAATAGAAATTGGGGTGTTTTTCAGCTTTCTGTGCACTTAGTTGTTTTTTCATTTGTTTCAACATATAGGCAAAACAAGACTTTGTACCCCATCCCCCAGCACCCCTTGAGATGGAAATTGTGGGATTCTAAGATTGAAACCTAGAAGGTCAATAGGCTACTCAATGGTCCCATCTGATTACAACCTATACCCTGCTCAATGTTGATAACTGATTTTAAACATCAATTGGCAACAATTGTTGAAGAAATTCACCATGCGAATGCAAACTTGAGATTCTTGAATTTTCTGGAGTGCGTCTAATAAGCAAGGCCTCTGATGGGATTATGTACTCATTTGATTATGATATGGTCATTTGTTAACACGAGGCCATTTAGAGCCTCAATGTTTATGTATGTTTCTCATGACTTCAATTTTTTGTATTGTCAAACTTATATCTTCTCAGGACTTCAATTTTTTGTATTGCAAACTTATATCTCGATGTATTTTGGCTATTTGCACCTTTACATGCCCTATACATAAACAAAACTTGCATATTTGTTGTCTAATATCTTGGATTTACAGTGATGCACAATAATGTTTTTTTTTTAATTAAAAACTAAGTTCTGTATTTTTTAATCAAATTTTTTTTTTTATATTGGTTATTTTACCAATTCTGGTCTGGATCGTAATTATGAGGTATACCAGTTTTAGTTTTGATAACGTTGGTTTCTATTAAAAGGAAATAACAAGTGAAACAATAGATCTTTCTTAGTTGCATTTGACATGGTTGAATCTTTTTTAGTTGTGAATTTTAATAAAGATCACGGGAATACAGGGTTTAACCTTAGGATTAAATGACTCTGGTAACTTTTTTGTTTGTTTGTAAATATGGGTTGCAATGATATGCATGGAAAATATATCAGGTCCTAGTCTAGATATTGAAGGGATGTGCTTGATACTTTCTAAATTTATGTTGAGTTCTTTATTATATAGGCATCCTTTTAAAATGTTGGCCATGTTTCTTATGCCACCTTATTTATCTACTCTTTATAGGAAATTTATTTATTATGCCATTTGAGTTGCCAGAGAAGTTTTCTATTTTTTGACTAGCAGGCATTTGTGAACCTTGTGCTTGCACTGTGCGATCCGGGCGATTCAGTGGTCATGTTTGCACCATATTATTTCAATGCATACATGTCCTTCCAAATGACAGGCATCTCAAACATATTGGTTGGCCCTTGTGATCTCGAGACACTTCAGCCTGATGCAGGTGGTATTCATATCTTCTTTCTTTTATTTCAGGGCCCTTTTTAAAGTTCTTTTTTCTGAGACTCAAGAATCAAAATGAAAAGATCTATCTGCTCTGTAAATTTTGCCCACAATTGGAGAGTGTAAACATGCAGAGTGCAAAACTCAATGAAATGAATTTTCTCTAGTAGAGGCTTGCTGTAATGCACTAAAACATTCAAGAATGTTATAAAGTTTTTGACATTTTGTTAGTTAATAAGGATATCAGAATCATATTTCCTTGAAACTAGTCTAGTGCGATGTGTACAATATTTCATCAAAACTAATCTTCTATTTCATGTTGGTGCATGAACATGTAAAGTGCTGCAAATGATATTTAATATTTCTTTCTTCCTCATACGTAAAAAGATCCAAGAAACTGCTCTAGCTTGGAGATACTGAGGTGCTTGTGAGTAGTTTCATGGTGGGCATAGCTTGTTCCATGGGCTCATTTGTGTTGATATATACCAAAGATTTAGTTACACTGTTTTGAATAAATATGAAGAGTCTTACTGGTATCTCTAGAGAGGCCAGTGAAATGAAATGTGAATACTTTTTTAGCTTTTTGCTTTTTTGGAATCCTGCTCAATGGTGCAGAAAACGTAAGATCTCTAGAGAGTACTGTGAAATGAAATAGGAATACATTTTTTTTTCTTTTTTTTTGGAATCCTGCTCAATGGTGCAGCAAACATAAAAGGGCGAGGAATTTAGAAATTTTTTATTCGCCAATGTCACCAAATTAATACCCAATTTATATATTTGACTATTGTTAAAAGAATGCTAGCAGAATTTCAGAATTCATATCCAATCCAATTCAAGCTTCCTTCTCTTCAATGTGGCTCTCAGTGATTTGAGTTGGAGAAAGTCATGTAGTTGCTTAGATTATGAAATAATAGGGCCATGTTACTGGTTTGATTAACAGCATTGTTAAGATCTTGGCAACTTGCTGGATGAACACATACAAGTTTAAGGTGCATTATCACCTCAGCCCTAACCCCGATTATTTAGGCCCAACTACCTCCTAAATGACCAAGGGAGGAGTCCCAAATATAATCCTAGTTAATCCCAAATAAGATCAGGGCCTTATATGGAGTCACTTGGAGTGGAGGTGTCCACTTCTTGGAATTGTGTAGCTGTAAAATAAGTGACTGTTGCAGCAGAAAACTAAACAGAATATTTAGTAGCACTAAAACATTGAAGATATATTGGGTGACCTATGGATTTTGGTCCACAGGAGGAATCCTAACCAGAAATGTGATTAGCTTTTGATTTGGTTAAGTGATTGAGGAGTTATGACTCAGAACAACTTTCTGTTTTGTGTGGTAGACTAAAATCTGCCAAAAAAGCAGGGGCAACAATCTGATTGACTATAACAGACACGCTACAGCTGCCTTAACACTTCTAGATGATTAGGCTAAGGGCGGAGAAGATATGAGGGTGAATATAGAGCCATTTGAGGCCTCCCCTCAACTATAATATGTTTGAGAAGTGAATTTTCAACAAGCTTGAATTTTTTTATTATAAAAATCTGTGTGAAATCCTCTCGGTTTACTCACTTAGAAATTTCCAGATTTAATTTAAAGACTTAAGTATGAATGGAAATGATGAAATTTTACTCCGAATTCACTAAAGTTTGACTATTACACACTATAGAGCAAATGGAAAGGGTTTGGGCTGAATTTGCTAACTTGGAAAGCTGAAAACCCTTTTGAAAAATGTAGTTCTAGCTTGGTACAACAATGCAAACTTTATATCTGTAATGGAAAATGGCTAAATACAAGTGTAAGAATATCTAGAAATGATCCTTGTATCGTTTCTTAGTTATATCTATCAATAAATTCAATATTCTCCAAGATTTAAGCTTGTAAATAAAATAAATCAATCAAAATCAGCAAGCAAAAGACCCTAAACTAATTGCAAAAAATTAAAAATATTTTTTTTATTTTTGAAATAGGGGTGGTTGTTTTGTAATACCCGTGTCATATACCTCACCTTTGCTGGATTTCGAAGTCAAATTTCTCTTAAGTTGATATAGCTAACTTGTTTCAAGCGAGTTGGTCCAAAATGGAAATCACTCCTACTATTGCTTAACCTTCTTGATGACTTTCAAATCCCCCCTCTTGATGACTTTCAAATCCCCACATAGGAGTGGCCTCTCCTCAAAGTGGCATCTTCAACTTTTGATCTCTGTGTGCAGTAGATATGAAGTCTTGGAAACAAATTGAAGCTTCCTTAAGAGATGGTTCAAATGCTTGGATCAACCGACTTGCAAAACAAGAAAACTCAAGTGGAGTTGCCCCACATGACTAGGTAGCCCCTCAATGGAAAAATTTGTTAGTCAACGTAATTTTATTAATCATCAAGACAAAATTAGATTTAATTAATCATGAGACATATATTAAGAAAAACAACAAAGACAAAAATCATTCCACAAACTGCAAAAATAGAATTTACACAAGGGTTTGTAAAATGTGAGCTCTTTAAA
This sequence comes from Pinus albicaulis, assembly GCA_034641835.2. Classification (NCBI taxonomy): domain Eukaryota; kingdom Viridiplantae; phylum Streptophyta; class Pinopsida; order Pinales; family Pinaceae; genus Pinus; species Pinus albicaulis. Next base: position 998,339,294 of record CM076582.1, read on the forward strand.
GCTATTTATGATAACACTTGTCTCAATTGACAACAAAAAAATAAAATGAATGGAGGTTAGCTTTTTATAGAACAATTTGCAATGGCTACATAATGGCTAGCTAACAACTAGTTTTGACTCTTCTTCAAATGAATAATTTATCAATCATGCACAAGTTGAAGAGTTAGTAATTTTTTCTTAAAATGTTACAATATAATTTTTAATTCACCCACTAGAGGGTCTACTTGAACAAATTTCTGTAATTTAACTGAAGGTTCCCTTTGCTCACGGTCCATGATGTTAAATACTAAAAATAGTAAACAATAGTAGCTCAATGTTCCACTCGGTTGCCATTGAAAAATTCAATTTGGTCCCTTGGAGAAGAAATTCATCTTCTAATAGCTACTTTCTTGGTCCATTAGTCAACTAATTGGTCCACCAAGTCTCCAATGGCTAGTTAGACCTTCTAATGGCTTGTTGGCTTCACCAATGGCTATTTTTTACTTGAATTTTGCCTTTAGTAATCGACTTAGCCACATGAAAGCTAGATCTCCAATGCCCTTGAATTTCTGACAACTTTGACATCTGCATATGCTGAAATCGTCCTGGATCTGAACTTGGTATCTCTGGAAATATTCATATTTTTCTTAGCATGTACACATCATCATTCGTTTGCTGCATCATCATGCCTTGGTTGGACCTATAATTCCCTCAGGAATTGGAAACCGTGAAATGTTTTTTGTTCCTCTCGTTTTGTAGACTAATTTTGACATATTACATGTCAAGTTTTGTCAAGATTTACCCTTTTTATGCCTCCTAGAAATTTATCCTACCACATCCTCATGCCCAAGTTGATGATCTCTAACACCATTGAGGAGTTGCAAAATATGAAACATAGTTTTTGTTCCTTTGAACAGGGTAATTCGACCTCGAACATGGTAATTTGACCTCATCAGAAGCCTATATATTGGAATAACACGACCTCATTTGTGACACTCTCTCATCAAGTTCGATCTGCAGTAAAAGTGCAGTAAACTGGTTTTAGAAAAGAGGAAGTTGCTGGAGGAGAGAAGATGGAAGAAGGAAACAAGTTCTTGGGCTATCTTTCTCTCACACATGCGAAGTTATTGAGCTGAAGCTGGGACCAAAATTCTATCTCTGTTGCAGGGTCGAAGTTCTAATGTTGGGGGTCGAAAATCTACAGTTGCTGGGAGAGTGAAATTTCTGCAGTAGTTGCAGTAACTGGGATCGAAGTTTCTAGGATGTTGCTGGGCTGAAGCTACTGAACAAGAGAAGACTGGAAGTTGTTACATCATAGAAGGCTTACTCGGTGGAGGAGGTGGGTTTGTTGGTCTAGCATCTTGGTTGTCTCACGGTCATATGAATCTACTGAAGGAAGTGTTGTTAACTGGGTTTTCCCCTGTATAGGGGTTTTCCCCAGGCTGCCCACCTACATCTGGTGTCCCTGATATTCATGTTTTGTATTTGATAATTGCTTGATGAAACAAAAATAAAATATGAACATAAGAAATTTGATAAGGACACAAGAATATCACAAGTAATTATCATCATAAGAAAACCTTTCTGCCTTTCTGATTTTCCAACATGGTATCAGAGCTAAGGTGAAGGAGGAAAAAGGCAGCTTGAAGATCTACTGAAAGGAGAATAAGGAGTCTTAAGAAGTTGAACAAGGGTCATCAAGAAAAGGGATCATATAAGGGGATAAGCCTACTTTCTTCAAGAACCATGTCTAACTCTTTGAAGGGAGAAAACAAATTAGAAGTAGCCTCCATCTATAGGGCATGGAAAAAGAGGATAGATCTCATCCTCGAGAAGAATAAAGTCTTGGATTTAGTCAAAGGAAAAGTAAAGAAGCCTACAAATGAATCAAGTGAAGTAGAGAAAGCAAAGTTTAGAGAAACAAATATATTGGCCAAGAGCCTAATAGTGGATGGAATAAAGGGAAACCTCATTTCATATATATCCAACATAGATTTTGCTCAAGAAATGTATGAGGCTCTATCTAAATTATTCACTATCAAAAACATTGGTCAAATTGCAAGCCTCAAGAATGAACTAGGAACTATGAAGATGACAAAAGATGATAATGTGGCATCCTTCTTTGTAAAGATAGCTAGAATCAGAGATGAAGTCCAGGCAATAGATGAAACAATGCTTGAAAAGGAGCTCGTGATTACTACTTTTCTAGGATTACCAACATCTTGCAGTGCCTTTGCATCAGGGATCAATAGTTGGAAGGATACTCCTACATTCGAACAATTATGGGATGCATGTAGTGAAGAAGAAGTCATAATATCATTAGTAAGCAACAAGGAGAATGAAGAGGAGAACATCTCAAATGCCTATTTCCCTCATCCCAAGAATAAAGGAACCTTCAAGAAATTCAAATGGCCAAGGAAGAAGATCGACCTATCCAAGATTGAATGTTACAATTGTCACAAAATGGGTCACTATAGAAACAATTGTCTTGAGAATCCAAGGAATAAAAGGAGAGATAGGGTTCAAGCTAATATTACCGATGAAGAAACACCAAAGAAGGACAAGACTAAAGAATCAGAAATCAAGGACTTACACTACTAAGTCCTCTCTCTCTCTCCTATCTCTCTTAGTCTTCTATTCTGAATTGTTTTCCTTTATGTTTTGATTTCTAGTACTTGTAGGTCTAACATGCTTTGGAAGAAATTTTTTGAGTTGTTTTGATAAAGTTATAGGTATCCCTCAATATTGGATTAAGAGGGAGCCCTCACCATTTTACCAAAGATAAGTATCCTACTCCTTGTATTATCTTTTATATTTGGTTTCCCTCTCTTATCTATATGTGTTTATATTATATGCTAATAACTTCTTTTATATATTCCTTGTTTAGGAAAGCTTGTTGAATGTTCAAGGGTTATGGAAGAGACCTCACAAGACAAAGCATGATAGAAGTTTTGTTGTGAAGAAAGCTCTTCAAGAATTGATGTCCTACAAGTTTTGTTAAGAAACAACTCAAAGGTATGTTTTAGACCATAAACTTTGTTCTCTTCATAATAAAGGTATATTCATTCCTTTTAATAATCTACTTTACATTACTAACATTGTTATGTTTGGGACCTTTGAATCACAAATATTCTTGTTAGATTGATTAATCATTAGAATAAATCTACCCTCATTAAATCATCATTGTGGAACCCTAAAAGGTTCATTATAAAAACCTAACCTAAGGGTGTGTCGATATTGGTTATGAAACCCTAGTCTTCTTAGGGTTATTGATGATATCTAGAAAATACTATCCTTTTGATGTTTAGGGTTTTGGTAGTATTATAGAAACCCTGGTCCCTTAGGGTTTGATGTGTATTGAAATCCTAGACCTTTAGGGTTTTGGTTAATTAGGGTTTATGAGAAAAAGCCTCATAATATCTTTAGTAAGTTCCTAGGAATGAAACCCTATGTATATATTTGTCTGTCTGATTGAAACCCTAACTTGATCAAAATTGTTAAATGTCTAACTTTAATATTTATTGATATTTGTGTCTTGAGTTTACCTTAATAGATATTGATATGCCTGTGCATGATTATGAAATCCTAGATATGTATATATGCTAACCTAATTTTTGATGCTCATAGTTCTAGGGTTTGTAACAAAGCCCTAGTAGAAGTTTGATATTCTATGATATAATGATATTGTTTAGCCTTGATGATGAATCTAGGGTTTACAACAAACCCTAGTAGGAGTGGGTCATATTATTAAAACCTTAGATTATGCTATGATTGGTTTTGATTGTTGATATCTAAGATTTAGTGTATCAAAGATAAATTCTAGGGTTTTGCAATATATCATAGTAGAACGTGTCATATCTTTGAAAGTAATATTGAGGCCCAGGATATAATGAGACTGATATCTTGATTGAGTTACTTTAAGTTTTAATGATGTGATCTAGGGTTTATAACAAAACTCTAGCAAGAAGTTGAAATTTAGAAGTATGTGTCTCTTGTTGATTATGAACCTAACTAAGTTTAGGTATTTGATGTCTAAAGTCTAATGTATGATTTGATATAGTTAACTTCATGCTTCTATATATGTATTTGGTTGTACTCGCTGTTTAAGTTGTGCAGGTACATAATATTCAAGATTTTTTATTTCAAATTTCTACGATTGCAATCCTATTTCAAATGGCTTTCCTGATCCATCGCATTGTGGGTTTGAAATGCCATTATCTAACTATCAGAATGCGATGGATCCAGAAAGCCATTTGAAACAATATTCAAAATGTTGAAGATATTCGTAAGTAAAGCTGACTTGATTGGTAAGCATGATGAAGGAAGTTATATGAATGATGATGATCAAGATGACTTTGATAAGAAGGAATGAAGCCATGAAAGACTCTCCAATGTTATAGAAAGTAGTTGATCTCCCTAAGTTAAGAGGGAGCTTGGATAAAAGAAAGGATATATCTTCCAAGTTGAGAGGGAGGACATATTATGATAGTCATGGTGGATACCTTGAAGAATAAATTAGAGAATTTATATTGAGGATGTTCTGGTTTTGTTGAAGAAATTAAAGAAGAAAAGCTTCCGACTGGTTGCATATGAATAACTTGATATAAGTGGCATCAAGATGAATGAAGACCCCGACGATTTGTGTTTACTGATTGGAGACCTCGAAAGTTTGTTACTAATTGGGGTTATGTTTGTACAGATAAATCTCTCGAAGTTTTGGAAGCATGTTTTGCATGCTTGATTTATTTGATGTTACCGATCTGTTTGATCAGGAGAGATTTGAAGTTATCGATTTGTTTGATCAAGAGAGATATGTTATTACCGATTTGAATAATCGAGAGTGTTGAGGCATCGTGTGTAATACAAAATTCTTGGGAGGACATATGGCCGACCTGTATGTTGATGTCTAGATCTTGAAGTAGGGAGGGTGGCGTTGGTCATAGAGCTTTGACCTTGCATTACACACCTAGATCCCTGAGTTGATGGTTAGTAAGTAAGCTTGATGGTACCTATAGTGAGATTTGAAGTTATCGATTTGTTTGATCGAGAGATATGTTTGCTACCGATTTGAATAATCGTGGAGTGTTGAGGCATCGTGGTGTAATACAAAATTTTGGGAGGACATATGGCCGAATTCGTATGTTGATGTCTAGATCCCAAAGTAGGAGGGTGGCGTTGGTCATAGAGCCTCGACCCTAAAATACACACCTAGATCCCTGGTGCTGATGGTTAGTAAGTAAGCTTGATGGTACCCATAGTGAGATTTTGAAGTATCGATTTGTTTGATCGAGAGAGATTTGATGTTACCGATTTGAATAATCGAGAGTGTTGAGGCATCGTGTCTAATACAAAATGCATGGGAGGACATCTACATGTGTCTGATGTCTAGATCCTGAAGTAGGGAGGGTGGAGTTGGTCATAGAGCTATGACCTTGCATCACACACCTAGATCTTGGGTTGATGGTTAGTAAGTAAGCTTGATGGTACCTATAGTGGCTGAAAGCTTTAGTCCATCTTAGTCCCACTCGGATATATTTCCATGATCAGGAATCTAGTTAGTGGCACTGTATGTGCCTAAACTCCTCGTAGTTCATGTGCTTTGAGATCTTCCATATACTTGTATATATATGTAATTATGAATACCTCCCTAGTTAAGAGGGAGTGTTGAAGAATGTAACTAGGTTTGGTCTTCATAATTGTACTTGAGTCATAATGAAATGTATTTATCAAAATAAAGAAAAAGAAATTGTATTGTTATATAAATTGACTTATTAAAGCATGGGTTTCATGCTTGGGTCAATTGTTTTTAGGTCAAGGTCTCCATTGTAGACCTCTATGATTTATGTCAAGTGTCCTTGGCCATGTCATTTTGTAAAGAACCCTTCTTGGGAATTATTTGTCAAAGAAGAAAAATATTTTATTGTAAAATAGGTCAATTTGGCCTCCTCCACCAAGTCAGCCCCAAGGATATCAAGTTGGCCTTAAACAGGGTAATTCGACCTCACCAGAAGCCTATATATTGGAGCAACTCGACCTCATTTTTGACACTCTCTCATCAAGTTCGATTTGCAGTAAAAGTGCAGTAAATTGGTTGAAGAAAAGAGTGAAGTTGTTGGAGAAGGAGAAAAGCTGGAAGAAGGAAAACGAGTTTTTGGTCTATCTTTCTCTCACACATGCGAAGTTATTGGGCTGAAGCTGGGACCAAAGTTCTATCTCCTCTGCAAGGTCGAAGTTCTAAAGTTGGGGGTTGAAAACCTACAGTTGCTGGGAGATCGAAATTTCTGCAGTAGTTGCAGTGACTAGGATTGAAGTTTCTGGGATGTTGCTGAGTTGAAGCTGCTGAACAAGAAGAGAAGACTGAAAGTTGCTACATCATAGAAGGCTGACTTGGCGGAGAAAGGTTTGTTGGTCTAGAGTCTTGGTTGTCTCACTGTCATATGAATCTATTGAAGGAAGAGTTGTTGACTGGGTTTACCCCTGTATAGGAGTTTTGCCATGGCTGTCCGCCTACATCTGGTGTCCCTGGTCTTCATGTTTTGTATTTGATAATTACTTGATGAAAAAGATAAAAGAAGAACATAAGAAAGTTAATAAGAACACTAAAATATCACAAGTAATTATCATTATAAGAAAATATTTCTGCCGTTCTGATTTTCCAACACGGGAAGCGTGTCGGAACCACAGTTCGGCCCACGGAACTATGAATGGAATTGTAATGGTTCCCATGGGTCCGGGAACCATGATTTCACACACGAAGCATGGATCCGTTTGCGGTTCAGGCACAGATCCACACGGTACACAATTCCATCTTCGGAGGCATTAAGGGGTGGGGGTGGTTCCTACAGATTTGATACTGTAACATGGATGTTAATTGTTTTCACTGGTGTTTAACGGGTTATTCCTCCGCTTAATCAGCAGCACCCGTATTTGCGTCACCCATCTTTTAATAGCTTCTTTCATAGAAAAAAGTTGCCAAACTACGATGGCCTTAATTTAAAAGGCTTTTAACCTTGCTGCACATGCAGCTGTTGTCAGCAGCCACACCCATGCAACATTGCTTCTCTCTAATTTCAATTTTATTAAAGAATTATAAAGTGCATTATTGTCACCCATCATGTTAATTTTAAGTTCACATTTCCATTTGGAAGGCCGTAACCTCCCTATCATTGCACTTTCTTTTAGATATATAATATTTCTTATAATCACTGTTGATGCATTATTGAAAAGCGATGCCAGATTATGTTATTTATACCGAGTTAAAGATGCCATTTGGACCCTTTCCAAATCTTTCATAGCCATCCTTTTCGTTTTTAAAAACAGTAATATGATGCATATCATGATGTATGTACACTGTAGGCATTTTTTGATTTAAGTAGAACCTAGAATGTGTGAAGAGAAAAATGATCACAATGTCATTACAGTTCCAAGATTCATATCTTTATACTGCTACTGAGATTGTAATTTGGTCAGGTTTAAATATTTTCTCTAAAAGCCAAAGAATATGGTTAGTGATGCAAGTCATCTCTTTTTATGTCGAAAATCTCCATTCTTATGCAGGGTGTATTCTTTCGTTGCCTCTACAGATTGGCTGGAAGAAACACTGTCGAAGGAGAAAAATAAAACAATACCAAAACTTGTGACCATTGTAAATCCAGGCAACCCATCTGGATCATATGTTCCTGATCCTCTTCTGCGGGTACCTATGTGGCTATCAATGTTCTCTCCACATCTTTTTATTTGTTAATTACCTAAATATTTTACAATGCTTATTTGATGAACACTAATGTTTATTTTTAATTCCTTTTCTTCTGTTGTATCAGAGAATATCTGAACTTTGCAAAAATGCGGGGTGTTGGCTTGTCGTAGATAATACTTATGAGTAAGTTACATGTGCGATTTGATAGTTATCTTGTATCAACAGTCAAACTGTAACATATCTGAAATTTTTATTAAGCATGGTGTTGTTAACTTGAGATGTTTTTTTAAAGTAGACAAGAAAACATTGATTTCTCAGATCTTTTGTAGGCAGGTAGCAGTAAATACAAATAAAATTGTTTTGCATGCACTGTGTCATGATAATTCAACAGAATTAGTTGGATCAAGGCCTTTTTTATTTTAGTTGTCACTGGGTCTTCATTGGTTGGTCACGTGGGGTGGTGGTATTCCCCCAACCAAGGTTCAATTCCTCCAGGCACAATGACATGTTTATCCTCCTAATTAAGGGGTGGTCGTCGTGGCTAGCACAAGCAGTCCAGGTGTAGTGATGGTCAGAGATCCTAGCTCCTAGTGTCGTGTCTGCCAATGGATGTGTTGGTTGGGAAACATTAAAGTTAAATAGGACGCATCTTAAGAGTTTCCTTTTTATTTTGATTATTGTAATAGAACATTTTAAACCAGTACTTCGCTAATATGATATATGGTTTGATGAAATATATGATATGCATGATGTGCGTGAATGCATCTGCAGGTATTTTATGTATGATGGGTTGAAACATACTTGTGTAGAGGCTCCACACATTGTCAATGTATTCTCCTTTTCTAAAGCTTATGGTATGATGGGCTGGCGAGTTGGATATGTAAGTGAGACCTTCAACATGGCATTGTGATTAAAAGAAGGTTCTAAGATTAACCCTCCACATTAATTTTACTTTTAGATTCATTTACATGCAATCTTTTGAATTCTCTGTAGATAGCATATCCTTCTGAAGTCGAGGGCCTTGCAGCACAACTTCTCAAAACACAAGACAACATCCCAATATGTGCTTCAATCATTGGACAAAAGCTTGCTTTGTATTCACTGGAGCTTGGCGCTGAATGGGTGAAGGAAAGGGTTGAAAAACTAACAAAAAACAGAGATATAATTTTGGATGCATTGTCACCTCTCGGTGCAAATGCTGTAAGGGGTGGACAAGGAGCAATTTATCTCTGGGCAAAGTTACCAAGTGGTGCTTCTAATGATGTTGAGGTTGTTCAGTGGCTTGCAAAGAGACATGGAGTTATGGTTATCCCTGGTAGTGCTAGTGGAGGACCAGGGTATCTTCGTGTTTCGTTTGGTGGCCTTGTTGAGGATGTCTGCAGTGTTGCTGCAGCTAGACTTAGAAAGGGCATGGAGGAGCTTGTATCCAAGGGAATGCTTTCATCTTAATTTTCCAGGAGTAGAAAGATCTCGATAACATTATTCAAGATGTGTATCTTGTAATGCAAACTGTTAAGGTCATCATTTACTTCAATTTCTGGGTTATTGGGCAATATACAAGATGCCAGCCACTACAAATACCAATATATAAGTCTGACTCTGGATTCTGATTGTGTGAGTTCTTTTGTAGCTCTACAAGGATGGAATTACTCGACTCAGAGAATCAACTTCCATAGACATGAAAGTGATCATACTAAATTTTGATTCACTCATCATTTTCATTGTGGTGTGATTGGGTTTTAATTCAAGTTCTGCAAGATGTATTTGATTTTATCCTATAATCTTACAAAGTGCCTTTTCAAAGGAGTTGAATCTACACGTGTAAGCTTTGAAGCAATAAATAATTGTTGTTGAGCCTATTTATATAAGCTGGTGTGCTTTAATGATTTTATCCTATGATCACAGGAACTACTGTGTCCTTTGCAAGGCAGTTGGCTGTACATGTGCAAGCTTTGAAGCAATAAATAATTGTTATTGAGCCTAAATATATAAGATGGCGTGCTTTAATATATAACTTAGTTTCTGCAAAATTGTCCTTACCTCTGTTCCTGCCTTGGAAATTAAATGCAATGGTGTTGTCATAAACCTAATGCTTATATAAATGAACACAACACTGAGATCGCTGATACTAATTGTATATTTTCCGAACAATAGTAAGTCATTCAAATATGCTATATGCATTGTGCAATATCCATTTGTTTCTGATCTTTCTACTTGCAAAGTCCTTTACATGTATTAAGGGAATTTGTAGGGAAACTGCATGAAAATATCCTCAAATGGGATAAATTTCCTGTTTTCTGCATCCATGTCCTCGTTATCTTCCTCTTCAATCAAGTTAGCCTTATCCTATCTATTAATTTTGGGCAACTAGGTCCAAACTCCATGTTGCACTGCTCATATGATGATGGTCATATTTTTGTTGGATTCCTCTTTCGGAGAGGTGCAAGATTGATCTAAAGATCATCTTGTTTGGATGAGCAGAAAATATATTTTGAATTTATTTTCCACAGATGTACAAGGTTGGCCAGATTTGTAATGTAGGCTCACATGCCTAATAGATGTGTCACACACCCTCAATGATGAATATAAATTGGAGAGACTTAGAGGTCATTTGCTCATCAACTCATCACACATCTCTCATTGTGATCTGATTTGTTCGTTAGCCTTTGGAGGCTTCTTCCCTTCACATGTGCAGAGCTAGAGGAGCTGTTTTCTGCGAATCTGTTTAGGGCTTATTTGATGCAGTTTTGACTGTGATCAACCCTTGGTCGTTTGACCTCAAAACTCTGCCAAAATTCTGATTTTGAGAGGCTGTACTGCTGGGAACTAAAATCGAGGAAATCAGAGCTGTTTGACCAAAGCCCTAATCTGCAGCGTTGACTTTCTGTTGCTGTCCTGCATTGACTTTTGGTTGACCAGCGTTGACTTGTGATAAGTTGTCTTTGAAGGCTGTGGGTGTGACACTTGGAAGGTTGGCTAATCTCTGGTTGAAGCATCCTGTTGACTTCCGTAATGCACAATATCTCATATCTTTGCTGGACAAAAGGAATTGTAAATCTGATCTATATTATTAGCTTGTCTTCTGTTGATCTATTATTGTGTTCTATCAGCATTTTACTTTCATGTTTATATGATTTCTATTTTGTATCGGGCCTAAGAAAGATTGAAGTCAAATTGTATCAAGCATAGAACACCATGGTTATCTAAATTTAACACTATCTCATCTCTTTCTGAGCATACAACCCATTTCAAGAGTAGTGCGATCGGTACCTATATATCTATATCTATATAGTCGGTGCCAATGGGTTTAATATAGATGCCATACATGAATCTGGGGAACTGTCCTTGGGATACATAGTGCACAAACACACACAAGGAAACAATCCCCCATGGAAACCTAGGGACGTTTCCCCACATTTGTGGATGGTCTCCATACTAAACCCATCAACATAGATTGGTATGTGTCACCCTCTAGAATCCAACTGCAGTCTTTCATCCCCGCCCCCTCTTGTTGTTGATCCTACCAACCCTTACTGGAGGAATCAAACCCGCCTTTGGAGGTAGGACATCATGGCTCTTAACCAATGAAGCTCCCCCTCGGAGCCATATAAATAGATGGATAAATAGATGGGTAGATGTTGCTTTATACACTGGCTATCATCGAAAGAGCAGAGAGATTCTGAATGATGGTGCTCCACAACTTATGAAGAATGGATTAGGGTTTGAAATATTTGAAGTATATCAAATTAATCAGGCAGGTGGTTCATGCTGCAAGATGGCGTTAACCATTACTCCTGGAAGTTATGTATACTCCTGATCTAATGTATGGGTGATATTTCTGAAGGCCAATGTTACTAATATGATTACTTGAGGGTGTCTACAATGTTTATGAGTTGGAAGTTTGAGGTAACACAAACATGTCATTCTTGTTAAAAAATAAATGTTTAACATCTTCAACAAAGAGAATTTGAAAACAGGGCCCCAAAAACAGGGCATTGTTAAGTTATCTTGTTTGAACATTTTTGACAGGGTTAACCTACATTGCATGTTAAGAAATATGACTAAGTTTGTAGAAGTATTGTCTTATGAATTGAGATTTGTTTTTTACATTCTTGAGGCAATAATATGCATCTGCAAAATTTGTTTCAACATTTGGGATTTAATGCATTCTTATTTTTAGGTCATAATGATTAATCAATGTTATTTAGGAATTATATAACTAAATTCCAACAATAGTAGTTTATTGAATCTTATATGTCTTTGTATCTAGTCATCTAAAAGGAGTGAAGTTTGGGTTTAGTTGACTAGAACTTATCGTGTTTAGAAATAAAAACATGTGGATCTAATTTGTTAGTATCAGTTCTCTTAGGTTCATTTATTTGTTGTTTGCAGTTGGTGATTAGTGTTATACCTATAATTGACCTATTAGTTAATATTGACCATATTAAATTAATTAATTTGTTTCTTGCAATTGGTGATTAATGTTATAGGCTCTTTTGAGCATGTCTTATGAAGTACCACAAAAGAGTTCATGAATATGTAAAAGAGGAATTATGCTCTGAAATTCATGGTTTCTTGCTATTAATATGGGATATATAATAAAACAAAAGTTGGTTTTAGTTTAATAAGCTAGGGTTTTGATGACCATATCATTTGATGCATTATTTCCCAATGTTGAGCTCCTATGAAGCCCCATCATTGGCCTAATGACATTTACAACTATTTCTAAGATATTTATTAGTATAGCTTATGAGATTTTGAAAGGAGACCTACTTGATATACTTAAGATTCTTGCCTTTGGAAATCATTATAATAGGGAGATGAGAGTATTGCCATATTTCGAGGTCTTCTAATGCCACATTATTGTCCCAATAAGATTTATTGGTATGATTTATAATATTTTGAAATGAGACATATTTTATGTGCTTTAGAATCTTGTCTTTCGAACAAGTGACAAAGGGGAGATTGGGTTATACCGCAACTTTGACGTGGATACTTATAGTAAATATTGATACCATAATAAAATAGTAATAATTATAGTGCAGACGTTACAAAGTTATTGTTGGAAACTGTTGCTATCATTAACATTGTAGAATTGGATGACCTAGTTATGGAACATTTTGATAGCCTCTATCAAACAAAACATCCAGAGAAGAAGACATTGTTGAAGGGTAGCAATCTCTAGCTGTAGAAGACATTGTAAAAGAAGCGAATGAAGAAGGCGAGCCTCACTTGGCAATGGTATTATAGGATGTGATGCTCATATTGCATGGATAATGAGGCTAAGAGCTACAAATGGTTGTAGAGATTCTTGTCATGCAAGTAAAGATAGACCACCCTTTATAAAGTAAACAAAAAATTATCTATTGCTCCTCCCACTTTCTCTACTATAAAAAACAAAGCTTCCATTTGCATCACTTCCATGGAAAAGGAAAACCCAATCAAGTAAAAAATGATTGAGATAGGCACATGGAGTTCATTGTCATATATCTCAATGTGAAGACTCAATTTTCCATGTTATCTGAGACAAACTTGGAAACTTACGTTCTTAATTCACCTTCACATGACAAAGAATTAGATGGTAACTTTTCAACAAAATGTGGAGATTTTCATTTTATCATTAGGAATGTGTAGAAAATCAACATAGATTCAACTGATATTGTCATATGTTAAAACAAAATACTTGAATCTATTCTACAAATTGCGGAAACCAATTACGATCGCACAATCACATGAACAATAAAGAGAGAATTTCAATCGCACATCACAAAGATTTATCTGGGGAAGGCCTCAACTAAAAACCCTGCTATCTATATATTGCATAAGTCAAAGAATATGAAACAATACAACGCTTCTCTTAGGCTTGAAAACTCTCTGCACTATCTTTGTATGTTTCACTCAATCCTAGGCTAGCTTGGTTCAATTCTTAACTAATTTCTTGCCTCTGGATTGTCGTCCTTGCTTGTGCAATCTCTAGGGAAATTGAACCCCTATTAATTAGGAAATTACTCGATAATAATTGCGCAATACATCTAAAGCCTTTTGTTGACTCTATGCACCACTTGTACAATTTTCTAATTATACCACTGATAATACACTTCCCTTTAACTCCAATCTCAACTGGGTCTTTCTTAGAATTGACATGCATGAGTTATTTTTAGTGAATTATCAATTATTTGATTGATCACTGGATGTGAATTAAATCAAGTTTAATTCACTGGACCTCTCAGTATTTCCTCCATAAGTTAGAATTAGTTAAACTGATTTTAACTCAAATAATTAAGTTAAATAATTACAACTCAAAATAAACCGCAGCTCGACCCCCTAAAACTTAGGGAGCACTCTACATGCCTCTAGTTTGACCCTCAACTCAAATTGATTGAGCTAACTAAGTCTTCCTGACTTAGTTAACTTGTACAAGCTGTCATGTGATGTGGAACTACAATTTCCTTCTAATTTAATTAAGGGTGTTGACACCTAATCCTAAGGGATTGAGTGAGATTGTATTTTAGTAAATAAGGAAGGCCAAGAAACATTGGGAAGTGAATCCCAATAGTCCCACCTCCATGTATAAGTACACACACAATCTCCATCTAATGCATCTTCATTTTTGCAGAGTTACCTCCTAGTCTAACATGGTATCAGAGCCAGTCCCATTTTTTGGCATTCCTGCCTTTGGTGTAACTCCCTCATGTTCTGCATTTTTTTGCAGACTGTCATTGTACATTCAGTTTTAATGCTCCTGGCATTTGGTTTCTTACTGCTCCTGCCATTCTGCAATTCTGGAATAATTCTGCGTTCTTTTTTTACTGCAAATTCTGCCACATTTTTATCTTCACATTCAGTTTTTACTGTAAAAATAATTTTTACAATTCTTTGCACATTCAATTTTACTGTGAAAAATAATTTTTCGCTCTCACCTCACATCCCAGCACCCACATCAACGCTCTCCCTCACAGTTCTCACGCTCTCCCTCATAGTCCTCATGCTCACAGCGCACGGCCCCTCAGCCCCCGCCCCCTCACCCCTCACAGTCCCCGCCCCCTCACACAGCTCACGGGCCGCCCCCTCACCCCTCATAACCCTCGCCCCCTCACAAAGCTCACGACCCCTCGGCCCCTGCCCCCTCACCCCTCACAGCCCCCGTCCCCTCACACAGCTCACGACCGTCGCCCCCTCACCCCTCATAGCCCCTGCTCCCTCACACAAACCCCTGCCCCCTCACACAGCTCTCCCCGCTCACGGCTGCCCTCCCCACCCACTCTCCCCATCCCCCTCACCTGCCCTCCCCTCCCCTCTCACGGCCGCTCGGCCCTCCCCACCTGCTCACGGCAGCTCGACCCTCCCCACCTGCTCACCCCTCACCACCCACCCCTCCCCACCCACTCGTTCCTCCCCCTCCCCTCCCACGCAGATTCTCTCTGCGTTTTTTTTTATATAGTTCGGCCTCTATATCATTCTGATTTTTTTACACAGTTTGGCCTCCCCCAGAAAACGACTCCCCCTGCCCTGGTAAACACCTCCCCCAGAAAACACCCCCCCTGGAAAACATCTTCCCCAGAAAACACCTCCCCCAAAAAATACCTCCTCTGGTACAAACCTTCCCCAGAAAACACCTCCCCCAGAAAATACCTCCCTCAGATAATATCTCTGTTTTTCCCCAAAAAAAAATTTTACAATTTTTTTTTTTTTCTTGGGTAGAATTGAAACCAAAATTGAGTTTTTACCGTGACGGAAAAGTATTTTTTTTCTTCAAAAGAATGCATTCTCTCATATCTATTATAGGATTTGTTCTCTCTGATAAGGAGAACTGTCCTGAATGGTCTCGGAAAATCAAGCACACTCTCATTTTTAATGAGCTGTGGAGAGGAATTTGTGAAGGAGAAGGAGACTTTCCACCAGCAAAGCCCACTTCAGACAACGAGATCACCATTTGGGAAAAAAAGAACTGCAAGGCCTATGCCTTGATTTCATCTTCCGTAAATGAAGAGGTGAGTGGCCATATTACACCATTTTCGAATGCCTATTAAGCCTTGAGCAAGCTAAAAGAACTCTATGACTCACATGCAAAACTTGAAATTGTTCAATTAATGATTAAACTGTTCAGTCTTGAATTGAAAAATGATGACCCTCTTGGTTTAGCTTCAGAAGTAAGATCTATCATGCATGACATTAAGAACACTGGTGTAGAAGTTGATATACCTCTCATAGCATATGTTAAGGAATTGTATCTGACTTACTCACATTATCTTGAGTCATTGCAAGCAAGTGGAAACCTCGTGAAAATCACCTTTGATTCCCTTGAGAAAAAGTTTGCAGAAAGAGAGAAAGCTTTTGGAAAGATGACAACCTCTCTGTCTTCTAAAGAGGATGTATGCTTTGCACATAGAGAGAAGGGTCATGCTCAAGATTCTTCCAGAGGAAGAGGTGGCCGAAGAGGAAGAGGAAGAAGAAATTTTAGAGGAAGGGGGGGCAGACAAACTCAAATTGAAAAATCTGATCTTCATTGCATACGCTGCAATAAAGCCTGGCATAATGCATCTACATGTAAGCTACCTTGGGATAAAATTGAGCAGCAAAGAAATCAAGAAAAGGGTAAAACTCATGATAGAGACAAAGGTAAATCACCTAAATCCACTCATTTTGTTGTAGCACATTGTAACAATGGAGTAACTAAAGACGTGTTTAATGTTTCATTTACTTCTTGGAGAAATGATTGGTTGCTAGATTCAGGAGCAACATGTCACATGAAATTTAGAAAAGATTTTTTTGAAGAATTTACTGACAAAGTTGATGGAGCAGTATACTTCGCAGATAAATCCAAACTCAAGCCATCAGGGCTTGACACGATCAGGCTTAAGTTGTCTGGTCTTCTAGATCATCTTCTACATGAGGTTCTATACCTCCCTGAGTTGAGGAGAAACTTGCTGTCCTTGGTCCACATCTGCTAGCAAGGGCACTCTATTCACATGTTTGATGGCAAGGTTGAGGTCAGAAAAGCATCAGATCGCTCACTTGTCATGGAGGGAATAGAAGAAGGAAGACTCTTGAAGCTACAAGGTTCCTCTGCTCATGCACAAAATTTGCATTCAGTTCACATCATGATGAAGGTACATTGCCATCAAGTCTTTTATGGCATGCTAGATTTGGACACTTAAACTATGACAACTTTCAATTTTTGAAGAAAAATAGTGTTAATGGACTACCTACAATTCCTAAGAAACTTAAGCAATGTGATGCTTGTATTCTAGGAAAGTATAGCAAACAACCATTTCATGATTCACATTCCAGAGCACATAGAAAACTTGAGCTTATTCATTCAGATTTATGTGGCCCTATGCCTGTCGCTTTTGCAAATGGAAATAAATATATGATGACATTTATTGATGATTACACCAGAATGTGTTGGGTTTACTTATTGAAGAACAAATCTGATGCTTTTCAAACATTCAATAATTTTCATGCATGGATTGAAAATGATGCACAAACTCATATTGGCTCTTTGCGTACTGATAATGGAAAAGAATACACTTCAAATGAATTTGAAAATTATCTTCGTCAACATGGGATCAAACATCAAACAACTGTGCCCTATAATCCCCAACAGAATGGTGTAGCTGAAATAATGAACAGGACAATTTTAAATATGGTTCGCTCCATGATGTTTTTTAAGAATGTAAAATTGATGTTTTGGGCTGATGCAGTTCTATGTGTTGTATACATAAAGAATAGGTGTCCTTCAAATTCAATCAGAAACAAAACTCCTTATGAAATGTGGCATGGCCACATTCCTTCGGTAAAGCATTTCAGGGTCTTTGGTTCCACCTGTTATGCTTTGATACCCAAGGTACAAAGGAATAAACTTGGTGCTAGAAGTCAAAAATGTATCTTCTTGGGGTATTCCAATACCTCCAAAGGATATCATCTCTATGATGAAGTCAATAAGAAGTTTGTAATAGCAAGAGATGTCATATTCCTTGAATCTTCCAAGACTGACAATGTTGTTGAGCGGCAACTTGATCGCCTGGATAGATTCACACATGCAAAGTATTTTCAAGAATTTGATAATCAGATTCCACATCTTGAAGGGGGGATTCCTATACTGAATCAATCTGTGGAATCATCTCCCGAAACACTCTCTCCCCCACCTAAAGAACCAACCACGGATGACACCTTGAACGATGTGATTGACAGAATTGAGAGATTGAATCTTGATTCAATTCCAACTCAGTCAAATGAGCAACCTGGGCCATCTCAGAAAGGTCCCCCCAAATGGCTGACAAAGACACTAGAAAACGTTCGTCCCGATGAGGTTGGAAAGACAGGAACAAGAAGTTCCACTAGACAAAACGAAGGTGATGTAGATAATTCTGATTCACCTGTTGATATGGATATTGCTTATAACTATGAATTGAGTTTGTCTACAGATCATGAACCAACTTCCTTCAAAGAAGCCGCTTCTCATGATGAATGGAATGAAGCGATGCAAAAGGAGTATGATGCCTTGATAAATAATGGCACTTGGAAGTTGGTTGATCCTCCTTTGGGAACCAAACCAATTGGCTGTAAGTGGGTCGACAAGAACAAGTACAAAGCAGATGACTCACTTGACAAGCACAAAGCTAGGCTTGTGGAAAAAGGTTTTCCACAAAACGAAGGGGTCGATTATGAAGAAACTTTTTCTCCCACAGCAAAATGGGCCACCATCCAGACTCTCTTTTCCCTAGCAGCACAGAAGGGATGGAAAGTCCATCAGATGGATGTAAAAACCGCCTTTTTGAATGGAGATCTAAAGGAGAAAGTTTTTATGTCCCAACCAGAAGGATTTGTTGTGAAGGGCCAAGAACACAAAGTATGCAAGCTTATAAAATCCTTGTATGGCCTCAAGCAAGCACCACGAGCCTGGTATGAGAAATTAACCGAGCATCTTCTGAAACTTGACTTCAAACATTTTGATCTTGATGATGCAACTTTGTTTATTAAGAAAGTTGGAAAAACAATTGTATATCTTGTGGTATATGTAGATGATCTTTTGATAACAGGAAACAATGAGAGCTATATTGCATCCATGAAGAAAGAGTTGAAGAAAGGTTTTGAAATGACTGATTTGGGTCATGTTCATTACTATTTGGGTATTGAAGTAATTCAACATCCTAAATTCATAGTTCTTTCTCAAAAGAAGTACATTGGAGATCTCTTGAACAAATTTGGCATGGATGACTGTAAACCCTTAAGCACTCCAATGGAACAAAACTTGAAGCTCACATCTATTGAAGGGAAAGAATTTGAGGATGCAACTAAGTATAGACAGCTTGTAGGAAGTCTTATCTATCTGACCACCACCAGACCTGACATTTCATTTGCTGTTGGAATCCTCTCAAGGTTCATGCAAAAACCTTGTGAAGGACATTGGTCTGCTGCAAAAAGAGTGCTAAAGTACTTGAAGGGGACTCAAGACTTTGGACTCAAATATACACAGGTAGGCGACTTCAGCTTGATCGGATACTCTGATTCAGACTTTGATGGGGACAAAGAAACAGGGGTGTCTACTACAGGTTACACCATGAGTCTTGGATCAGGAGCTGTCTCATGGAGATCACGCAAACAGTCAGTTCCAGCAGATTCCACGACCGAGGCAGAATATGTGGCAGCAGCTGAAGCAACAAAGGAAATTATGTGGCTCCGGAAAATCCTGGAAGATTTGCAGATGAAACAAATGTATTCCACTCCACTCATGATCGACAACACTTCTGCAATAAAGTTGGCCAAGAACCCAAAGTTCCATGATCGAACAAAGCACATCAATACAAAATACCATCTGATTCGACATCATGTTGAGGCCAAAACTATCCATCTACGTCATTGTTCCACAAATGAGCAGACCGCAAAAATCTTCACCAAAGCGCTTGGAAGAGAAAAGTTTGAAAAGTTCAGAACGATGCTTGGACTCACCAACATCCCTTCAGATTAAAGGGGAGAATGTTGACACCTAATCCTAAGGGATTGGGTGAGATTGTATTTTATTGTAATTTAGTAAATAAGGAAGGTCAAGAGACATTTGGAAGTGAATCCCAATAGTCTCACCTCCATGTATAAGTACACACACAATCTCCATCTAATGCATCTTTAGTTTTGCGGAGTTACCTCCTGGTCTGACAAAGGGAAAATTAAATTAGAAGCCTCTTCTTGTTGCCATTTTCAACACAACCTCTCAGCAAGAAATGGATTGTCTACTACCCCGATCCCTCCTCTATGGAACTCAAATTTTCCTCTTGATAGTACCTTCGTCAATATGTATGCATTATGCTCCTCTGTAGGAATGTAATTTAATGACATGATCCTCCTCTGCACACAATCTCTAAGATGGTGATACTAGAAATCAATATGTTTGGACCTGTCATGAAAAACTAGATTAATCGAGAGTTTGATGCAACTTTGGTTATCACAATAAATCACAGTCAGATCCATCTGCTAACTAAACAACCCAACAAGTTGCTTGACTAGCAACCATGTACTTTTCCTTTGCTGAGCTGAATGCAACTGATCTCTGCTTCTTGTTATACCAGGAAACTGTTGCTGACCCAATACTGAAGATGGCCCCTGATTGCTCTTCCTATCGGATGGAATCCCTGCCCAGTCTGCATCTGTGAAGCCTTGAAGCTTCACTCCCTCTGTCTTCCTGTACCATAGCCCAAACTGAGTGGTGCCTCCGAGGTATCTCAACACATATTTGTCTACCTTCCAATAGAGCTTGGTAGGCTTAACCATAGCTTGACTATGCTAGTTAAACACATAACATATGTCTGGTCATGTGTTCACCAAGTACATGAGTGAACCTAGAAGCTTCCTGTAGATGTTACTTCTACCACTTTGTCTGAAGTAGCATCTTCTTTCCTCCAATTCCCTTCTAAAGGAGTCTCCATGGGTTTGCTACTCTCCATGTGAAACTTCTTCAAAATCTCTTTGGCATACTTGCCCAGAGATACAAATAGTTCACCATCTCTTTGCCAAATTTCTTATCCAAGAAAATAATGCAAGAGCCCAACCTAGTGAAGTAGTTGTTGATCCTGGTGTACCAAGCACAAGGTGCTTGTTTCAGTCCATACAACGCTCTCTTGAGTCTGCACACATGTGACTCTTTGTCAAAGGTCTCAAATCCTTCTGGCTGCTCTAAGTATACCTCTTCCTCAATCACTTTATTAAGGAAAGTTGTATTTACATCCATTTGATGTATCTTCCATCCCATCTGCGCTGAAAGTGTAAGGATAGATCTGATTGACAAGTACCTTGCAATTGGAGCAAAGGTCTCCTCGTAATCAATTCCCTCCACTTGAGAGAACTTTCTGGCCACAAATCTAGCCTTTTGTTTCTCAACACTCCCATCTGTTGCCTGCTTCACCTTGTAGATCCACCTGGATCCTACAACTGAATTTCCCTCTAGCCTTGGGACAACTTCCCATGCACCGTTTCTGATAATGGAGTCATACTCCTCAACCATGGCATCAACCCATACTAGTTGTTGCAATTCTTCCTCAAATGAGGATGGTTCAATCTCTGCACTCTTGCTCATAAGGGCCATGTAGCCAGTGTACCACTCTGGAGACCTTCTCTTCCTGCACTCTGATGTGGGTGCTCCCACATTCTCTCTAGCATCAACATCAACCCGTCAACCTCTCTGGTGTGCCCTTCCATCTCTGGATGTCTTTGCATGAGTGGGTGCTTCCACTCTCTATTCCTCTACTTGTGGTTGCTCCACATGTTGAGGTTCTTCTTTTGGAGCTAAGAGCTCCTCAACTGCATGCAAATGAAGCTCCCTCAAGGGAAATTCGCATGGCCTTCTCTTCATCAAATTTCACATATCTCTTGACCATTGTCATCTTGTGAGATGGCATGTACACTCGATAGTTGTGAGGTGTATCGATGTACCCAAAAAATATTCCCAACTTAACTATTGGCTCTAGCTTTTTCCTAGAATCTTTGGTTGCATGACAATAAACTGATGAACCAAAAATTTAAAATGCGCCACATATGGTTTCTTATCTTAAAAATCTTCCTCTGGTGTACTCATCCTGAGAATCCAATGAGGAATTATGTTATGCACAAATACTGATATGTTGCATGCTTCAGCCCACAAGTGCAACGGTAGGCCCTGATCATGCAACATCACTTGTGTTGCTCCCACAATACTTCCGTTCTTACTTTATGAAACCCCATTTTTCTGTGGGTTATGAGGTGCTATCAATTCTTGTTGAATTCCTTTTGAAGCACATAAGTTCTTGAATTCATTCGAGACATATTCTCCATTGTTGTCTCTCCTGAGAGCCTTCGCCTTCTTCTCTATATCCTTCTCAACAAGTGCTTTGAACTCGCAAAATTTTGAGAACCTCTGACCTTTCTTCTGCATGAAGAATATCCAACACTTGCATGAAAAATAATCTACAAGTATCACATAATACATGTGTTTTTCTTTGGAGGTTGTCGAGAACGGTTCACACACATCTAAGTGAACTCTTTTAAAGATCTCCTTCGCTCAATTGTCCTTATCATAAAAGGTGGCTTTGGTGTACTTACCCAATGTACACCCTTTGCATGTATCTCACTACTCAAGTGCACCCTTGGGAAGTCATGTAGAAACCTGCTGCATGATATTCAAAGCGCCATGGTGTAGATGGCCCAATATTCTATGTCATACCTCATCGATGTCTTGAATCTGCACCTTCTCTGCTAAATTCATGCTCAAGGCATCACATTATTCTACATCCAATTTGTAGAGGTTCTTTACCTGAACTCCAATATTCTTCACTTTTCCTGTACCTTTGTGATGAAGGAACACCTTTCCTTTGTTAAATATCACATCACAGCCACTGTCTTCTAACATAACAACTGAAACTAAATTATTCTTTAAACCAGGAACATACATGAAATATTTTAATGTGAGAGGAGTACCAGACTCCCTCTGAAAGGTAACAATACCTATGCCGATTTTTCTATACCTCCCGCCATCTCCCATATCGATGTGCATCTAGAGATCCATCTCCTCCAAGTTGCTGAAGAATTATTTATTGCCGGTCATATGGAATGAAGCTCCATTATCCAGGTACCACACAGAACCCATCATCGATGACACCATGTATGCGATGAGAGTGGAATCCAACTCGAATTGTGAAGCAAGAGCTGCACCTGCTGCTCCTTCTGAGGGCTTTTTGTTGGCCTTCTTGTGCAGGCACTTTGTGGCATAGTGTACCAACTCATGACAATGAAAACATTTAATCTTCAACAAGTTCCTCTTCTTGCCTACCTAATCAAAATATGATTTGGAATGGGATGCCTTCCCTTTTCCTTTCTTTGCCTTTCTAGCCAAGGTACAATTCTCCTCGTCATCAGTATTTAATGAGGATCCATCTCTAGTATTTCACCGAATCTCTTCTTGTACCAAGTCAGACCACAATTGCTCCCACTTTGGTAGCTTCTCCTTCCCATTCACTGAATCCTGGTAGTTGTGCCAACTCTTGGGAATGCCTAGAAGTGCTAGGCTCACCAAATTATCCTCGAGAACTGTAACACCAATAATTCCAAGCTCATCTAGACATTGAGTGAACTTCGTCAACTATTTTGTTATTGTGTTTCCATTCTCCATCTTGATTTTTCTGAGTTTATCCTTCATCACCAACTTCCTGTGGTCACTGTTGTTCTGAAAAAAACTTGTTAAGTCCTTCCACATAACATATAGAGTTGTATTTCCATGGAGGTTCGATACAATATGATCTTGGACTCTTAAAAGAATGTTTCTCGCCTTTGCTACATTCTTCTTCCATGCATCTAGATTTTGAGCATATGTTGCTACAGGCTTGGGAATATCACTATCTATGAAATCCTTCAACCTGTTGTCTCCCAACACTGCTTCCATTCTATCCTTCTAAGATATGTAATTCAAACTACCCTCAATGGAATATTCAAGTCTCAATCCACAGAAAGACATCTTGATCCTACTGCTGGTTCTGAAGAGAAGGTATGCAAATTTGATTCACTTGTTCAAAGAAAACTCATATTCTTTTCTTCTATAGTGATTCTTGCTTCGATACCATGTAGAAAATCCACATAGATTCAATTGATCTTGTAATATGCTAAAACAAAATACTTGAATCTATTCTACAAATTGTGGAAACAAATTGTGATCGCACAATCACATGAACAAGAAAGATAAATAATTTCAATCGCACAAAGAAAATATTTATTTGGGGAAAGCCTTAACTAAAAAACCCACTATCTGTATATTGTATAAGTCAAAGAATATGAAACAATACAATGCTTCTCTTAGGCTTGAGAGCGCTTTGCACTATCTCTATCTGTCTCATTCAATCCTTGGCTAATTTGGTTCAATACTTAACCAATTTCTTTCCTTTGGATGTCATGCCTTGCTTGCGCAATCCCTAGGGAAATTGAGCCCCTATTAATTAGAAAATTGCCCAATATTTATTGTGCAATACATCTAAGGCCTTCTGCCAACTCCATGCGCCACCTGTACAATTTTCTAATTATGCAACTGGTAGTACACTTCCCTTTAAATCCAATCTCAACTGGGTATTTCCCAAAACTGAAATGCATAAGCTATTTTTAGCGAATTATTAGATATCTTATTGATTACTACATGTGAATTAAATTAATTCACCAGACCTCTC
This sequence comes from Pinus albicaulis, assembly GCA_034641835.2. Taxonomy (NCBI): domain Eukaryota; kingdom Viridiplantae; phylum Streptophyta; class Pinopsida; order Pinales; family Pinaceae; genus Pinus; species Pinus albicaulis. Next base: position 998,363,648 of record CM076582.1, read on the forward strand.
ACTAGTTCCTCCATCAATTAGAACTAGTTAAACTGATTTTAACTTAGATAATTAAGTTAAATAATTATAACTCAAAATAAAGTGCAATTGGAACCCCTAGAACTTACAGAGCACTCTACATGCCTCTAGTTTGACCCTCAAATTGAATTGGCTGAGCTAACTAAGTCTTCTTGACTTATTTAGCTTGTACAAGTTGTCATGTGATGTGGGATTACAATTTACTTCTAATTTAATTAAGAGAAAATTAAATTAGAAGCCTCTTCTTGTTGCCATTTTCAACAAAATATAAATATTTCAATTATGTAGGTAATGTTAACTTAAATGTAAGTTCCTAACATATAGTAGTTTTATTTTTATTTTTTTAATGGTGGCAAGTCTAAGGAAGGCATAAGTGTAAGTGCATGCCCATTAATTTGAATAGTAAATGCACCTTTTAGTCCTTTAGGTTTGAGTTCAATTGTGCCAATAAGACCATCGAATACAAAGCTTTGACTCAAAAAATTAAGACATATATTGAACTAAAGGTTACATTTCTAAATGTTTTCAGTGACTTCGATATTATAGAAATTAAGAAACATGGTATGGTAGGTATACTATAACTTAGTTCACTTAAAGAGCCAAGACACAATATGGAATTTGATTTATTAATTTGAAGCTTTCAACATTAATTCTATTCCTGCATAAAGAATATAGAAGTAGATTATTGATCCAATATTGCCTCTTGTTTGTCTACATTAGATGACTTCATCACTAATGAGTCTTCTATTGAACTTTTTTTTCAAGCCATTGTGTAGAACAACATTGTAAGTTTGAGGTTTTTCTAAATATCAATAAAGCATAGGATTCTTAACCAATGAAGACACCTTCAAGGTAATCATCTATACTAAAGGGCATGGAGATGCTTTCATTGAGTGTGAAGATGGGATCCTTAATTTGAAAACCATCTAGTTCTTGAAGAATGTGATTACTCTTGAGAGTTGTTTGACTTAAGATGTCGATTCAAGGAGGAAACCAATGTCAAAATGAACAACTTCTTATTGAATTACAAGGTTAACTAACCCGAAGACTACTAATATTGATTATTCTAGTTGTATTTTTGTTGAAAGACAACAATATATAAGGTCAATACATAATATTTTTCACGCAATAATATTAGGGTGAGTTTGTTTGAACATCTCAAGGTTTGAAGATTTATGATATGAAGATCATTCAACTTATTATACCTCTGAACACCAATACAAACCATTTCAACATAAATTTAGAAAGATGCAACCTCTCCTTGATTTGTTATCCTAAAAGAGGAAATTATTGGATACAATAATAATATATGTATCCACCATTCTCTTGGGTCATGGATCTTGTTCTAGTGAAAAAGAAGAGTGTTATGTTTTGTTCATTCAATAGAGCTTTCAATGTGTAACCAATTTAGATTTGTTGTCACACTTAAATGGATTCTCTCTATATTATGAAGTAATAATAGTTTCATATTAACACATACTAAAGTGTACATTTAAAACTCGATGAGAATCTTACAACACTTACAAAAGAATTCCACTGATAAATGAAGGTGCTATGTTTTGAGTGTGATGAACATTGACATTTAAGAGATTCATTAAAAAAAACTATAGTTACCAACTTGATAAGAATCCTTTATAGTTCTCTTTTTAGAGATGACCTTTAATCTCTGTTTTCATCCCCTCTCAAAAAATGGTGTCACTAATAATACCTTTTTTAGATAATTTTCTGACATTTTAATTCTTTTTAATTATAAAATATTAACTTTTTTTTTTTTTATATTATTATTATTATTATCATTTTTAAATTTTTTTTTTATTATTTCGATCTTTCTATATATGACATTTTAAAAATAATTAAAAATTATCATTTCTCATATTTTTAACTCTTTCACACAAATAATTTAACTTAATACATTGTTGATAATCATATATTATATTTTTTTGGATTTAAATTACAATATTTAATAAAATAATTTTACGATAAAAATTAGGATAAGGAAAAAAGAAACACAATGACATTATTTTATATTTTTTTAATGAAGTTTTTATATTAAAATTATTATATTTAATTTTACATCATTTAAGTAATGATGTACATAAAAATAAAAGGAATAAGATAAAGTGACAATGTAGCAAAAGTGACAATATTTTATTTATTTAAAACAGTAATATACAAATATTTATTATTAATATACAATTTTACAAATGAAATTATTTAATAATACGTGAATGAGAACATTTTCATTAGAAATATGTTAAAATTAATCTATAATATCAAACACACTAAATTTATCATTTCTAACAAAGAGTCTAGTTTTAAGAGCTTGCAAGTTTTCCAAAGTAGTTAATTCCAAATATGATTTCAATGGTGGGTGATGTTCTATTGACATTTTTGCTACATGTTATGCACACTAAAATATTTGTTCTTCAAATATAGTTTTTACATTTCATCCAAAAAATATTTAATAACATTAATTATCTATTCAATAAAATCATGTCATAGTATATTATTTTTTCAATAGATATGCAATTTTTTTCTCTTCCTAAGCAACATGCTAATGTCGTACTTCATCATTCCAAATGAAAAAAGTAACTAAGTAAACACCATAAATTAACATAATTTAATAAATATAAACCTAAAAGTAATTTTATTTGCTTGAAAATGTATGTATAAAATAATTAATTAATGTCATCAAAATTTTATATACATGTACAATATCTCCATTTAATTTTTCTAGTATGATAGCTTTCGAACCTTAATAATTGGCTCTATTTGGCTCCAACATTTTCATTGATAAGAATATGATTATAAATATACCTTTTTGTCCAAACATGCAAGAGGTATGCTATAGATATCACTCACAAATGAGTTGTTATTGAATTTAAAAATATTAAGTTTTTTCATGTACATAAATAAGAATCTAATTGACTAGCGAATATTTAAAATTACATTAAACAATACGTTATGTCTTTTACAAATAAATTAGCTTATTTAATTTCTTTTACCCTTGGAGGGAGAGAGTGCTAAGCCCACTTGTGGTTGTGAATGAAAAACCACAAATCTCCAAATATAAAAATAAAAAATGATCTCCTAACATTTTGGAATTTGATAATCACTTTGTTAAATGTTTGGTAAGCACACGACTCATAATCTTAACTAATGTTTTCAATATCATAAATGGGAAGGACATTTGCAACAACTAAAGAGTTATTCCTTCCAAGGAAAATAATTTTCTATATTTCTAGGATAACTTAATATTACTTGATATTTTAGTGTCTCCCATTTCAAATGTAGTGATCTAGTGTATCATCAAGTTAAACATTTTTAAAACATTGCATTTTTTTTAAAACTTGGTTTTTTCAATATAACTTGGCATTCCGTTTGTTTTATCTTTCGACATGTTTTTAAAAAGAGGATATATATATATATATATATCACAAAAGAAATTATATTTAATCTTGCTAATGATTTGTCAGTTGAGAAATTAAGTCCACTACAACTAAAAAATACTAATGTTTGTACTTTAACCACAAGGGCTTCATTCAATGAACATATAACATATCATGTGCGATCATAGCATATTAAAAAATACCCTTAATTTGAGTATATATTGGAAAATACTTCTAAAAAACACATTATTTAACCCCCTACCAATATAAACCCAATAAACCTTCCCAATTTAACCTACTTTCACTATATATTGTAGGTATCTATTTTTTCATTAACATTTTTTATACCCCTTTATATTTTTCATTAACTTTGAGCTCAATTTTTTATACATGTCAATATAAAAACCCTTTACCCCCTATATACCCCCCAATATATTATGTCATTTTTTCCTCATTATATATCCCCTAATGTGAACCCACGTGTATGGTATTGCTCCTGTAGTGAAGCCCCTGTGACTTTAACATATGTATGGAAATGTATCATAAAAGTTAAGTGTAAGACTATGTTTCTTTATGCTTCTAAGAACAAAATAAACTATTGTGTAGCATAATATTGATTACTTATAAAATAAAAATGAACTACACCTAAGCTCTATGTCCATGAACAATGGTTGGTTTCTAGTTCATTTGAGTATCCTTGCTTTATTCAACCAAAATAGGATTTGAAGGAGTTATTTTAGTGTTCAACATGTTGTCAATATCATCCTCATTACTAACTTGATTTTCTATGTAGCTATGAATAATGATTTCAATATTGAATATGTTAGACTCAGCCATATAATAGGCAGGAATTCGACAACATAGGGAAAGGTAAGCGTGGATGCATTTATTATTCACAAATGATGCATATATAATACATTGGAGTGACCCTTGGTTTTACATTCCAAGTGGTCTCTTGGACTCCTCTTGACTGTTCAACTCCCACACTAACCCTAAGAGGATTAGGTGTCCAACATTCCCCCCCTTAATCTGAAGGGGTATGTATGAGTCCAAGAAGAGAGTTTTAATACAAATGTGCAAAGTATGCATGGCAGCACTAGGCTGAATGAGCTCTATGAAATGTTGGTATAAGGAGGTGGTTTAAGGATGACCACCAACATTGGAATGCTTAATGCAATTCCTGGAACTCTTCCAAATCTGGCAAGAAGCTGAAGTCTTCTGCTAGAGGAAGTGCTCATATTTTGAAGAGGGATACCTTCAACCTTGAAGAAGGGAGGTCTACAACCTGTGTTGCTTTAAGGATGGCCAACAACTTTGGAATGCTTGATGCATTTCCTGGAACTCTACCAAAAATGGCAAGAAGCTGAAGTCTTTTTCTAGAGGAAGAGTCCTTAATTATTTGAAGAGGAAGAATATCAACCTCACATAGATGGTTTAAGGATGACCACCAACCAAAGGCATTCTCATGGGAATCTGTTTCTCCAGCTACAACTCTGAATCTGGAATGACAATTTGTGGCTCAGGCTCGCTTGAACTTCTGTGTCTTTGCCTACAACTCTGAATATGGAATGACAGGTTGTGGCTCAGGCTCACTTGAATTTCTGTGTCTCTGGCTACAAATCTAAATCTGAAATGACAGGTTGTGGCTCAAGCTCGCTTGATGTGGCTTTGAAGCTTGTATATGACCACTATTTCCCCTCCTGTTAGATAAAAGGTGAGATGATGGCGAAAACTCAACTGCAAGACTGTTTAATACTCTTGAAAAAGTTCTGACATATGACTGAAACATCTTCTTGGCTGTTCATGCCCATTTCCAGGAAGAGATCCATCTAAGATGAATCTTTTCTCTTGCAGGAGGCTTGTTTTTGAAGCATTTGTGTGAAGAATGAGTGTACTAACCACAGTGATTGCATGGGTGAAGATCAAAACAATGATAATTCATATGGCCAACTCGGTCACAATGTTGGCATTTCACAATCTATTGTTGTTGTTGTGGAAGAGGAGCAGAATCTAGAACAACTAAAGGTGAGCTATCATGATGAAATATGACACTCTGAAATTTAATGGGCTTCGAGTAGTTTGGAATATGAAAGGACACATCCTTGTCATATCCAAGCCCAGTTTTGTGTTTGTTGTGGACAAGATTTTCCCAAGGTCTGATGATTGACTTGGGAAGTGTAAGCTAAATTTTTGTATCATTATGCAAGTTTGCTCTTCAAATAGGTACTTGATGGGGATCAACCTCAACTCTACTGACATGATGAATCGCTGGTTGTTGATAGGATTCTGTTTCAATGTTAACTAGAGGATTTTTCTGAACAAGTTCAAAATCATGACTATGCTGTTGTAGCTCCTCTCGTTGTAGCAGAGACTCAAGCTGCAAAAAAATAATATTTTCTTGTGCATTATGCAAACAGGTCTGAATGTGAGAGAGAGTTTCCTTGTTGACTTTTACCATCCCATCAATAGTGGAACATATTAGGTTATTCAACAACTCTAATGTATCATCAATTTGACCCATTTCATAACAATGCTTCAGCTACAAATGAACAAATATCTCACACAATGCCAAATAGATGAAACTTTTAAAAAAATATAAATAATCCCTGATGCCCCTATTGCTTGTGAACACAAATATTTGTAATCAAGACACCACCTGGAACAGTGCAAATTTTGACTCTTGGCAGAAACTCCTCAACCAGTTTCAACTCCTCAATGAGTTTCACTAGTAGAAACTGCCCCAAAACATTTTTCTACCTCGACCCCAACAACTAAATTCTTATAATTGTAGAATAAGACCACCAAATATATTTCTTTAAAAAGCGTTGGAAGAAGCTTCAACTCTACCATCCTCCAGTGCACATACATTTTAAAGCCAATAAAATATATCACAATTTCAAACCCAACTTGAATAGTGAGGCGATAATTTCAAACCCTCATGCATGCTGTGGGAGACCAAAAGCTTAATAGAGGGCAAAGGATTCAAAGAGAAATGGGTTTCTCCTCCCATATAATTACCTAAGCTTCTTGATTAGCTTCTAATTCATCAAGGAAAAAACGTCGTTCACCCTCATAATCCTAATTTTTATATCCACGGTCCTCCAGTTTAGTTTACCCAAAAGTGTGCTAACATATACCTTCAAAACCATTTATTATTTCTGGTTTCAATAGTCCCGATTAAAATTTTCCACTAAATATGGTACACAAATACTAAACTTTATTAACAAACACCCTCTTGCTCACGCGACAGATCGAACCTTTGCAGCACAATCCGACCTCCTGCATATGAATTTGGAGTTGAAGCAGTAGATGTGGGAAACGAGGAAGTAGCTAAGGAGGTACATAGTTCATTTGATAATAGATTCCACAATGAGGAGGCTTGATGCCAATAGGGCCGACTGCACTGTGGGAGTGGAGGAATGCAGTCCGCAATGCATAGTGACTAGAGGTTTGATGTCACAGTGGAAGGTAATGCCAAGAGAAGGCGATGCTCAGAAGGGAGACCCGAGTGGAAGGCGATGCCAGTGGGAGTTACTTGGAGCGATTATGTAAAGAGGTAGCGGTGAAATGTGTATGGGAAGATTGACGCTATGGTGTATTGACTGTGATGAGATTCAGGTGATGATTCCGAGGAAGCCACCATTATTCAGAGATTGCTACTTCTTTTGTTGCACCCAACCAAAAAGGAGAAGCCATGGAAATGAAGATGGAGGTGCCAGCGTGACAGAGTGAAGTGGGTTCAGGCCCCATTGTGGTATGGAGGAAGCGTTATTGACCGGGAGTCGAGATCGTTATACGATTTGTGTTATACGATGTGGAGAGACAACAAATACAACCGGTTACTGTGTGGACAACATGATAAAACACGGTTAAAACTTGGTATCAATCGGGCGGTATGCGGAGAGATACATGACATTAATGGTGATACTTCAACCAAATTCCGCTTAACCATTCAACGTAATGTGATATATAACCGGGACACCAAGGGAGACAACTTAGCAACGTCAATATTCAATAGATCCAAAGAAAAATATGTAATATACAGTCACCACCATACACTGCATTTTTGAAAACAATAAATGTTTCAATCCTCAAAAGTTCAACGAAAATACCATTTATGCACAGAGAATCACCAATGTTCAGAGTCAATTTTTCACTCGGCCTATTCTTAGCATTAGTCTCATGGTCTTGAGGTCGAGAGTACAGGGAACACACGACCAAAAACAAGATGATGAATTTTTGCTGACAGAAGGCAGGTGTGTCAGGGAACAACTAAAAATGGAACTCACACAATCTGAAAATACCAGGGCCTAGCCTGAGCTCTGATACCATGTTAGACTCAGCCTTAGAATAGGTAGGAATTAGACAACATAGGGAAAGATAAGTGTGGATGCATTTATTATTCACAGATGATGCATATATAATACATTGGAGTGACCCTTGGTTTCACATCCCAAGTGGTCTCTTGGAATCCTCTTGAATATTCAACTCCCACACTACCCCTAAAAGGATTAGGTGTCCAACATAATATTTCTTTACAAAGGATGTCAAATTTATCTTAGAATCTATTTTTATTGGCTTCCTCTTTCAACGAACTAAACTATAAAGGCATTTTGAGCCAGTATAACTCTTTTAAATTGAATATTTTAGTATCACAAGTTTTATAGTAACTACGCTAAAAAGTCCAACGATAAAACTCAACTTCTATCTAGTCTTAAGATATTTCTTGGCATTTGTTAATGATAATTGTTTCTATTTTGCCATTTTTTCCTTGACGTTGGTTCAATAATTAGTATGGTAGGCTCTTTTTCATGCATAGCCTTTGTGTGGGCGTTGTTCTTACATTAATATGTTTGGGTGCGTCTTGGGTGTTGGTTAGGAGGTGGATTTCTTTTGGCTAAACCATTTTTGCTACTTTTAAGGGCATTGGTATTGGTACTAGACCACATGATTGGAAGCTTGGCGTTGACAAAGGAGGCAAGAGGCCACCCAATATATAGAGGAAGTGTTATATTGGGTTTACAAAATGTTAAAACACTCCACCAATGGGTACTCAAATAAAGAAGGGTGGTATTCAATAAGCATTAGGGGAATTTTAAGGTAAAAAATGGGCCAAAAAAATGTACTAACAAAATCAGCTTCAAAAGAGTGAAAAAGATTCAGGATGACGATGTCACCAACATGGGTAAATATTTTTGGAGGAAAAAGAATAAAACTAATTTTTTTAATTGACCTTTTAGATTATCTCCTTATAGGTTTACTCAAATGTCAAGTGTAGGCACCCATTGGATTTACGCATTCAATGAGTACCAATTTACATACTTTGAGTACACCGACAACGGAAATATTGAAAATACATAAAAAATGTTTCTTTCAAGAAACATGTTTTTTCAAAATTTTCCCACGTGGGTGTACTAAAAAATATGCAAAGTAGGTATTCGTCGGATGTAGAATTTAATTCCACATCCAACATGTGCATACACTTGACATTTTATTAAACCTATAAGGAGATTAGCCAAAAATGCATTAAAAAATACTTTTATTTATTTTACTTTAAAACCTCATAACTTTAATTTTATTATTTTCCGTAGGAGGCTTATTTTAGACCTCGAAATTCCCCTAACTCCCATATGGATTAGCCACATCCTAGGATCTATACTAAGAGAAAATGTATGCTAACTATTGAACTTATGCTTATACTGAAAGGGGTGGTAAATACTTATAAGATAGTTTTTTTTTAATATTTTAAATGAGCATTCATTGAATATTCATTAACTTCAAATCATCAAATGCATGTAAAATCAAACCATAGTACACAAAGTTTATAGGTGCCAAAATACTGCTACAAAGCTTGTAGGCACCAACCTATTGGAAACACCAATCTCATTAGATGAACACCAACTCATTAAGATATTGTTTAGGAACCAACCTACTGGAGACACCAATATCCTTGGCTGAGTACTAAGTTAGCAAGACCTATATATGCACCAATATAAGGTCTTCATACACACAACATTTTTGACTTCCATTGCATGCCTCATACTTCAAGCATTTCATGACATCATCATTAGGGAAAATTTTAGGGGCGAAATTTCACAAATAGGCTATTTTTTGGACATTTTCTAAAAGAAATATTCACCAATTTGGTTAAAATTTTTTCCTATTTGTTTACATATATATTATTACATTGATGATATTTGCGAGAAACTTACTAATTTTAATAGTAAATTATATGTTTTTAATTGAATAATTGCCTACATTCTATATGTATGGATTTTCAAACCATAATAGCTGCCTACAATACTATATATAGGAAAAATGTTTAAATCTTAAAAAAATCCCTTATCATAATACCCTTAACTTTCATGCTCCAATGCCTCTCCTTGTTTCATGCCCTAGACATAGCTTCAAGCCCTAGTTAGATTTAGTTGTCATGCCCTAACAAACCTCATAATATCCTTCCCCATAATATACTCTTAAACTAGAGCACTTTGCAACATCACAACCCCACAACAATGTACTTCACAACACCACAAACCTTAATCCTTCATAGCACACCCTTAACACTCCAAAAACATCCTTAGACTCCTCTTGTGCACCTTTAAAACCCCAATAATACTCCTCAATTTCTATTGTGCACCTCAGATAATTTTTGCACACTTGTGCTTGATATTCCTACTTGGATACACTTCAAATGTGCTCATTTATCCTTTTTATATAGTGCTTTTGTGCTCACTTATGGGGTCGACTTGTAGATCTTAGAGGTTTCTTAGAGGCTAAATGCCCATAGTTCGGTCAATTATGCTTTGGATATAGTTAGATAAATTTGGAGGTTGTCCTTGGATAGGTCTTTATCTCTCACCACTTTTAGCAGAGACAAACTCTATTTTTGTATCTTTTAATATAAGGTCATGTTCTCAAACATGGATTTCTAATACAATATTCACAATTCCAGTTATATATATATATATACTTACTTACTTACTTTGAAATGAGAACTATAAACTCAAAACGAGAACTCTAGCAAAAAAAAGCTGAAAAAATAGGAAAAACAACCTGAAAACGAAAAGTGTTGGTGTTGGAATATATATATATATATATATATATATATATATATATAGATATATGGGGGTAATTTTCAACATTTTTTAAAAATGGTAGTAAAATCCAATAAAAACCATTTTTTTGGTTCCAAAAACACTGTGAAAACAAAAAATGTTGATGATGGAATAATTTTTATTTTATTTAATTTTTTGGGTAAATTTTCAACAATAGTCTTGAAAAAAAAGAATACAATTATATTAAAAAAGAAATATTGAAAAAAAAAAACATAAAAACTTACAAACAATTGAAAATGAAGAACATAAAATGTGATAAAAACATATATAAAAAAATTACAACAATTTAAAAAAAAGAAAAAATTGAAGAAAAAACATTAAAAAAACAACAAAAAAATATTATTAAAAAAAGAAAAGAAAAAACATTAAAAAAATGAATTGAAAAAAAAAAAAACATTTAAAAAAATAAAATAAAAAAAAGGTGACCCCATGTGCTCACGCGAGGAAAAGCCCGTGGGGCTAGATGGGGGGAGTCCATATAATAATAATAATAATAATATGAAGTTGAAAAAAAACATTAAAATAATAATAAGAAAAGAAAAAACAATTAAAAAACAATTAAATAAAAAATCACATTAAAAAAAAAAATGCCTGGCCCCACAGGCCTGGGCGAAGGAGTCTGATTCTAGAATGGGATTCCCCGCCCCACAGTCCTGGCCAGGAACCCTTTTTTTAATTTAAATGCTTTAATTATTATTATTATTATTATTATTTAATGACTCTATTTGATTTTTTAATTATATTAAATGTTTTTATTAGTTTTTAATTTTATTTTAACACATTTTTTTTTAAAATTTAAATACAATTTATTTAAATGTGTGCTTTTATTTTATACTTCTTTAATATATATATATATATATATATATATATATTTTTTTTTTTTTTTGGAATATTAAAGTTTTTATTATTTCTTTTTTTAATTTTTTATTTTCGAAGGATTTTGTTTTTGTTTTTTTTGAATGATATTTTTTTTCACAAATTTTTTTGTTATCTTTACTTAAAATTTTATTTGAATCATTTTTTTTTCGGAAAAAAACTTCAAATGTCATCATTTTTCGATATAAAATTCATAAAATTTGTTACTTTTCCAATTTTTTTAATTCATTTTTTTAATAAATTTTTTTATTTAACATGTTATTTTCAACTTAAATGTCTTGAAATACATATTTTTTAATTATATCTAGATGTAAAATGTATATTTTTTGTCCAATGTTTAAAATTATTATTTTTAAGTGACAATTATTTTATGTGTATTGAAGTATTAATTAATGATATATAAATATATAAAATATCCTAACCTCAAAATATTAGTGTTATTATTTTTTTTAAGATTTTGCAAAAAAAATTAAAAAATTCATTATAAAAAACATTGCAAAGAAAAACAAAAAGCACATATTTGAAAAACCCTTAAAAAACAAACATCTTATAATAAAAAACAAGAACAAGAATAAGAAAACTTGAAAAATGGTTAAATAGTCAACATTAAAAGAAAATTTGTGCGTACTTAGGACATAAGAAAATTTAACGTGTAAAAAATGTCTTTAAAAAAAATTGATGCTTTTCAAAATCCACATGAAAATCACCAACATTTAACAAAACTAGCCACACTTAATGCATTAGAAAATTTAAAGTGTAAAAAACAAGTCTCTAAAAAAGAGGATTGATGCTGCATCAACACTTTTCAAAATCAACATGAAAATCACTAACATTTAAAAAAAAATGTTCATACTTGATACATAACAAAAATTAAATTGTCAAAAATATGATAAAAAAGGGTGTATTCTGAATCGACATTTTTCAAAATTAGATGACTTTTTGCTACCTCAAAAAAATGGGAACTCGGTAAAATTCCCATTTTAAAATTTACATTGTTAATTTAATATGAAATTCATTTGGCATAAATTGAATAATAAAATTTAATTAAGAAAACATTACAGTGAATGGATGATCTACATTTGCTAGAAAAAAATCCACAAAATTCTAAGGAAAATGAAGGCTGAAGTTTGGATTAAAAGATGGTTGATCTTGGCTAATTATACTGCTTTGTATGGTCAAAATATCCCAAAAATGCACCCAATTAGACAAATGTAAAATGCACACATAAATCTTCAAGCTCAAATCTAACCCAATTAAAGATTGAATTCAAAAAAATAAAAGGTTATCTAGACTAATTTGCATGCTCTAAATGCAATGTTAAAGTCATATATAGAAAATGAATTTTAAATTTTGTAGAAATTAAGAACGCAATCCAAATCATTTGCAAATCTATTTAAACAAGATTCGAAAAATTAGATCTTAAGCTCTAAACCAATAGATCTGAAAAATGGGTCTATAACTTAAAAAATAATGCCAAAATACCTTGAATTAATGCTATTAAATCCTTATGGAGGAGAAGCAAACAATTCTCCTATCCAACCTTTCAAAAAATAAGAAACATACCAGAATTTATCCACCCATAATATCATAAATAAATGAGAAATCCAATTCTTTCTCTATATATGATAGCAGTGAGAGAAAAATATATATTTGTATTGTGCTTTGACACGCTCACTCAATTTTCTAGTACGAGTCTAATTTTGGTAACGAGAGAGACAAGAAAGTCTATGGGACACCTTAATATGGGGAGTAATTTCTTCGATTATTAATTATGTTTAACTAAAAATATGTTCCATTTCCAACTTCCCTACTAGGCATAAAACTTTATTATTTTTATGTTCATAGATACGACTTATTGAGGTGAGTTAGGTGGAGTATAATAATTACCTAAGATGGCTATACAATAGAGAGAGTCATACACAACATAAAGCCATGATTTTGAAGCTTCTTGTAAGTAGAGAATATTTATCACACCAATCAAGGTCAACCATTAATGGAAAATATATTTTCTTTGAGTTTAATGAAGCCCTAAAATTTTAAAGAGCCCCAAAATGCTTATTTGAAATCCATCAACCTTCGTAGCCATTCCTCAAGGGTAAATCTATTTTATCCATTTATTTTAACCATCATCACCATTGACCTTTGGAGTGGTGGTGAAGTGAGCTCTATAATTTCCATTCCATAGTTTCACCAAGCTAGAAGTGTTGAATATTTGTTGTCATTGATGCCAAAGGAATTGTGATCATTGATGAAGGTCAATGTTTGATCACGTATTATCAGAGTTCAACGTAAATAACTGAAGACCAATATGTGTGGTGATGATGAGCTCCTACACGATGATGCAGTACTTGTTGTAAATGAAAGATATTTGTTTGGTTTGTTTGAAGATAATATTCTTGTTGTCCCAAAGGAGCTACAAGAAAATGATCTCCTTGTTGTTCCATAGGAGTTGTGAGCATAAAATACATCTCCAACCAATAATATCTCTTTTGTCCCAAAGGCATGCTTCTTGATTGGACAATTGGAGCACTGACTGTTCTGTTGGAAAGAATGGTTTGGAGTTGCAACAATGGGAATTGCAACATGAGAAAATTCGGGAATTGTAACAATGAAATGATAGTTTGAGACTTGCAACAATTTTAGTATGTCTAGAGCATGTTGCAACATAACATTCATTGTAAATGATAGCGCCGTAGTTGCACTAATGACGATTGGGGTCATAATTTAGTAGCAACTATGCCAGGCTCAAACATAAGAGTTTTAGGACCGATGTAAAGTTGTAGTTATTGCCTTTGCTCCTATTCAGTAGTGTTAACTTCTACCTTTTCCCATCACTCATGTGAAAGTGGGAAAATAATATTTATGTTATTGTTGGCCTCAATGAATATACAATGGATCAATACCATGGTTCTAAACAATGGATTGATTTAAATTTTAGCAGAAAGAAAATGTAAATAGATAGTCAAATAAATCAAGTGGGTTTATTGTTGAAGTGATGGTGCTAGAAAAAGAGTGTTAGAGTGGAAACAAATTTGTCACATAAAAGTAGAGTTGAAACAAATTATTGTACAACAAAAAAATAGAGTTGCAAAAAATGATCGTATAACAACAAAAACAACGTTGTAGCAAACATTGATGGTATAAAAACAAAATAGGGTTGCAAAAAATGAATATGCAATGGAAAAATAGAGTGGCAACAAATGTCTTCACAACAAAAAAATAGGGTTGTAGCAAATGACTATGTAAGAGAAAAATAGAGGTATGGGAAATGACTGTATAACAACAAAGCAGGGTGGCAACAAATGATTGTGTAACAATATAACATAGTGGTGGAAAATTAATATGTAACAACAAAATAGAGTTGTAGCAAATGATTATGTAACATAAAAATTGAGTGTCATCAAGTGTGATTACAAGGAAAACAAGTTCTTTGTTGAATGAGACAAGAAGTGAGAGTGTCTGTGACAGCTGGTGTGAATGATGACGGGAGAAGAAAGTGTAGAAAAAAGAGTAGATTAAATTGTAGTGAGCAAAAAGGAAATTGTAGAACAACAAGCATATTAGATTATAGTGAGTAAAAGTCAAAGTGTAGTGAGAGGTTGAATAGTTGTATCTAGAGAATATTGTTGCAAAGAGTTCAGACCAAAGTCGATTAAGTAAAAAACAAACAATATACAAACCAAAGATCTGAAAGGGGATTAGATTTCTCTGGAGGTGGGTACCTACAAAAAATTGGGGATTGGTGTCTCCAACTGGTTTGAACTTGCAAATTTGAAAGGGGATAGGTGTCTCCTTCACGTGGGTGTTTTCAAACCTTGTAACTATAGGTTGGTGCTTACAATGACCATCTAAAGAAGAAAATATTTTGTAGTTTTCTCCCATATGGGTTTCCATGTTATCGTGTGTTATATGTGTTCATTTGATTATGTGTGGTTTAGGGTTTTTTTTCTAAAGGTCCTGGTGAAAAGGTTGAAGAAGTTGTTGTGGTATATAAGGTGTTAAGGTATCTTCCCTCTAGACTTGATGCAAAGGTCTCTACTATAGAATAATTACATAACGTAGACAAGTTAACTATGCATGGGATTCATGGGCTTCATGGGATTCTCACTACCTATGAAATGAGGAAAAGTAAAGCACAATCAGATGTAAAAGAAGCGACCTTCAAGGTCTCAAATAAATCAAAAGGAAATCAATACCATGATTTCTCCAGCCATGGTTTAGATGAATAGGAATCCAACTTTGTGTAGTAGAGGAAAATAAGAACCATGAGATATTAGTGTAAGTTACCATTGAAATACTTCCATTGTGGTAGAATAGGTCATTTTTCATCTAAATTTCCATATAAATATAACAATAAGGAAGAAAAATAATAAAAAGAAAAGAATTCGTTCATGAGAGACATTAAAGGAAAATATCTTAAGAAATAAAAAATTTTACTCTAAAGAGGATAATAGCTCCAGAAAAGATTAAGAGATGTATAAATTTGATGCAAATTTAGACAAGAAACTTTTTATGGTAGTTGAAGATCACGAGTCCAATCAAGGAAGATATTATTCATATGATGAAGAGGTTGAAGCAATAGTTTATATGGTAGAAGAACTAAGCACCTTAGATGGAATTTGTACTCTAAGGAGAAATACTAAAAAATAGAAATATAGATTACAAACATATGAGGAAAGAGATTGTGCTGTGAATAAAAAAATTATTCTTTTAAAAAAAAAGTCAAAGTGGAAAATAAGATAGAAGACACTCTCATGAACCATATAATTAGAAAAATAAAGGAATTGCGAAAGGCTTGAAGCGGAGATAATTTCTCTAAGGAAAGACCTTGAGAAATATAAAGAACAAATGGATCTAAACCTAAGATTTTTTAATGGATTTGAAACCTTTGATAGAATTCTCAACAATCAAAGGTCACCAAAAATCAAGACAGGTCTTGGTTACAAAGTAGATTATAAAAAGGAAAAAGGTGAATCAAGTTCTAGTACATCAAAGACATAGGAACTTAGAAGCTATTTCAGTGTGTTAAAGGGTCTAAGAATCTAGTTAAGAAAAGTAAGGGATAATGTTATAAGTAAAAAAAAAAAAACTTAGACAATCCCCTCAAATAATAATGAATAAAATAAATAGCATAAGTCCGCATCTAGTCATCAAGCCAACAAACACATAAACCCTTGAAGATTAGTCCTTTCAAGGAGGTTCTTCACACCAAGGTACCCAAATCTATTTTATGGATATTGTTTTTCATGTCATAACTTTGGTCATAAGGTTATAATTGTAGAGAATATACATAGGTAGGGAATTTAAATGTTAGATTTGGTCAATTCTTAAAATTTAGTTTTATAGGTATCCATGCAAATACTGTTGGTAAGAAAAATTCATTTTATCCTTTCTTGGATGAAATTAAGTGCTACATATCCAAAAATTTTGGACGTAAGGAAAATGAATAGTCCTTATAAACATGACAAAGAGGAACATACCAAAGTATGGAGAAAGAAGCCTAAGTATGTAGAAGAGTGTGGATTTTCCCTTTATGAATAAAATCAAGAAAACCAATGGAAAATTGACAACGATTGTTCAAAGCACATGACATGTGACAAAATAATTTTTATATCTCTCAATGAAGACATAGGTGGTAATGTCACTTTTGGTAATAATGAAATAGCAAGGATAATGAGTAAAGGGATAACAATCTTGGAAAAGGAAAAGACCAAGGCTCAAAATGTGTTATATGTAGTTGGTGCTAAGCATAATATTTTAAGTGTCAATTATATGTGTGACCAAGGAAATGAAGTTATATTCATGTCATATTGTTGTGTGGTAAAGGAGGAATATACAGGAAAAACTATAGTAAAAGTAGTTAGGACTCCAAGAAATGTTTATGTGTTGAAGGTAGTAAAGAAATATGTTATATGGAAAAGGAGGATGACACTGGTTATGGAATAAGAAACTAGGACACATCAACTTTGATCATTTAGTAAAACTTAGAAAAAGTAAGGTAGTAATAAATTTTCCCCAAATGTCAAAACCACATAACAACATTTGTAATTCATGCCAATTTGGGAAGAAAATTGAGCACAATTCAAAGAAAAGGAGCATTCCACAACAAGGCATCTAGTACTAATTCATACAGATCTTTGTGGTCCCACTAGAAAATAGTTTCCACGAGGTGAGAGCTATTTCGTGCTCTTAATTGATGATTTAACTAGGATGTCATAGGTTGGTCTACTTAAAGAAAAGTGTGGAGAATTTAAGAAATATAAAATAATTAAGGCACAAGTAGAAAATGAGATGGAACTAAAGATCAAATTCTTGAGATAAGACCATGGAGGAGAATTTACCTTAGATTAATTCCATGATTTCTATGAGAAGCATGGGCTAAAGAGGCATTTCTTAGTTGCAAGGAATCCACGGAAAAATGGTGTGGTTGATAGTATTAATAGAATAATACAAGAAATGGCTAATAAAATGCTTGATGAAGCAAATGTGTCACACACATTTTGGGGAGAACTTATCCAAGCAATCCTCAATATTATAAATAAGGCACATTTAAGAGCAAATATTAATAAAATCCCTATGTGTTATGGTATGGTAAACCAATTTCCATAAATAATCTCAAAACTTTTGGGTGTAAATGTTATATTAAGAAGAATGAAGATAATCTTGGAAAGTTCGAATAAAGAATAGACAAAGGAATACTGCTTGGTTATTATTCAAGAATCAAAAGATACAAATGCTACTATAAAAGACTGTGTTAGATTGTTGAAAGCAATAATGTAAGGATTGATGAGGCCTCAATAGATAAAGAAAAACAACAAACCCAAAATGTTCCAATCACCTATTAACCTGAAGATGCACAAGGAGAGAATGAGGACCATGAAGAAGATGAAAAAATTGATCCATAACTTGCAACTGCATCAGGTTATGTACAAAAAAATCATCTTGAAAGTCAAATTTTAGGAAATAAAGTAGGAGTTAAAAAAAGAAGCAAGTTTATAAGCTCCTCCAACCATGCCAATTTTTCCTTGTTGTCCTCAATAGAACCAAAATCTTTTGATCAAGCTAGTCGAGATTAGAAATGCATTAAGGTTAGTATAGATGAGTAATTAGATCAAATTGAGAAGAATCAACCTGGAAGTTGGTTCAAAGACCAAATGATAAAAATATGATTGATACCAAGTTGGTTTTCAAGAATAAATTAAATGATGATAGTTAAGTAATTATAAACAAAGAAAGACTAGTTTGTAAAGCCTGATATACTCAAGTGGAAGGTGTGGACTTCAAGGAAAAATTTTCTCTAGTTGCTAGACATGATGAAATCATAATTTTTTTGGATCTTGCATGTCAAAAAAACTTTAGTGTATCAAATGGATGTTAAATCATCGTTTCTTGGAGAGCTCAAAGGAGAATTCTATGTTGAACATCCAAAATATTTTTGATTGACTGATAAAGAAACTCATGTGTGTAAGTTGAATAAGGAACTATATGGGATAAAACAAGATCTTAGAGCATGATGTCGGAGGCTTGATAAATACCTATAGAAATGAGGGTTTAAAATAGGAACAACATATAGAAATAGATGATGATAACCCACAAATTATTGTGGTGTATGTAGATGACATCATTTTTGGAAGTAATGCTGATAGACTGAGTCAATTATTTGCACCAAATATTAAGATTGAATTTGAAATGTATATGCTTGTGGAACTGTCATTTTTCCCTATGATTTCAGGTGCAATAATTAGAGATAGGGATTTTTATCTCTCAAACTAAATATCTCAAGGGAATTTTAACAAAATTTGGTATGGAAGACTATAAAACTATTAGTACAACCATGGTCATAGGCTATAAAATCAGCAAGGATAATGAATCTCCAAAGGTTAATCATCCTATTTATTGGTCCATGATTAGCATCCTACTTTATCTCACAACTTCAAGACCATATATCATGCAAAGTAGGCCTGGTAGGATGCTTTTAATAAAACCCAAAGGGGACTCATATACATGCGGCCAAGAGGATATTTAGATACTTGCATGGAAACTTGATTTTGGATTATGGTACTCCAAACATACATATTTCACATTAAAATCATACACTGATGCTGATTGGGAAAGTAATATTGATGATAAGAAAAACACCAGTGGTGGTGCATTCTTCCTAGGAAATTGTCTTTTCTCAAGGCTCAACAAGAAGAAATTATTATTATTATTTTTATGTACTGTTGGAGCAAAGTATATTTTAGTAGCCTCATATTGTACTCAAATTCTATAGATGAAGGATAACATCAAGTATTGTCAAGAATATTGTGCTCGGCCTATGCCCACCTTATGTGGTAACACTGACACCATTCATTGGGGGAATTTTGAGGTCTAAAATGGGCCTCCTAAGGAAATTATAAAATAATATTGGGAATAATAAAATAAAATTTGATTACATCATCAAATTTTAGAGAGAAAAAAGAAAAAACTATTTTTTTAACCTGTGTTTTAAACTTATCTCCCAAAGTTTTTACTCAAATTTTGAGTGGGAGTACTTGTTGGATTCAGAAATTAATTCCTCATCCAAGGAGTACACATGTTTCATACTTTCGATGGATTTTTCTACATGAAAAATGAGAAATACACGAAAAACGTGATTGCAATAACGTTTTTTCATGTATTTCTCATTTTTGGTGTAGTAGGGTCCATCAAAAGTATGCAACATGGGTAGTCCTTGGATGAGGAATTAAATTTTGCATCCAATGAGTGCTCCTGCTCGAAATTTGAGTAAAAAATTTGGGAAATAATTTGAAAATACGAGTTGAAAAAGTAGTTTTATTATTTTGTTATTTTTTAATATTTTTACCCTTTTACTTAAAAATTGGTGAATCATCCCCCATGGTTGACATCATCATCTTGAACCCTATTGGTTCTTATAAAGTTTATTTTGGTTATACATTTTTCTTAGGAGGCCCATTTTAGACCTCAAAATTCCCCTAATGAATATCTCTAAAACCCAGTTATGCACTCCAAAACAAAGAACATTCCCATCAAGTATGATTTTACCAGAGGACGAGTAATAGATAAAATTATGAAGTTAGAATATGTTTCTAGCATGGAGTAGGATGTAGATATATTTACCAATCTTCTTCATAGAGAGTCATTTGAGTATTTTAGAGAGAGTTTGGGAGTGATATCTCATTCATCTTCTATGTAGAAAGCACTGTGCACAATTGTAGTGCACCAAACATTAAGGTGAATTGTCGGAGAACAAGTGTTTATATTGGAAACCAATATATAACACCTTCCTAAGGGGACTATCATGGAGGAATTATAAAAATTTTAAGCTATAGGATCAACATGCTTGCTTCCAAGAAGAAGGCATGCTACAAAAAGACACAAATTTGACAAGGGGACTTAGTCAAACACAATAATAGCCATGTATCCCTTTTCCATTGATGAAAAAGGAGGGGATAGAAGCATACATAAGGATAATTAAATTCGTTTAGGATAAAGGGGGAGTTCTCATCCAAAGCACATTAATGACAAGATTATCTGGTGGTGTTTCCATCAACGCTAAAGGGGATATGGTTCAACAAGTGTTGTCATTGATGTCAAAGGAAGTAGGGTAATTGATGTAGGTCAATGTTTGATCATGTGTTATGAGAGTTCAAGGTAGATAATTGAATACCAATATGTGTGTGTGATGATGAGATCTAGCATGATGATGTATATCTTCTTTAAATGAAAAATATTTCTTCTGGTTTGTTTAAGATTCCTATTGTACCAAAGGATCCATGAAAAAATAATCTCCTTATTGTCCCAAAGGAGTTGTGAAAAAATAATATCCTTGTTGTTCTAAAGGAGTTGCGAGAAAATAATAAATTTCCCACTAATAATATCCCCACCATCCCAAAGGAGTCCTTCCTAATTGAACAACTAGAGCATTAACTTTTGTATTGGAAAGAATGGTTTAGAGTTGTAGCAATATGAGTTGTGACAATTGGAATTATAACGTGAGAAGATTTAGGAATCACAATGATGAAATGGAAGCCTAAGAGTTACGGTGGCTCTGAGATGTCTAGGGCGTGTTGCATCATAATCTTCATCATGATGTGTAGTGCCAAAGTTGTAGCAATGATGATTGTGGTCAAAATTGCAGCAACTACACTAGGCTCAGACATAGGAGTTGTAGCACCAATGTGGAGTTATAGATATTGTATTTTCTCTTGTTCAATATTTTTAACTTCTTCCTTTTCCCAATACTCCTGTGAAAGTGGGAAAATAATATTTACCTTGTCGTTTGCCTCAATTTCCATACCATGGGACAATACTGTGGGTATAAACCATGGATCAATTTAAATTTGATTAGAAATAAAATATAAATATATGGTCAAGTAAATCAAGTGATTTTTTTTATAGAAATGATGGTGCCAACAACAGAGTGTTAGAGTGGAAACACATTTGTCACAAAAAAATAGAGTTGCAACAAATGATGGTGCTAACAACAAAACAAAGTTGCAATAAAGGATTGCATAACAACAAAAATAGAGTTGCAATAAATGATAGTATAACAACAAAACATAGTTGCAAAAAATGATTGTGTAACAACAAAATAGAGTGAAAAAAAAAGACTGTGTAACAACAAAACAAAGTTGAAAAAAATGAATATGTAACAAAAAAATAGAGTTGAAACAAATGAATGCATAACAAAAAAGCAGAGTGGCAACCAATGAATGTGTATCAACAAAACAATATTGTAAAAAAACGTCTATGTAACCGAAAAATAGAGTTGCAACAAATGATTGTGTAACAACAAATTAGAGTGGGATTAAGTCTGATTGCAAGGACAACAAGTTGTTTGCTAAATGAGGCTACAAGTGAGTTTCTGTGACAACTAGTGTGAATGATGAGGGGTAAAGAAAGTATAGAAGATAGCATATCAGATTGTAATGAGTAGAAAACAAAGTGTAGAAAAAAGAGAAGATAAGATTATATGAGTAGAAGTCAAAGTGCAGTGAGAGGATGAATAGTTGCAAAGAAGATTACTACAAATAATTCATACCAAGGAGTTGATTGAGTCAACAAAAAAAATATACAAACTATAGATCTGAAATGGGATTAAAGTTCCCTAGAGGTGGGTGCCTACAAAATTTTGGAGATTAGTGTCTCCAATAGGTTGGAGACTTCAAATTCAAAAGGGGATAAGTGTCTTCTACAAGTGCGTCCTAGAAAACATTTTAAACTATAGGTTGGTTCCTATAATCATCATCTAAAGATTTTTTTTTTTTTTTTTGGTTTTCTCTCGTATGTGTTTCCATGTTAAATCTCATGTGTTATATGTGTTCATTTGTTTCTCTATATTTTATCATTGTATTCTAATTTACAATAGTGAAAATTGAAGGCCATAAATAGAATGATTAATTGTAAATACTAATTTAACCTCCCCCCCCCCCCCACAAAGTATTTAACAAGTTTTACTCTCTAATATATTCAATGCCCTATTTTTGACCCCATTGAAACCACACAACAAAGTAAAATATTGAAGCAGAGGTATGTAACAGGGAGTCTTCCTAAAGCATGTTAAATGGGGGTGACGAGGGCACATGAATAGAGGAAGAAATTGTTTATTTAACATCAAATATAGTCACTACATTTATCAAGATAGGTGTTTCCCCTAGCTAGCACTATGCATAACACTTTACAGGTATTTTTTTAAAAACACCTTCCTCAATTGTTTCTTTGATTGATGACTTGTGACAAACTAGTGCACCATTAGAAAAGTTGAATATTGAGAGGGATGTATGGAAGGAAGTCACCTCTTCTCATCATTGAGGTTGTATTTATTTATGAAAAAGTTGCACATAGTGAAATTGGATATCCTATAGTAAGCATATTGGCCACAATATCTAATGTATCTCCATAGTGAGTGCGCCTTTCTTTGCACTAACATTTTGTAATAAGGAAGAAAATAACAAATAATAGGTCTCAACTTCTAGCCGATATTTTCTTGTATCTAGTTTCCCCAAGTTACATCTTGCACTATTCATTGTGTGGATGGTGTATCATTGCTTGCCTTTGAATTTTAGTTTTTCAACTTATTTAGTAAATTTTGTGTTAAGTTTGAAATCTTTAGTGAAATATTGAATAGTAAAAAATATTGTAGAGCATTATAAGATCTATAATGAAGAATTGTTTCAGTGGAATATACATGTTATTTTATATATTACATTCTTAGTGAATTAAGGGATTTGAGTAGCCCTATTTTAAATGAGAGTTTTGGAAAATGTTTTTCCTTCCTCTAATCCTCCTTTTGTGGCCACACTTTAAAAAAAAGAGAAAGACAAAGAATGAGAAAATTTCTCTAATATAACATGGCAATAATTATAGATGTCACATTTTTAAATGGAATATGCATGTAGTCCAAAACTTGGGTAAATACTTTTCCCTCGATGATTATCTCCAAAACCTTAGAACCCCCTTTGATAAATCAACTTCCACCAGAAATTTTTCAACCCTTATGATTATGTCAATTTCGAAATATTGGTCTACCTACAACAAATTCCTTAGATTGTTCCCAATATCTTTAAGGTGTTAATTCAACCAAAATTAAATATGCGAGGCTATGATATAAATAAAAATAAGTTTTTTATGGGTGACAATAATTTTTGGGTCAAAACAAAAAATGAACCACTATAGAGGCAGAGGTGAATATTCCCATGGCTAAGCACCACCATTGCTATCTTTTGAATCTTCCATAAATCTAAAAATAAATTTCAACCACCATATAATCATTTGAACAATCATATTTTTCTCTTTTCATTTTGATCCAACTTGGTCCAATCTTTTTTCGACATCCTTATTGGTGTAGTATCCATATCCATAGAAATATGCTGCTATTTTTCCACCAATAGATCTTCGATTTTGAGCTTCCATAACTCCAAAAAATAAGCTTCTTTATTAAGATACCATAACACTTAAACCAATTCCTTCTTATCTTTACCTCTCTTACAATAATGAGCTTACTTATATATATATATATATATCTCAGTTACAAGTTACCTTTAACTATATAACTACAATTTTCTATTGACTTGACTATGTGGTCAACCTACTTACATTCCAACTAGATAATCATCTAGGTTCGACTATTTGGTCTAGTCAAATGTGTTGACTGACCCTTCTAACACTATCCCCGAATCAACCACATTTCTTCTGACTATGTGATTTTGAAAATAATATTATGCATTTGTAAGGATAGTACATTGGCCTTGAGTTTATAGGAAATGTAAGGTAAGGGGACTCCAACTAGTTATTAACTCCAAGTTCTTGATTTTCCTCACTCCTATGGATTTAAAGGATCATTTCATAGATATAATATGTTTATCCCAATACATTCCCACACGGACATATAAAATTCACACATAAATACATTAAGTCCAAGTTCCTTACATCAACTGTTTCATAAAAATCATCGAGAGACATAGCCAAGTCACATGTCTTTCTTTTCTCCTAAAAACCAAAACATTTGATTAAATCTTCACTCTCCCATGTTTCAATTTCCTTTCCTTTGTAAGCCCCAAGCAACACTAAACTTCTATCCTCCTTAATGCCAAGTGCTTTAAAGAAGGATTTGGTGGGCTTGTCACCAATTTTTCCCTACTGGAGTTTTTCTCTTAATTAAGTGCCTCTAACTAAATAAGTATCATCCCAATAAATTATATGGCATAGTTTTTAAATTTTTAACTATGTCATATCTTAGAATATTTTGAACCATATCCCCTAGAGAAGCAATCGTTCTTGAAAAATGTTTAAATTCATGCTAAGAAACTAAAACATTAAATGAGAGAGATATTCAAGATATATATAGTTACTTGCAAACTCATCTTTAAAGCACCCAAATGATCTAGGTGGATATCGGTGGCCACCCAACTCTTCCACTGTCTTAACAATTATCTATCTTCTTGAAAGTTTTTCTAATATATTTTGGGTCACAAAATTTTGGTTCCATTTAAAAGCCCTAAATGATGTATTTTGGAAAATCGGGGGGAAATGGGTTACCATGGTAAGCCATAACCCCAATAAAAATTTGTAGTCCTTAGATATTTCTTCCCAATAGGCTCTTGTGTGCCCCAAATGGATATTGTATGCACAAGTTGTGCCCAGAGGTAGTTAATGTACTAACAAACCACCTTAGGGCCAATAAACCTTTTTTTGTTTCATATTCTAGGGTTAGTGTTTTAGACCTTTGGCATGACGCTGTAGGTAATGAGATTTTTAAGGGATAAGGGAAATTGTGGATAAGAATGACCTAGACATGTTTTTCTTAAAAATAAAATCCATCATCTAGATGATGTGGTTGTTAATCTTGCACTGATCTTCACCTATCAATCCATAATATTATCATGTCAGCATCCTCGATGTGTTAAATAATTTTTCCATCTGAGGTCAACCAATTCCTTCCATTGGAGGTTGGCAAATTATTTTAATAGAGGTAGGAAATTTTCTTCCATTAGAGGTTGATGAATCTCTTCTTACATTGGAAATCACCACAATTCACTTTGACCAACTATAGAAAGGTCTCCTTCTAGTGTACTCCAAAAATATTCCTTTTCTGCAAAATCAAAATTTATTCTCCATCGACAACATACATAATGCACTTTGGTGATCACCAAAATGGTCTCATTGACGAGTTAATAATTATTGTCTCTTGAAAAAATCAAAAGGTTTTTCTGATTACCAATCTACAAAATTCACTTTGAGTACTTACAAAATGGTTCCATCAAAATTTTCAATTCTTTTTCCTTTGGTGAACTAAAAAATTAATTTCCCCTTGTTGATATATAAAATGCACTTCACCAACCAACAAAATAGTTTCAATTTTTTTCCTTTTAGTGAATACAAAATTTATTTTTCTCCTGTAACCTACAAAATTCAGTTTGACAACTTACATAACAATTTGATCAGTGATTTCAATTTTTTTCCTTTGACATATTCAAAATTTATTCCCCCTATTGATCTACAAAATTTTGTTTCATTGGCAATTTCAAAATTTTGTTTTTCAACAAACCCAAAGTTTCTTCTTCATTATTAATTTACAAAATAATTTTTGAAAACCTGCAAAATGCTTTCATTACCAATTTCAAAATTTTGTCATTTGAAAAACTCAAAAATTATTTCCCCCTATTGATACAAAATTCACTTTGGAAACCTATAAGATAGTCTCATTGGTGGGTTCAAAATTTTGTCCATTATCCGAATCAACATCTCAATACCATGTAAAAACCCAAAGATACAACTCTTACAACATTTTCAACTACCCAAATATACTTTTCGTTACTTTATACAACACAAGGAATGAGATTTCCTTATCGACACCATAGTCCACCAGATAGTCTCCATTTCATCTAGGGATCTAGTGCAAACCTAGCTAGGAATCTCTTAGTTGGGGGCTCTAGGAAATCCAATTGTTATAAGAATGATCACAACAAGATTTACACATACTTTTGGATAATATATCAACAAGAAATCCTTACATGCATGCCAGCCCAACTCTCAACATGAATTAGAGATTTAATATTTTTTTTTCAATACATAGTATGATTGCAACATCTTGTGGCCCCACAAATTTTATTTTCTCTCACTTATAGCTATTGCAAAAAAACTACCCTGTTTTCCTATTTGAATTTCATTTTCCTTCTTTCCCCATGGTTTCTTGACTCTCACTCTTTCCAAAGATGTTTGTAGTCATCACATGCTATCATAACTAAGTGGATCATTAAAGGAATTTGGACGTCTAAAATGGGCCTCCTAAGGAAAATAGTAAAATAATAGTTAAACTAATAAAAAAGAGATGAAGCTTTAGAGAAAAATAAAAGAAACTACTCTTTTATTGTATTTTTGGATTTTCTCCTTATAGTTTTACTCACATGCCAAGTGTAGACACCCATTGGATGTGAAATTAATTTCCACATCCAACGAGTATCTACTATACATACTTCCGAGAAGATCCCAATCGAAAAAAAATGAAGATACATTAAAAAAGTCCATCGAACACACTTTTTTAATGTATCTTCAATTTTTTTTTGATGTGGGTCTTATCAGAAGTATACAGAGTGTGTAATCGTTGGATGTGGAAATTAATTCCATATCCAATGTGTATCTATAATTGACATTTGAGTAAACCTACAAGGAGATAAGCCAAAAATATAATTAAAAAATAATAATTTTCTTCTTTTCCCTCCAAAATATTTTTTCCCGGGGATGACATCATCATCTTAAATCCTATTGGTTCTTTTAAAGTTAATTTCGTTAGTACATTTTTTATTTTAAGGCCCATTTTTTACCTCCAAATTCCCCTAATGTGACTTTCTCACCCACCTCTTACATGGGTATACTTATCCCCGTGATTTAATAATTAGTTGAGATGACTCTTTTACAAGCTCACACATGCATTCAGTGATTGGATTTAATAAGTTAAATGAGAATTATTTTGTAATGAAAAATAATTTAGGAAAATAACATGGAATTATAGGCATGTAGACTTCCCATTTCCATCAACTCTCTTGCGAAACCATATCCCTCTATGGATTTGTCTTTATCCATGTTGTCGCTAATGATGTATTATATTTTATTATTTTCCATGCACACTATTTACATATTATATTGTTGGGCCTTGGAATTTATAATATATACAATTATACATTTGTAATAATGGGGATGAAAACAAGGGTGTTAAATACACCATGCCTTGAGATATCTTTGTCACCTTTGAAAGATTTTTCACAGCTCTTCTTATCCAATACTTCTCTCATATTGAGTTTGGTCTCAAGTTTAAATTGATACATTCCAAAAATAACCATGGTTATTGGAGGTCTCATCAAACTAGTTATATAATAAAAAAAACTACAATCTAGACAACCTTGGTGAAGGTGAAAATTGCAATGGTCGCACCACCTTGTGAGCGCATTAACCAATGCATCATTTGGAACTATGGGGAGATTATAGGCATGTGGAAGGTATATTGAAGTCATCCCCTCTTATAAAATCTCATTATCATGCACAAGGACCCCATTCGAGTGAATATTAATACTAATAACAATAATAATAATAAATAAATAAATTATTGTGTAATATCAAGTAATATAAGGTTACTATGAAAACATAACCGATATTTTTCCTCAAAATGAAGAACTCCTTAGTTATCATATATATATATATATATATATATATATATATATTCAATAACTAGGAGGTACTCCCTTTGAGGAAAATAAATTGATATGTTTTCACAATCATGTAATATTACTCAATATTACACGTTGTCTCCTATTCCAAATTGTGAGACACCTAATTTGTTTGGGTTATGGTGAAGAATATGAATTTTCATTAAGATTCCAAGAGGCCTTGGAATATCAATATGTATATCATTCGAATAATATGAAATTTCACACTCATATCTTCATTTTCTTGCATATTCTAATAGTGGTGTTAGAGCCTGGGCACTCTCTAGGGCCTGTCATACTTTCCCCCGTGTTCATGTCTAACGTTCTCTCACCCATTTCTCTATATGGTGCAATTTTTTATTTTCATTATTCTTTTTTGTGCTCATTTCATTAGTGCCCCCCCCTACACAATATTGAAACATGTTGGATTTCGCTAGCATGTGCACTAAATTTCCTAGTATTTTGATGAAGACCTCGATATTTTCACTCTACTCCTCAATGTTATATTGATTTTTCAAGATTTTGTAGGCTGGTAATTACTTCCAATGATTCTTCATTATTTATATTGTCTTAATTATGAAGTCACACAATAAAGACAATAAGAATAAAAAAGAAAATAATATTCAATTATAATAGTAAAGACAATAATAATGGTAGAATCATGAAGAGATAGAAAAATGCAAGAGACACAAAATTTATCTTGGGAAAATCCTAACCAGGGAAAAACCCAACAACCTTTTCTTTGAGAAATTGTCCAATTCAACAAGAGATACAATATGAAATTTACAGTCAAATAAAGTCAAAATTATTAGTAACCAAACCCAGGTGAAACTTGGTCACGCAGAGATGAATTTGGCATGATCCTAAGTTTTCGACCTCCTGCAATTTCCTTAGAAATTTAAGTTTGTTTCCTAAAAAAATCATAAAATATTCCCACACATGCGAAGTCAAAAAAGGTCAAACTTGAGCTTCTTTAAACCTCATATCATGCCTTATATTTTCCTTCTTCATGCCTCAAATGATATCTTGTGATTTTAAATTATGGAGAGATGAGGTGGTCAAATTTCCTTTAAATAATAATATTAATGAGTCTGAATGGGTGTCACTCCATGTCGGGTCAACTCGATTATGATGGAGCCAACTTGACCTTTTAATGGAAAAACAATTTCAAATTTAAATTACAAATTCCATCCTCTTATTTTGTGGGTTAATAAAAATGGAAAATACCGACCATAGCTACAAAATTCAACACTCCCTCTCAGCTAGGGAGGAAATCATAATGATTTTTTTAGATGTTCTCTTGTTGAATAAAAATTCTGTATTCCAAGAAAAGGTTGAATGAGCTCAACTATGTTGATGAATCCATTCACTGCCTATGGAAATTATCCCACATAAACATGCAAAGGGATCTAGTAACCCATTAGTAACATCTCCTTTGCAAAGGATCTAGTCAAACACAAGAAAAATACCCATTGGCATGTCAGGCCACCTTGACACAATACTAGTCCTTGGATCACTAATATACCAAGTTTTCACTTGGAGTCTTGTTAAGAACACACCTGATCCATGGTGAAAGCAAGATCCCATTTACCATTCCCACATGTTGTCACATTCTATTGACTGAAAACTATTTCCCGATTCTATAAGGCACAAGCTCAACCCATTAGCCAAAACCCATGGAAATATGGTTAGATAACCCCTAGCCAAGGGATAAATTGAGGATTTGATGCCACTAGCCAATCTCCCCAACGATATTACATGGCTTCCTAGTCAATACCCATGAACTAATGGAGATTATCCACCCATTAATGATACAACATTAACACTCCCTTCAACCAAGGGAAGCATTCTAAATCACTCCACGCTCATCCCAGAAGCATTCCAAATTCATCCAGGGACAAAGGCTTTGTGAAAATGCCAACAACCAACTCAATTATAGAAATACATAAGAGACTCACTGCTCCTTTTGCACCACATTTTTTGAATTTTGGTCGAAGTCATTTCTCGCACTTGATGAAACAATTATACATGTAGCCTCTGAAGAAACACTACTTCATGACTCACCAAACAAGCTGTAATATAATTCTCTTCAATAGTGTTGTCAGCTTCCTACTCATCATAAAAGTCCCCAAGATAAATATTTGAATCCTTACAATTATATGAGACATATCTCAATCCATATCCAATTGTAACATTTTGGTACCTCAACACACGTTGTGCCACATGCCTTGGCTCAACCATAAACTAACTAGCTTGAATCCATCACCATAGTTTCTTTATGTTCACCTTGACTCATGTGTGCTCCTCTAACGTTAAAAAAAATTCTTCTAAGAAAATTTAGGTTACTCCCTCTACCACTCATATTCATTAGATTGGATACCATGGTAATGGACATGGACTGTTGTCCACTATCCCAAACATCTAAAGGATCATAATGATACACTTAATTTTAACCAAGGAATATCTCACCCATATTTTTCCACACTTATAGTCCTAAGATGTAATATGTCTAACCAATATCCTTCATCTTGATCCTAGAGATAAAATCCCTTGGTCATTACTGCTCCCTCTATCACAGAAGAAAATCTTCCTGCCATTGTTGCTCCCTCTAACAAGTGAGTCCTTCCACACTCATTAGAAACAGGATCAACTGAGATTTATTATATATCCTTAACAAGACTAAGGTATGTACAAATATTTCTTCATATGAAAACTTTAGATCCCCTTTCCTGTACCTCAAAGTACAGAGGTTTTTCCTTGTATACTTCTTCTTCTTGAAAATTGAATAAAATTCCTCCTCATAGTCCTATCCCTATTTCTGGCAGAATCCTCACTTTGTATTTCTCTATGCTGCCACCTACCAAATGCTTTATCTTGTAAATCCAATTTTCAAAGTCATTACTGACTTTCCACAGGTCTTGTCAAAATGACATACTTCAAACTTGTTGGCATGCCTACTCCCTCTGAATTATCAGGTGCAGTTATAAATGTTAGTACAATTCTACAAATCAATGACCTTGGGAGAATCCTCTTGCCAAAACATTTTCTTCATTCTTCCAATACTTCCACCTACTACAAAATATTTGGCAGCCTTCACGATATGCCTACGCTCCCCACTAGGAGGCCCATGGAAGAACGATTATAACCCAACAAAGAAACAAAGACAAGAGTTTTACTAATATAAAAACAATAATAATCAAGGAAGAGAGATATAAATTACTTACCTTTTGAGGAATGCACATAATCTCCCTTTTGATCCTTGCCTTCCTACATCTATCTGTAAACTCATCATCCTTATCCTCATTATCAACATGTTGTTTTCTTTTTCTTCCCACTACAAGGAAAAGACCCTCTAGCAGATGTTTTTGAGGAACCCCTTATAAAAGTACCCCAAACATCCATTTCTAGTGGAGGTTAGTAGAGGAGGTTAGCGGGTGGAGGTTTTTGTGGATATTTTTCATCCGGTGTGCTTATCATCCTAAACCACACATGTGCGTTCAACAAGAGAAAGCACCGGTGCACATAAAACATTGGCACACCAGACACCATGCACTATGTACACACCTGCCCGGTGCATCTTATTAATGTAGCACACTGGTGCTTTATAATTCTTTCGCACTGGTGCGTCATAAAACACCATGCCAAAACCGAAACTGGCTGGTGTGGTCTTAATCAACTGCATTGGTGCGCCTATAAAACCCCGCGCACCGGAACAGAGTTAAATAAAAAAAAATTACGGCCAAAAAACCACATTTTTCACCTTTCTCAGTGCTCTAGAGCTCTCAAGCACCGGTGCAATTTATCATTGTCTGAGCCGCCCTAACATTGGTGCTCCCATTGCACCCATTGCATGCACTGCTGTTGTGCATTGCCCACCAGTCTCCACCTTGAATTTTGTAAAACGGTGGGAAAATTTTCTTTTGCAAATTCTACAGCCAATATGCCTCCTTGATGGCCAAATGTAGACTAATTT
Organism: Pinus albicaulis; assembly: GCA_034641835.2. Classification (NCBI taxonomy): domain Eukaryota; kingdom Viridiplantae; phylum Streptophyta; class Pinopsida; order Pinales; family Pinaceae; genus Pinus; species Pinus albicaulis. Next base: position 998,396,226 of record CM076582.1, read on the forward strand.
TTCTTTTTTTTCCATAATTAATCTTTTTAACGGATTAGAATTTCAAATAACCTTAAAATTAACCATTTAAAAGAAAAAACAATAATTTGTTGCGTGGTGCACTCGAGCTGTTCGGTTCGCATCGGTAAGTTGTGATGCCTGTAAATTTATAGGTTACATCGCAACCGGTGCTAAATATATCCGCACTGGTTTCGGGGCAGTACCAAAAGACGCACCATGTTATTTTAAATTTAAAAAAAAAGTGCGGTGTGGTCGTTTACCTAGCCGCACTGTTGACCATGTGGAATAGCGACAACATGGTGTGTTGACTTAAATATCCGCCCCAGGGTGGGTATTTTTGTCAGCGCACCACATTTCGTATTTCGAGAGGGTCAACGGTGCGGCCTAGTAAAAGATCACATGGTTGACGATGTAATGATGTCAGGAGGTCGGTGTGCTGACCCAACTATAATAAAATTGTAAATAATTGTAAAATAATAAATCTAGAATAATATGATTTTTTGTAACATAATAAAGTTTAGAAAATATTGCAAATAAATTCATGTCCTTTAGAATTATCATTATTTTATTATGATCTTACATACCAAAAAAAAAGAACTTTATATAGTACGCCATTTTTATTGAGATCAACATAATTGAAAATTATCAAGTGAAATGTTGATATTAATATTAATTCAAAATAAATATTATAATGTTTCGAAGAAAAGAGTCTTATAAGGTATAAGGTAATTAACTCATCTTCTTTATAAAAACCCATTTTAAAAAGTATAAATCTTGATGACTTATTAATAACACATGTACCATTTCACATGTACTAATTCCATTGAACAGATTTTAGAAAAAATTGAGTATATTACCATTGCATTGCCTCTTATGGATGCTAATTCCATGAACACATTTTAGAAGAATTCGAGTGTTAAGAATATAATAGACCCAAAAAAAAAAAAAAAAAAAAAAAAAACAATTTTGGACTATTTTCATCTTATTAAAAGGTTTTTGAGATTTTTTGTGGGGTTTATGGGTTCATGGGATAGTAGACAATACCAACCCTACCGTATTGGTATTTTAGTTGAATTTTTCCTAGCAGTGATATGACCGAATCTTGTAGCTATGCATTTAATAAAGAACCCATATATTTTGAGAATATGATTGAAGACTATTGTCATATACTTGAGCACTATTCCATATTCTACAATTTAATGAGGGTTGGAGGGAGCTTACAATCCTGTATCTGTTAGTAACTGCACCCTTCGGTAGAACCAAAGAAAATTCAAGCAGATTCCTTAGCAAAGTAGACTGGCCATAATCAATTCCTTCGAGACCTCAACAAAAGAAATAGATATGCATGTCAAAGGCTCCTGTTGACACATTTTCTTGTTGCAGGTTGTGAAAAGATTCAAGTTTATTTTTCTGAAAGAAGAAGATGTGTAGTTTTTAAAAGAAATGGCCCAAATATTTTCATAGCAAAATGTACATTTCCAACATGTCTAAAAACTAAAATATCTCCAACTTCAATAAACTACTCAAAAACAAAACTTTCCTAACCATTTGTGAAAACTACCCACGTCTTAGCATAACACAGGTTCACATGCCACAATTGCCTACTTGGGCCCTGTAGTATTCCATCTTCACATGCCCCACATTGCATTGTCTCCACATAATCAGTGGGGACCTCCTGCAATAAGCAAAATGCATTGGAAGAATAGTTATTTCTATCAAGAATTTATCCAATTCTAATTCTCAAGAATAAACTAAATTCTAATTCTAATTGCATATTTCCATCAAGAATAAACAATATTCTAATTCTCAATTTCTATGGTTGGAGTTCACTAAATTTTGGTGTACAAACCTAAAAGTAATTTCGGAGCTTTAACCGCAAATCAGTGCTAATGTATAGATAACCGCACCGGTGTGTTTTAATTACTACGCACCGGTGCCATGTTATCAATGGACACACCGGTGTGGTTCTATTAAGTGACACACCAGTGATGAATAACCGCAAATAAAAAAAGCGCAACTCTATTTTCTTTAAGTGAAAAATAAAGCAGTAGATTGAAAAATGGGCAGCAAAATATTTTCGAAAATCTAATTTCATAAAAAAACTCTTTAAATACTAAACACTTTTCGTTATTTCACTATTTTTGCAAAAATTTTCCACCAGGGATTTGCAGGAGACATACTTGGAGCAAGAGAGCACGAGAGCACTGTGGAGCAGCGAAATACGTTCAAACAGAAGTATTCAGACAATCAGAATTCCAGACCTCTAGTGATTCAAACCATGTAGCATATAATTTCAAACGATCTCGTGATTAAATTTGATTATTTTTTTATATTTTTTTCTACATTTTTTTACAAAGTAAGAAAACAATTTCAATTTGTTTTTCATTTTCAGAAAAAATAAAATCCATTTTTACCCTAAACCCTTCATTCTTTTTGTTTATGCCCTTTCTTCTCCCTATTTCTGTGATTTCAGAATTAGGGCTTTTCATTTTAGATTGACATCCAACCCACAGGATGACTTGCATAGTCGGATCCAAATCCATGTTGGCCCTTGTGTGAATTTTTGAAAAAAATTGTTTTTTTATTTTTATTTTTTATTTATCGGTGCGCCCTGAGTAACCTAGAGCACCGGTGCACTGTATTATCCCAACGCATCGTGTAAGTATTGTGTAGTAAAAAATTTAAAGTTTTTTTTTTTTAATTAGTGCGCCATATCTAAAATAGGGCACCGGTGCGCTAGGTTATGAGGGGCACACCAATAACGAGCTATTTCATTAAGGTGCACAACAAACGTGATGTTTCGCAAAAAAATGTTTTATTGTGTTAATCAGTACACCATGTAACATATAACGCACCGCACCGGGTCTCCTAGTTGAAAGAGAGCACCATATGGTAGTCCCTTGTTTGAGTAGGGCGTTTATGCTACAAAAACTAACACTGGACAATTTTTATTATTTTCTCTGTGTTAATCGGTGCGGTGGTTAACATGTAATGCATTGGTATTCCTTGTTGATGTAGGGCACCATACGGTCTATTATACTATTTGTGCGACACATTTATAAGACCCCCACACACCGATGTCGGTGCGTACATCATTAAAGACGCACCGATTTCTTGAGATTTTTTTTTTACCTGAAAACTTGACAATTTATTTATAAATATATTAATGAATGATATGGCACAGGTTTCAGATTGATAAATAAATGGCTGGCAAGAGATCAAGTAACAAAAATACTGATAACACATCAAGAAAAGAAAAGAAAAAGACACATTAGAGAATTTTGAAGTCTAAAATGGGCCTCCTAAGGAAAATGTACAATCAAAATTCACTTTATGAGAACCAATCACATTTTAGGGGATGACATCATCCCTAATGGTTGAGGTGACATTGATTGAGTTAAAGGTACTTACTTGTCTCATTTTCAATTGTGGATAAAAACTTATGGTTAACCATGGTAGTGATCTAAGTACTTTTAATGTCATAAATTAAAGTACTCACATTAAATGTCATTTCACACTTTTTGAATAAAATATTATTATTGTCATTTCATATTTTTTGAAAGAAACAATATAAAAATATTTTTGAATTAAAATATAAATTTTAATTAATAGTATATTCTATAATTAAGGATTTATGAATTTATATTTGTATTTTATTTTAAGTTATTTAAGTACAAAGGATAAATGCATTAGTTGTGCATTTATAATGACTTTTTCTTGAAAATATCATTTTTATTTGTAGTCACATCAATACAATTTCTTTATTAGTTTTATTTTGATACAAATTTTGAATTGAATTTAACCATGGTTACATGTATTTTGGTACAAAAAGTGAATTGTAAATTCATAAATATTATTTTATTGGTTTAGCTATTATTTTATTGTTTCCTTAGGAGGCCCATTTTAGACCTCAAAATTCCCCTAATGAGTTATTTGTAAATTATTTACAAAAAATATTATTTTTGAACCATATGTAAATTTAACTAATATGTATTGTTTACTGTGTATCATGCAGAGCCACAAAATGACAAAGCTCAATAAGGTTATTTCTGATCTAAGACCAGAAGGGCATAAAAGCTTGATGGAAAAATTGCAAAAGGATGAATCAGGTGAATGAAAAAATACTATCGATCCAATATGAGTTTCTTTTTTTAATTTTAATTAATAATATACTTAAAATTATTAGATAACATGTGTCAAAAAGTCTATTAATTCACATTTGTTTAATGTTCTACAGGGACCAACAACTCAGAAAATGAATGTTGTTCTAAGAAAAGAAAAAAACAGAACATGCAAATGAAAATGAATTGCTCCTTAGCTCATCTGGAGTGGTGCTAGAGGTTAACGAAAGGGGGAAAAGCTTTTACAAAAGTTTGAGGGATCTAGTGGAATGAATGTATAGACGTTATTTCCACTTATAATACAAAAATAAATCCAATGATTCCAAGAACCAACTTTTATCTAAACTACAGGAAGAGTTTCCAGAGAAATGGTTAATGAGACATGTCAGACTTTTAATAGCAAAAACGTACAACAACAAAAAAAGGAATGAAAAAGTAATATTCCTTTAAATGTTTGTCTAGAATTATTCATAAATATCACTTTTTTTTATTTACTTTTCGTATATCAATATAAAAATTAAATAGTTTATTGTCATGTTACATTTTCAAGAAGATTATGAAAATCTCAAAAGATGAACGAGCTGATATCAGAAATATGCTAATAAGATTGTCCAAAAAGGTGTACAAGGAGATGGTCAAAGAAATGGGGAAAATTGCATCGTAGGAGGAGCCATCTCAACAACAATGTGCTTCAAATGTAATATGTAATCATTGAATTTTTCGATCATTAGGTACAATAAATAAAAAAATTAGCATTAAATATTAATTTTCAAGTATTTTCTTATAGAAAAGAAAAGAAAATGGAACCCATTCAGCACATAAAACATGACGACAAGGAAGAAAATGGTTGATATCTAAGTTTGTGAGTAATTGTTACTTCATTATAACAACTTAACTAGATTTCCTTTTTATTTGTATTTTTTAGGTTGTTTTACAAAAATCATCATTGAATGTATTCAAACAGGTGCTAACATACAAAGAAGAACCATAAGACAAATTGAATGAAATTGGGTTAAATATGGGTTGTGAGTATATTGGCATATCAGAAATTAATTGTGGAATTTGTAATCATCTATCGATCTTGTTTTACTTAGCACTATCTATAATTAATAGAACAAAAAAATATTTTATATTAAATATATGATTTGTTATGGGGTATAAAACTTGCAAGAAATAAAGTATTGAACTGCGCCAACAGATGAAGTTTTGAAAGATGGCATGGTACATGGTTTTGAAAGAATGTGTATATTTTATGAGTCAATTGTTGCTATGGCATGTCATTTCTTTTCGATTTACATTGATGTAATATATTATTTAATATTGAAATTTTCATTATTCTCACCAATGTATATACACTCATTACAATTTATTTTTATGTTTGTAGATGGAAGGTGAAGAAGAAGAAAACAATCAACACCATGAACAAAACATTCCTGAAAATAATCCAAGTCATGGAAGTAGATCTAGCAGTGACAACAGTTCAAGTGAAGAATTATGATCACTATGTTTGGATATCAAAGCAAGGCGTTGTATTTTTTGAAATATTTCTCTTTGAAATCAGACATTTTGTTTAATGTAAGGGACATAGTGTCCCAATTGAAAGACTAAGGGATACCAATAACTGACCCATTTTGTATGACAAAGGAAATTTGTCTTTTTTTATATATATATATATATATATATATATATATATATATATATATATATATATATATATATATATATATATACCATATGTTTTAATTTATTCTATTGCATTCTCCATTGTCGCTATTGCATTCTCCATTGTCGTTCTCAAATGCATTAATAAAAATTTAATTCATATCAATATTGTTATAAGATATATATGTGTCGACTTTTGATGAATAATGAATTTTAAAAAATCACAATAATTATGATATGATATAACAAATTAATCCAAACGTCACATTCAAATGCATTAATAAAAATTTAATTAATATGAATATTGTTATAAGATGTGTCGAATTTTGATGAATAATGAATTTTGAAAAATCACAATAATTGCACTGTCATAGGTCGATGTTTCTAAAAAATACAAAATGAACACCGGTGCGTGTCAGTTACTGTACACTGGTGCGTTTGTATGCTGCAGCGCACCAGTGCATTTCTACAACCTATGGGCACCGCAAAAATACCAAAACCAATTAAAAATATCAGTGCGTTTGTGCGATACTGTGTGACCTATGGGCACCGCACAAATACCAAGACCAATTAGAACGGTCCTGTGTGTTGTATCACCAACACTATGCCCAATGCAGTTTTATACCTTGACGACCCAGTGCAGGAACCTTCGACCGCCTCGGGGCCACTGAATAGACATTAGGGGAATTTTTTGGTCTAAAATGGGCATCCTAAGGAAATTATAAAATAATAATGGAAATAATAAAATAAGATTTGATTACATCATCAAATTTTAGAGGGAGAAAAGAAAAAACTACTTTTTTAACTTATCTCCCAAATTTTTTACTCAAACTTTGAGCGGGAGTACTCGTTGGATGCAAAATTTAATTCTTCATCCAAAGAGTGCCCATGTTGCATAATTTCGATGGGTCTTGCTACACGAAAAATGAGAAATACATGAAAAACATGTTTGTAATCACGTGTTTTTATGTATTTGTCATTTTTTGTGTATCAGGGTCCATCGAAAGTATGCAATATGGGTACTCCTCAGATGAGGAATTAAAATTTGCATCCAACGAGTACTCCCACTTGAAATTTGAGTAAAAAATTTGGGAGATAAGTTAAAAATACGATTTGAAAAAGTAGTTTTATTATTTTATTATTTTTTAATCTTTTTACCCTTTTAATTAAAAAATTGTGAATCATCTCCCATGGTTGACATCATCATCTTGAATCCTATTGGTTTTTATAATTTATTTTTTTTGTAGATTTTTCTTAGGAGGCCCATTTTAGAGCTCAAAATTTCCCTAATGATGACACGATCCGGTGCGTTGAAACCTTAGTAGCGCACCGATGAAAAAAACATCCGTAATAGCCTTCGGCTGCCCTTTTTTTTCAGTTGTGTTGGATTTCCATTAAAAGCTCCACAAAACCTTTGTAACCATAAACATATGTTATAGAAAATGTTTTTTTGACAATTTTGGCCAATTTTATAATAGTAAAAACCTCCTTTAGATAGGGTTTCTTCTTTCAGCAGAATCAAAAACTATCTTTAATTTTTTGTTCATAAATCCTTAGGGATTTCTAAGAAGGTATCGTAGTAGCAATGTTATGACTTCTTTTGCTCGGTGTGATAGCCTTTCTTTCTCAAATTTTTATTAAATAAATCAAATTCATCATATCTCATATGCTTGGAAACAACTAGAATCAAGCAATGGCATTCTAGTACCAACAACATAAATCACTTATTACAATCATGACCACATCAATACAATTCAAGGCATCTTCTGCATACTTGATATGGGCCTTTATTTGACCACAATAGTACATTATTTATGATTAGGTCAAATCTCATCATTCTTGTGATAATACATATATTTGTGGTTGAAAGTCATCAAAAGGAATAATATTAGAATAATTTACATCCCTAAACAATATAATTATTCAAAAATTCCACCTGTCACTTTCAATCTTTCATTTCATGAAATCATCGATTTACTCTTTTCCACATGGAGGTTTTTCCTTAATGTTTTTTCTCCATACAAAGTTATAGACAAGAAGGCACTACTCACCATTTATATAAAAACCAATTAGGACAATAATATTATTGTGATGTAAGGAAGTAATTATCAACTTCTGATAGTAGCTAGTAACTCTACTTCTGCTTATGGGAAAAAATGAATAGTTTTATTACCATTGATTATCCATCAAGAAGAAAAGTTCAGAAAACTATTCTACAATCACTTGTTTAAACAAGATTTTCTTCAGAGAAATTTAAGGTTGTCAATTCCAACACATCATATGTGAACTTATTGCATGTTTTACTTTTGAGAATACATTTTAACCTATTTGTAAAGGAGTTTTCTTTATGTCTTCCTTCAATTTTACCTTGAGCCATCAATTATGACACTTTATTTCTTTCTTTTTGTGATACTTGCAACCCCCAAAGCCTTAATTGTATACAATATTTTATATTGGTCCCTTTGTTGGAGAATGCAAAATTTTTGAATGCCCTCGACTTAGCCATAAGTAGAAACTAGAAAATTGGTTAGCTCTATGATAAGGACAATTCTTGAATTGAGATTTCACCTTCATTTGTAACATTGAATCTGGTAGTATTCTTAGTTTAAACTTCCAATTTTCACATTGTAAGTTATATCTACAAGCATTGTCTCACTAGCATTTCTCAATCCTATGAAACTTACATATGATTTAGGTACCATCCCGAGGCTTCTCAACCTCTTTTACTATCTTACTAAGGCCTTTCAGCCCTTCTTATATCGTCCTGAGGCCTTTTGACCCACCTAAAGCCATATTGAGGCCCTCTTGGCCCCCTTTCTAGGTCTGCAACCTAACATCAAACTTTTTTTCCCTCAACACAGATCCCTCGACTGACTTTATTAAGGTCTCAGAATTTATAGGGCTTTCGACCTATAACAAAAGATTAAAAAAGAATATGACTTGAGGCCTCCTAAAAATAGATAACTTCATGCTTAAACTTTTATTTCAAGCAAGCATGAATTGTCCTTTAAATTCTTCCTTAGATGGTTTCCTTACTCTCAATTGTGAACAAATAGATGTTGATTCAAACCAAAGTAATAACAATCAAATTTTGGACTAGGGATTCCTATAAGGATGATCTTTGAATTTTTGTTAACAAGTTGGCTTCTTCAAGTTTACCCCTTCACCATAGCTTTGATACCGTCTTAATTTTTCAATATTTTCCAGACTGATAATTACTTCCAAACCATTTATTCATTATTATATTGTGTCACTTCATCATTAAGTAATTATACATAGAAAATATTCAATTGTAAAGACAATAATAATAGTAGAATAATGAAGGGATAACCAAACACAAGAGACACAAAATTTATCCTGGGAAAATCCTAACTAGGGAAAAACCTCAGAGCAACCTTTTCTTAGAGAAATTGTCCAATTCAACTAGAGATAAAATCTAAACTTTCTAGTCAAATAAATTCAAACTGAATAGTAACTAAACCTAGGTGAAACCTAGTGAATTAAAGACAAAGTCAACCTCTTGAAATTTTAGCCTCCAAAAATTTCGGCCTCCTGCAATTTCTTCAGAAATTTTAGTTTGCTACCTAGAAAAATCACAAAAGATTCCTACATGTGTGAAGTCAACTTAAGTCGAACTTGAGATTATTTATATCTTGTATTTTTCCTTCTTCATGCCTTAGATGATATATTGTGATCCAAAACTATGCCAAGAGGAGGTGGTCAAATGACCTTTAAATAGTGATCTTAATGAATCTGAATGGGTGTCACTCCATGTTGGGATGAGTTGATCATGATGGAATTGAATTGACCTTTTAGGGAAAAAAAATTTCAAATTTAAATTACAAATTTTGTCCTCTTATTTTGTTAGTTAATACAAATGGAGAATATCAATTGTAGCTAAAAAATTCAACATGTTCTACACACAATAAAGATTTGTCATTAACATAAGAAAAAATTGATAATGAATCCCTTATAGATGAAGCCTCCTATTATGGAATCCTAGACCCCATCAAGAAACCCATGACATTGATGGCCCTAGAGGGAATCAATGCTGAAAGAGTCTCAACGGTTGCTAGTTTGAGTTGTCTCCAGGGTTGTGGGGTTAAATTGATGGATTATGTGTGTTGTGGGTTATGCAGCATAGTCACGGAGGACATTCCATTTTGACAATTTTCTTTCTTCTGAATAGTAAAGAAACAATAGTAGTGATTTCATTTTACAAATTACCTTAAGATTTTTGAAATTGACAGCAAAATCACTGGATCTAGCCCAAGTTGAGGTTTATTGCATTCATATTCATGTGGAATTTACTGAGATCAAGTGCCCAACCCCCAAAGAAAAGGGATTGATTGATTCCTTGCATTTAGTGCAACAATGTTTTGGATGTTGAGTGAGTGATATGAAGTGTGGCTAGGGGCTTATAGTATATTTGGTCCTTGGGTTCCACCAATGTGTTTTATGAATGTAACCTATTCACATTCTACCTTTTAGAAAGGAAATTTGACATACATTGTTCTAAGATATTGATGTGGATATTGTAATAACACCTCCATTCAATGATATTTATGTGGATATTGTAATAAAACCTCCATTTCTTTATATTGACCACATGAATAAATCTTCAAATGATTGTATAGATATAATTTTCAAGAATTCCTTGGCTAGAAAGTATAGGGATTTGATTAGAGAAATCAACGTGGAACAAATAAATGATATTTTTTATACATGGGTGATTCATGGGCATTCTAAGCATAAACATGTTATTGGTGAGAATAACAATTTTTTTGGGAGGAATTTGCGTATGTAGTGACCCAAGATCTTAAGAAACCTATTGTTAACCTCTCCTTCCATCCATGAATCCTACTCTTGTATATTTTATTTGTAGATGGTTTAGCTAGGGATTAAAAAATATAGATGTTTTCATTCATTAAACTCTACGAATTGATTCTATTAATATTTTTGTAGCTAGAAGGTTTACCATTTCAATAAATTCTGGAATGGTTTTTTAATGGTGATAGAATCATAGCCATATAACTGGGCACATATATGAATGTTGCAAATGATTCAAGGCATCTAACATTCAATCCTAAACTAATTCAAACTTATAGTAAAAAATATTGGAAACTTCAAAATCATTATTTTTGCAAGTTTACTAAGTTAAATTACATTCTAAACATGATAATTTTTGGTATCAGATGACATCCTCATCGAGTTGGCCACATGGAGGATCATTTTTATTTTTATTTTTTTTATCTTCATACTTGTGAGCATTTTGGAAATAATTCATCTTCTAACCTTTTATCTAACATAGGAAGGCATAATGTAAGTATTGATATTGAGGCTTCTAGTTTGAACCCCTACCAATAAAGTTTGTATAAGCAAACCTTAGCTACAACCAAAACCAGAGTCAGAGCCATAACGAGAATCAATGCCATGAATGTGATTTGGTTTGTGGTTTTCCCAAAAAACACTATTTAGTAGAACAAATATAGCTTTTTTTAGACAATAGTTTGTGGTTATTTTTAAAACACCAACACTTTGTAGTCACCCTTATACCACTAGTTTAGAGAACTTCCAATTTGAAAAATACATCAACTTCTATCCAAACTAGGAAGTGTTTTTGGATTTGCTAAGCCTTAGAGATGAGTTCCAACGTTGGTGATTAGACTTAAACTAACATTTTGTAGAATACTTTGGCTCTTGCAGCTAGACATTGCATTTGTGGTCATCCCAAAATCACTAGATTCCGAAAACACATTTAGTCATTGGTAGTTGTCCTAATCTCTTTGCTTGGAATCATATGCATCCCTTTGGATTAGGGGGGAATGTTAGACACCTAATTCATTTGGGATATGGTGAATAATATGGAATATGATCAGGAGTCACAGGAGACCTTGGAATATGAATCCAATGTGTTAGTGTAAAATATTTCAACAAGTGTACCAAAAAATACCTTACTTAAGATATGGATAACATATATCCCTAAAAAAATAAATGACTGTAAAACCCTTTAGATCTGCAATAGACAATAAAAAAAATCCCTCAAAAACCTATATCTATGTAGTAAAAGTAGTTAAACAACTAAAAGAAATAACAACTGACATAAGATAACGTCAAATAACCAACATAAAAGACAATTTTAAAGAATGATATTTTATATTACGTAACACATGGTTAAGGAAACAAGTAAATGTTATCAATCCCCCTCAATGGGATGGGTTCTTGGTTTTCCTCAATGCTTCAACTTCGTGAGTCTCTCTCTCTCTCAATGATGTAGAAAACCAAATTATGTGATAAATTCAAGTGGGATCTGAAATGACAAAAGAAAACGATAGCGACAATGAGAATGATCAAAGTGAAGAATGAACAAAAAAAACCTCCTATTTATAAAAAACTATTGATCTATCCTCAATAATGGAGAATAATAAAATGTTAGTAACCAAAATCTAGATCTAATTGCTTTATTATATTTTGTTGGAGGGAAAAGGTATTTAAATTGGTGAAATACCTTTATTTAGAAATAATAAACAAATAAATGATTTATTTATGATTTCAAGAATGTGGTTAAAGAATAATAAACAAATAATGATTTGTTTAAATATTCCTAAGTGATTTAGTCAAATTTAACAAGGAATAATAACTAAATAATGTTTTAATTAATTATTTCTAGAGAAAAAGAAGAAAAATAATGATTTATCTTATTATTTCTCATAATTTAGTTAAATATGACCAGGAATATTAGTTAAACAATGGTTTAAGTAATTATTCCTAGATGAAATTCAAATAAAAAATGATTTATTTAATTATTCCTCATGGGGTTTCTAGTTATAACCATAAATAAATTAATAAAATATGGTTTATTAAATTATTTCATATAGTGAAATAAATTTTACTATGGTAAAATCGGTCTTACATGGTGTAATTTGATCCACCTATTAACTGACATAAGTCTCCTTTGATGTTGGATTGTGTGTGTTGTGGGTTATGCAACATATTCATGGAGGATATTCAATCTTGACAATTCTCTTTCTTCTGAATAGTAAAGAAACAATAGTAGTGATTTCATGTTACAAATTACCCTAATATTTTTGAAATTGACATCAAAATCACTAGATCTAGCCCAAGTTGAGGTTTATTGCATCTGTATTCATGTGGAATTTAATGAGATCAAGTGGCCAACCCCCAAATAAAAGGGATTGATTGATTCCTTGCATTTAGTGCAACAAAATTTTGGAAGTTGAGTGGGTGATATGAAGTGTGGCTAGGGGCTTTAGTATATTTGGTCCTTGGATCCCAGCAATGTGTTTTATGAATGCAACCTATTCACATTCTACCTTTTAGAAAGGAAATTTGACATACATCATTCTAAGATATTGATGTGGATATTGTAATAACACCTCCATTCTATGATATTTATGTGGATATTGTAATAACACCTCCATTTGTTTATATTGACCACATGAATAACTCTTTAACTGATTGTATAGATATTTTTTTCAAGAATTCCTTGGCTAGAAAGTATAGGGATTTGATTAGAGAAATAAGCGTGGAACAAAAAAATGATATTGTTTGCACAAGGGTGATTCATGGGCATTCTTAGCAGAAACATGATATTGGTGAGAATAACAAATTTTTTGGGAGGAATTTTCATATGTAGTGACCCAAGATCTTAAGAAACCTATTGTTAACCTCTCCTGCCATCCATAAATCCTACTCTTTTATGCCGTATATGTATATGGTTTGGTAAGGGATTAAAAAATATATATGTTTTCAATTCATTAATATCTGAAAATTGATTCTATTAATATTTTTGTAGCTAGAATGTTTAACATTTCAATAAATTCTAGAAAGGTTTTTTAATGGTGATAGAATCATAGCCATATAATTGGGCGCATATATGAATGTTGCAAAGGATTCAAGGCATCTAACATTCAATCCTAAAAACTAATTCACACACAGTAAAAAATATTGGAAACTTCCAAATCATTATTTTTGCAAGTTTACTGAGTTAAATTACATTGTAAACATGTGCATTTTCGGTATTAGATGACATCCTCATCGAGTTGGCCACATGGAGGATCTTTTTTTTTATCTTCATCCCTGTGAGAATTTTGGAAAGAATTTTATCTTCTAACCTTTTATCTAACATAGGAAGGCATAATGTAAGTGTTGATATTGAGGCTTCTAGTTTGAACCCCTACCAATAAAGTTTGTATAAGCAAGCCTTAGCTACAACCAAAACCAGAGTCAGAGCCATAACGAGAATCAATGCCATGAATGTGATTTGGTTTGTGGTTTTCCCAAAAAACATTATTTAATAGAACAAATATAGCTTTTGCTAGACAATAGTTTGTGGTCATTTTTAAAACACCAACATTTTGTAGTCACCCTTATACCACTAGTTGAGAGAAATTCCAATTTGCAAAATACATCAACTTATATCCAAATTAGGAAGTGTTTTTGGAGTTGCTAAGCCTTAGAGATGAGTTCCAAAGTTGGTGATTATACTTAAACTAACATTTTGTAGAATACTTTGGCTCTTGCAGCTAGCTATTGCATTTGTGGTCATCCCAAAATCACTAGATTCAGAAAACACATTTAGTCATTGGTAGTTGTCCTAATCTCTTTGCTTGGACTCATATGCATCCCTTTGGATTAGGGGGGAATGTTATACACCTAATTCATTTTGGATATGGTGAATAATATGGACTATGATCAGGAGTGTAAGAGACCTTGGAATATGAATCCAATGTGTTAGTGTAAAATATTTCGACAAGTGTACCAAAAGACCTTACTTAAGCTATGGATAAAATATATCCCTAACAACAAAAATGACTGTAAAACCCTTTAGATCTGCAATAGACAATAAAAATAACCTGCAAAAACACTTATCTATGTAGTAAAAGCAGTTAAACAACTAAAAGAAATAACAATTGATACAAAATAATGCCAAATAACCAACGTAAAAGACAAGTTTAAAGAATGATATTTTCTGTTACGTAACACCTGGTTAAGGAAACAAGTAAATGTTATCAGTCCCACTCAATGGGATAGGTTCTTGTTTGTCCTCAATGCTTGAGCTTCGCGAGTCTCTCTCTCTCAATGATGTAGAAAACCAAATTATGTGATGAACTCAAGTGGGATCTGAAATGACAAAAGAAAACGATAACGACAATGAGAATGATCAAAGTGAAGAACGAATGAAAAAACCCTTCTATTTATAACAAAATAGTGATTTATTCTTGATAATGGAGAATAAATAAAATATTATTAACCAAAATCTAGATCTAATTGCTCAGAATATTTTATTATATTTTGTTGGAGGGAAAAGGTATTTGAATTGGTTAAATACCTTTATTTAGAAATAATAAACAAATAAATTAGTTATTTATCATTTAAAGAATGTGGTTAAATAATAATAAACAAATAATGATTTGTTTAAATATTCCTAAGTGATTTAGTCAAATTTAACAAGGAATAATAACTAAAGAATGTTTTAATTAATTATTCCTAGAGAAAAAGAAGAAATAATGATTTATCTAATTATTTCTCATAATTTGGTTAAATATGACCAGGAATATTGGTTAAACAATGGTTTAATTAATTATTCCTAAAGGAAAATCAAATAAATAATGATTTATTTAATTATTCCTCATGGGGTTTCTTGTTTTAACCATAAATATATTAATAAAATATGGTTTATTAAACTATCTCATATAGTGAAAGAAATTTTACTATGGTAAAATTGGTCTTACATGGTGTAATTCGCTCCACCTAGTTAGAAATGGTTAGGTGATCAATTTTTGGTGATAATAGATTGGCTCTTAATGTACGAGTGTTAGGAGAAAATCATATGATCGAAGTATGTTATCAGAACATAATCAATAGACACCGAAGGGGAGTCATAGAGATAGATACATAAATGAAGTGAAGTGAGAGAGGACAATAATTGAGGGAGATGAGACCTATGAACTCACATAAGTCTCCTTTGATATTGGAGTACATGATCTCAATAATTTGGAGGAGGCATTCCCATACCCAATGAGATAGGCAAGTACAAAGAATAATGGTGAGCCCAATAATGTGGGACTGAGCTACAAGATGTACGATACATGATACATGACATGATGGCATCAATGGGCCATAAAATAATACAATGGATCCCATATACATAATGCACCTGGAAAAATAAAGGCCAGGACTAAAGACAATAACATCTGAGTACATGAGACATCAATAATTACCCTCCATATGACATGGGAAGGGGGGTTGGTATAACAACCAAAGAAGCCCAGTTGAACATGAAAGGGATCTGGAAAGCTAAATGGATCATCTAAATGGGACATGCATGATATGGGCGCTATAAGTAACTGAAACCAAACCCATCAAATATGCGGAACTGAATCTGAGGCTATAACATAATATTAGGTCATCCAAGAATGTGGGGGGCTACCTAAAGGGCCACCCCCTCATGAGGTTTGGAACATATCATACACACCCAAGAATCACTGGTACAATCAACTGGATCACCGAACCATCAAGTGTACAATTCTCAATCATGCAATAATGAGCTGGGGTTGAGCACATGAGAAACAACCAAGTCAAAGGGAAAGAGTGATTCCCTTTGCTTTATTTGAGGCACCAAACAATAATGAATTCTGGAACTAAGGCACACTGCCCTCTAGACCGTTCTTCTTGAATGAATGTGCTGAAGTCGACAGAATAGGGCCTACCATATATGAGGCAACGAGGAATCCTCAACTAAGGCGCGAGGGATCATAGTAGAGAAAATGATGGACTAAAACTAGGGATAGTGATGGAATGGGGGAAAACTGAGAGGTGGATGAAAAAATTCCCTTGTTAGAGCATAAAAAGCATGATTGACCTAACAACGACTGAATCGACTCCAGAGGGGGGAGGGATAGTATGAATTGAGGCCAAAATGGGAAACACTTGATGAATGTGACATAAAGAAGGATCAAATACTGTAACAAGAGATAAACAGACTTAGGACAGACTCCATGATTGAAATGATGACTCAACTCAGATGCTCTGAACAAGGGTGAATTGATGATGCCACTACAAAGGATATGCCTAGGGGGACCATGAAAACATGAGTAAATAATGGTTACTAACGATGAAAATTGACACACGAGGTGACAAGTGCCAAGTCAAAGTGGTGCTAAAGTACAAGAAACTTATAAGAAGAAATTTGATTTGAATTGGCAACAAAGTTGTACTTCATGGAAAAAATGGCTTCTAGATGAAGTGTAAAATCACCCTAAACAAAATAATATTTATTACAGTACTTGGTGAGAGATTTCCAATGGTGTTGACAGTTTGGTTGCAATGGGCTACAGAAAAATGGGTTTTTTCCTATAAAAGGGCATTTTCCCTCCAATTGAAATTCATTTGCTAAGTGAGTCATGGTGAATTTGGAGAGGAGTAGAAGGCCCTAAATCTTGTGGAGATTGTAGTGGAAAAAATGATCGTTGGAATTAGGATTTGTCAGTGGGAAGTAGGTGGCCTAACCCTACTCTTCATTTTCAAGTTGATTAGTTTTTCAGATTAGGACCCCAGATCTCAATAAGAGACACTTGCCATTTATAATGGCCGGATAACACTTTTCAGGGCCTGAACTATGTTTCTGCTTGTAGGAAAAGGTGGAAAACCCGTGAGATCTTAGTTTTTGGGTAAAAAATTTGAGTTGGGGCTGAGATAGTGTTTGGGCTTTTGGCCTGCTAAGGACTGTGAACAAAGATGATTGGTGCAGTTGTTTTAGTTCTGAATTGACATGAAATTGCAATGTTTTTTAGATAAGGAAGAGTTAAAAATAAACTGGCATGAATGAGACTTGGACACTCTTCACTCCGAGAAACAAGGGAATTAGTTGGTGAGAGGAGAGATTTCTCAGTTTGGTGTTCTCAAGTTGTTAGAGAACCCATTGATTAGGGTAGGTGAGCCCTTGTTATCGAGGATTGTGAGCTATTGGGACATAGACCAAGAGGCCTTCATGGTACAAGGGCACAGGATCGAGCTCACGATCCAGGATATTTATTTTTTGACTGGACTCTCCCCACTAGGGGTGGTGGGGGATATACATATATTATTACCTCGTGGGAGGAACATAGGAGAGTTTTTGGATAGTCGTTGTGGACCAAGTTCTTATGCAAAGGGCATGACCATCATGATAAGTGATCTAGAGAGGCTAGAGACATGGGCTATCATCGCAATTATTCTGTGGATCTTGGGAATCCAAGCATTCCATCACATCATTGGGGGGCAGGTGATATTAGCGGTGGGTGTTTTGATAGGGACCTACTATGGGTGGGCCTAGATGATGCTATCATCGATGAAACAACAACCATCGCTATGTAGATGCTTGGTGAACCATGATTGTGCATTTGGGAGAGTTCTATGCACTTTATTCTTTGATAAGTACTCGATTATCCGACCTCATGTGTAGATCCATGATGGGGGCCCACAGGAGCCCAGGATGCATTGCTAGGGGTAGATATTGCATCGAGGAGGGGGAGGGGGAGTATGGTGTGTGTTCTGACTAAATTTTTTCATGCATTGGGAACATATGCCATTATACATAAATGATTATCCATATTGGTATGAACTATTAAGGGGATCCTAACTTGCCACTTTCGCCTGGACGAGCATGGGGACCAGATTGTAAGTGAAAGTTGCTAATTTTTGGTGCATTTAAAGTTTTTATAACATGTATGTGGTATTGATTCTTAACTGTTGGTATGAAAATATAGCATCGGTAAAACTAATAGGATATGTAGGATGATCCGCAACATCTGGGGTTGTAGAACATAGTGGATCGATGTTACACCCGAGATTATATTATGAGGCTCTCCTGGAGAATCTCTATTGTAGATGTGATGTGGTGCTGACCGGGGTATTAGAGCGCGGGTGGCATGAACTAGAAGATCGGTATAATGATGAGTGTACGAGTCTACCCTCAGAGTGGCGAGGGATCATGCGGTGCATGGTGGTGGCCAGTCAAGATGTTCTTGATCTATAAGCTAGTGGAGCAGAGCCATTGGCTTGGGAGCCTCTAGATAGTGACTAGGGATGGGGACATATGGTGCCCCTTTTTTTGGTTTGTATAACATATTATGGGCATGTCAGATTTATTTACGGTAGTGGAATCAAAACATTTATGTTTTTTATGTGATGATACATACTATGTATATGCATATTTTTATATGACAAATGTGGTTTTCTATTTTGTTTTATGGTTGACTTGGTGTCATATACGTCATCGATCATCGTGATTGCGATGGGGGGAAATTTCTGGTTTCGCAGATATGTAAGGATGTTTCCATACCAAGGATCATCAAAATTGATGGCAAACAAATGTTCATCAGGTAAATCATAATTAAGCAGTGGATCACACATATCAGTAGGAAATTCATAAAGTAGTTCAACAAGGGCCTAACCTTTCTTATTCTTCGGTGTGATGAAGTCAAGATCAAATTCATGGATGATAACGATCCAACATGCATATTTCCTATTAACGTTTCGTCGACTTAAGAGGAAAGCCATTGGGTTGGAATTGGTCACGACGTTTGTGGTACGTGTCAGGATATAATGATGAAGTTTTTGGATTGAGAACATGATGACCAACACCAAATTTTATTCGTGTGAATAGTAAATAAACAACAGTAGTGATTTCATGTTACAAATTACCTTAATATTTTTGAAATTGACATCAAAATCACTGGATCTAGCCTAAGTTGAGGTTTATTGCATCCGTATTCATGTGGAATTTACTAAGATCAAGTGGCAAACCCCCAAGGAAAAGGGATTGATTAATTCCTTGCATTTAGTGCAACAAAAGTTTGGATGTTGAGTGGGTGATATGAAGTGTGGCTAGGGGATTATAGTGTATTTGGTCCTTGGATCCCACCAATGTGTTTTATGAATGCAACCTATTCACATTCTACTTTTTAGAAAGGAAATTTTCCATACATCGTTCGAAGATATTGATGTGGATATTGTAATAACACCTCCATTCTATGATATATTTTATGTGGATATTGTAATAACACCTCCATTTTTTTATATTGACCATATGAATAACTCTTTAATTGATTGTATAGGTATTTTTTTCAAGAATTCCTTGGCTAGAAAGTATAGGGATTTGATTAGAGAAATCATCGTGGAAAAAATAAATGATATTGTTTGTACATGGGTGATTCCTGGGAATTCTTAGCATAAACATGTTATTGGTGAGAATAATAATTTTTTTGGGAGGAATTTTCAGATGTAGTGATCCAAGATCTCAAGAAACCTATTGTTAACCTCTCTTGCCATCCATGAATCCTACTCTTGTATGTTGTATATGTAGATGGTTTAGCTAGGGTTAAAAAATATAGATGTTTTCAATTCATTAAACTTTACAAATTGATTCTATTAATATTTTTGTAGCTAGAAGGTTTAACATTTCAATAAATTCTAGAATGGTTTTTTAATGGTGATAGAATCATACCCATATAATTGGGAACATACATGAATGTTGCAAAGGATTAAAGGAATGATGAATCTAACACTCAATCCTAAAAACCAATTCACACTTACAGTAAAAAATATTGGAAACTTACAAATCATTATTTTTGCAAGTTTACTGAGTTAAATTACATTGTAAACATGTGCATTTTTGGTATCAGATGGCATCCTCATCGAGTTGGCCACATGGATGATCAATTTTTTTTTATCTTCATCCTTGTGAGAATTTTGGAAAGAATTTAATCTTCTAACCTTTTATCTAACATAGGAGAGCATAATGTAAGTGTTGATATTGAGGCTTCTAGTTTGAACCCCTACCAATAAAGTTTGTATAAGCGAGCCTTAGCTACAACCAAAACCAGAGTTAGAGCCATAACAAGAATCAATTGCATGAATTTGATTTGGTTTGTGGTTTTCCCAAAAAACACTATTTAGTAGAATAAATATAGCTTTTGTTAGACAATAGTTTGTGGTCATTTTTAAAACACCAACACTTTGTAGCCACCCTTATACAACTAGTTTAGAGCACTTCCAATTTTCAAAATACATCAACTTCTATCCAAATTAGGAAGTGTTTTTGGAGTTGCTAAGCCTTGGAGATGAGTTCCAACATTGGTGATTAGAATTAAACTAACATTTTGTAGAATACTTTGGCTCTTGTAGCTAGCCATTGCATTTGTGGTCATCCCAAAATCACAAGATTCAGAAAACACATTTAGTCATTGGTAGTTGTCCTAATCTCTTTACTTGGAATCATATGCATCCCTTTGGATTAGGGGGGAATGTTAGACACCTAATTCATTTGGGATATGGTGAATAATATGGAATATGATTAGGAGTCTCAAGAGAGCTTTGAATATGAATCCAATGTGTTAGTGTAAAATATTTCGACAAGTGTACCAAAAATACCTTACTTAAGATATGGATAACATATATCCCTAACAATAGAAATGACTATAAAACCATTTAGATATGCAATAGACAATAAAAAAATCCTGCAAAAACCCATATCTATGTAGTAAAATAAGTTAAACAACTAAAAGAAATAACAACTGATACAAAATAATGCCAAATAACCAACATAAATACAATTTTAAAGAACAATATTTTCTATTACGTAACACATGGTTAAGGAAACAAGTAAATGTTATCAGTCCCCCTCAATAGGATGGGTTCTTGGTTTTCCTCAATGCTTCAACTTCGCAAGTCTCTCTCTCTCAATGATGTAGAAAACCAAATTATGTGACAAACTCAAGTGGGATTTGAAATGAAAAAAGAAAACAATAGCGACAATGAGAATGATCAAAGTGAAGAATGAAAGGAAACAAACTCCTATTTATAACAAAATATTGATTTATCCTCGATAATGGAGAATAATAAAATATTATTAACCAAAATCTAGATCTAATTACTTAGAATATTTTATTAGATTTTGTTGGAGAGAAAAGGTATTTAAATTTATTAAATATCTTTATTTATAAATAATAAATAAATAAATGATTTATTTATGATTTCAAGAATGTGGTTAAAGAATAATAAATAAATAATGATTTGTTTAAATATTCCTAAGTGATTTAGTCAAATTTAACAAGGAATAATAACTAAATAATGTTTTAATTAATTATTCCTAGAGAAAAAGAAGAAAAATAATGATTTATCTAATTATTTCTCATAATTTAGTTAAATATGACCAAGAATATTAGTTAAACAATGGTTTAAGTAATTATTCCTAGAGGAAAATCAAATAAATAATGATTTATTTAATTGTTCCTCATGGGGTTTCTTATTTTAACCATAAATAAATTAATAAAATATGGTTTATTAAATTATTTTGTATAGTGAAATAAATTTTACTATGGTAAAATTGGTCTTACATTGTGTAATTCGATCCAACTATGAACTATCATAAGTCTCCTTTGATGTTGGAGTACATGATCTCAACAAGGTGGGGGAGGCATTCCCATACCCGATGAGATAGCTAAGTACAAAGAATAATAGTGAGCCAAACAATGTGAGACTGAGCTACAAGATGTATGATACATGATACATGACATGATGGCATACATGGGCTAGAAAATAGTACAATGGATCCCATATACATAATGCGCCTGGAAAAATAAAGGCCACTTTTGAAGACAATAACATCTGAGTACATTAGACATTAATAATCCCCCTCCATATGACATGGGGAGGGGGGGTCAGTATAACAACCAAAGAAGCCCCGTTGAACATGAAAGGGATATGGAAAGCTGAATGGATCATCTAAATGAGTCAGTCATGCCATGGGTACTACAAGTGATTGAAACCGAACCCATCAAATATGCGGAACTGAATTTGAGGCTGTAGCATAATATTAGGTCATCCAAGCATGTGGGGGGCTACCTGAAGGGCCAATCCCCTCATGAGGTCTGGAACATCTTATACACACTCGGGAATCACTAGTACAGTCAACTGGCTCATCAGACCATCAAGTGTAAGATTCTCCATAATGAGTTTGGTTTGAGCACATGAGAAACAACCAAGTCAAAGGGAAAGAGTGATTCCCTTTGCTTGATCTGAGGCACCGAATAATAATGAATGTTGGAACTAATGCACATCGCCCTCTAGACCATTCTTCTCGAATGAATGTGCTGAAGTCAATGGAATAGGGCCCGTCATAGTTGAGGAAATTAGGAATCCTCAACTAAGGAGTGAGGGATCATAGTAGAGAAACTGTGGAATAACAACAGGGATAATGATGGAATGGGGGAAAACTGAGAGGAAGATGAATAACTTCCCTTTTCAGAGCATAAAAAGCATGGTTGACCTAGCAATGACTGACTTGACCCTAGAGGGGGGGAGGGCTAGTATGACTTGAGGCCAAAATTGGCAACACATGATGAATGCGACATAGAGAAGGATGGAATACTGTAACAAGAGATAAACAAACTTGGGACATACTCCATGATTGCGATGATGAATCAACTCGGATGCTCTGAACAAGGGTGACTCGATAATGCCGCCACACAGGATATGCCTAGGGGGACCATGAAAACATGAGTAGAGAATGGATACTAATGATGAAAATATACACACGAGGTGACAAATGCCAAATCAAAATGGTGCCAAAGTACAATAAAATTATAAGAAGAAATTTGATTTGAATTAGCGACAAAGTGGCACTTCATGGAAAAAATGGCTTCTAGGTGAAGTGTAAAATCACCCCAAACAAAAGAAGATCCATTATAATACTTGGTGAGAGCTTTCCAACGATGTTGACAGTTTGGAAAATCGAGCTACTATTTGGTTGCAATGGGCGAAGGAAAATGGAGGTTTTTCCTATAAAAGGGCATTTTCCCTCCAATTGCAATTCATTTACTAAGTGAGTTATGGTGAATTTGGAGAGGAGGAGAAGGCCCTAAATCTTGTGGAGATTGTAGCGGACAAAATGACCGTCGAAATCAGGATTTTTCAGTGAGAGGTAGGTGGCCTAACATTACTCTTAATTTTCAGTGGATTAGTTTTTTAGATGAGGACCCCAGATCTCAGTAAGAGACCCTTTCACTTTATCATGGCCATATCATACTTTTCAGGGTCTGAACTACGTTCTAGCTTGCAGGAAAAGGTGGAAAACCTGTGAGATTGTATTTTTTGGGTAGAAAAGTGTGAGTTGGGGCTGAGATAGTGTTTGGGTTGTTGGCCTACTGAGGACTGGGAACAAGGATGATATGGTGCAGTTGTTTTAGCTCTGAACTGACATGAAATTGATTTTTTTTGCAGATATGGAAGAGTGTCTAAAAATAAACCGGCGTGAATGAGACTTGGATGCTCTTCACTTCGAGATACAAGGGAATTAGTTGGTGAGAGGAGAATTTTCTCAGTTTGGGGTTCTCAAGTTGTTAGAGAACCCATTGATTAGGGCAGGTGAGCCCTTGTTATCGAGGATTGTGAGCTATTGGGACCCATACCAAGAGGCCTCCATGGTACAAGGGCACAATATCAAGCTCACGATCTAGGATATTTATTTTTTGACCAGACTCCCCCCACTAGGGGTGGTGGGGTATATACATCTAGTGTTACCTCATGGGATGAACATAGGAGAGTTTTTGGACCGCTATTATGGACCAAGTGCTCATGAAAAGGGCATGACCATCACGATCAGTGATCTAGAGAGGCTAGAGACATGGGCTATCACCACAATGGTGCTACGAATCTTGGGCATCTAGGCATTCCATCACATCATTGGGGGGCAAGTGATATCAACGACGAGTGTTTTGAGAGGGACCTACTATGGGTGGGCCTAGATGATGTTTTCGTCGGTGAAACAAAAACTATCGCTATGCAGACACCTGGTGAACCATGACTGTGAATTTGGGAGAGTTCTATGCACTTTTTTCTTTGATAAGTACCCTACTATTTGACCTCATTTGCAAATCCCTGATGGGGGCCCATAGGAGCCTAGGATGCACCGCTAGGGGTAGATATTGCATTGAGGAGGGGGAAGGGGAGCAAGGTGTGTGTTCCGACTAGAGTTTTTCACGCATTGGGAACATATGCCAGTATACATAAATGATTATCTATACATTGGTATGAACTATCAGGGGGATCCTAACTTGCCACTTTCGCCCGGATGAGCATGGGGACCAGATGGTAAGTGAAAGTTGCTATTTTTTGGTGCATTTAAAGTTTTTAGAACATGTATGTGGTATTGATTCTTAACTGTTGGTATGCAGATATAACACTAGTAAAATCGACAGGATATGCAGGATGACCCACAACATATAGGGCTGCGGAACATGGTGGATCAACGTTACACCCAAGACTAGATTATGAGGCTTTGCTAGAGGATATCCATAGAAGATGTGATGTGGTGCTGACTGGGGTATTAGAGCGTGGGTGGCATGAACTAGAAGATCGGTATAATGATGAGTGTACGAGTCTACCCTCAGAGTGGCGAGGGATCATGCAGTGCATGGTGATGGTCAGTCAAGATGTTCTTGATCTACAAGCTTATGGAGCAGAGCCATTTGCTCGGGAGCCTCCAGATAGTGACTAGGGATGGGGACATGTGGTGCCCCCTTTTTTGGTTTGTATAACATGTTATGGGCATGCTGGATGTATTTAGGGTACTGGACTCAAAACACTTATGTTTCTTATGTGATGATACATACTATGCATATGCATATTTTTATATGACAAATGTGGTTTGTTATTTTGTTTTATGGTTGACTTGGTGTCATATACATCATTGATCATCGTGATTGAGATAGGGGGAAAATTTATAGGTTCACAGATATGTAAGGATGTTTCCATACCACGAATCATCCGAATTGATGGAAAACAAATGTTCATCGGGTAAATCACCATTAACTGATAGATCACACATATCAGCAGGAAATTCATAAATGAGTTCAACAAGGGCCAAATATTTATTACTCTTTTGTGTGATGGAGTCAAGATCAAATTCTTGGAGGAGAACGATCCAACATGCATATGTCCCATTAGCGATCCGCCGACTTAAGAAGAAAGCCATTGGGTTGGAATTGGTCATGACGTTTGTGGTATGCGTAAGGATATAATGAAGAAGTTTTTGGATCGATAACATGACGACCAACACCAACTTTTATTCATGTGAGTAGGACATAGGGGGCCCCACAAGGTTCTTACTAACATGGTAGATAACATGATCATTTCTAGAAGCATCTTTCTAAATGAGGACCCAACAACTGAGTAGGTGGAAGTTGATATGTACATGATTAGGTCCCTATCAAATTTAGGTGGAATAATCAAGGGAGCGGAAGTGAGAGCACATTTCAGGGCATAAAAACACTATTGAGCATAATCATCCCAAACAAAATGGGATGTTATATCGAATCAGTCAAAGAAACCCATGCGTAGTGGTGGTATAGTCCGAGAAGAACTGATAAAGGAAATTGGCTTTGCCTTGGAGGCTTTGTAACTAGCGCAAGGTGCGAGGAATGGGGAGTTCAAGAATGGCTTGAAATTTGAGAGGATCAAGATTTATACCATCTCTGGACATGATGAAGCCCAAGATATGGATGGCTAGAACACAGAAGATGAAATTAAACGGGTTAAGAAAGATATTATACTTGCGACATCGAAGAAAAATGGTATGCAGATCATGAATGTGTTGCGCTCGAAGCCTAGAACGAGCAGTGGTCATCAAGGTAAGCAAGGATAATATGAGCCAAGTCATGAAAGAAGTAAGACATGACCCACTGAAAGGTG
Organism: Pinus albicaulis; assembly: GCA_034641835.2. Taxonomy (NCBI): domain Eukaryota; kingdom Viridiplantae; phylum Streptophyta; class Pinopsida; order Pinales; family Pinaceae; genus Pinus; species Pinus albicaulis. The sequence continues at coordinate 998,422,763 of CM076582.1, forward strand.
GCTCCAGAATTATTTGAAATGAAAGGCATGACCCTATAGGAAAAAGTTCCCCACAAAATAATGAACACAATTTTAAGCTGATCAACACGACAGATAGTTATCTGATTGTATCCAGAGAATCCATCCATGAAGGATATGACCTCATGCCTCATACACTCACCAATGATTTGGTCAATAAAGGTTGCGGGGAAGTTTTCTTTGGGACAAGGTTTGTTCATGTCGTGAAAGTCAGTGCATACATGATTGGTGCCTTGTTTCTTAAGAATAGGAACTGGGTTGGAGACCCATGTGGTATATTCAATGGGATAGATAAAGCCAACATGCTTGAGCTTATCTATTTTGGCCTTGACAAAATCACATCTGGAAGGATTGATGGGTCTCAAATTTTGATGGATAGGAATGGCATCAACACATGTGTCGATATCGTGTTCAACAATGGCAGGATCAAGTTTGGGCATCTAAGAATAAGACCAGGAAAAAACATCACGGAATTCCTTGAATATCTTGGTGTAAGCCTCAATTTATTCCAGGGTACAATGTGCTCCCAAGGTAATGGTTTATTCAACCCTTGGTTTATCTGAAATGTTTATTTTAATGGCAGGAGAGATATTGGCCATGTTTCCTTCTTCGAAAGAATCTAGCGCAGGAATGGGATTTCTAAACCAATCGACCTCACCATGAATGAAGTCTTTAGAATCCACAACATATTTTTCATGGTTTGATGCAGAAGGAAATATGCATGATGGTGCATATCATCCCAAGGAAAATCATGGGTGGTCATGGCTTCCATGATGTCTTCATTAGAATGGAAGATGGGAGAACTGGAGGAAGGGAGACCACTTGATGCGGTAGATCTACCTGGCCCATCTTCATGATAAATATGGTTCACATATGCATCACTACTATGGGTAGACAAAGAGCTATTAGATGAAACATCTATTGATGTTGAGACTAGGGTGTTCAACAAGGGTGGTTCGATAAAAACATAATGGGAAGCCCAATAGGGTTCTTCCTTCGTGGATCTCATGGATGAAGAAAGATAGAGAATAGTGACAGAAGATTCTATCATCTCAACATTGGGGGGAGGTATCACAATAGGTGCAAAAATATCCTCCGGTTATGGTGAAGCAAAAATCACAAGTAGAGGAGTAGATGATCCACTACGAGTGGCCTCGATTTCACAAACCACGTGAAGGGTATCGTGAAAGTCATCAAGACAAGGAAAATGATGGAAATAGTGACCATAATGATCACACAAAGCACATGGGTGATTCATACAATTTCTTGTCTAAATCAGGTAAGGTAACATGGACCTCTGGGATGTCAGATTCAGGAAACGTTTGGTTGACCACAGGTTTGAGATGAGGAAGCTTAGGACAGTTATGGGTGGCATGCCCAACAAAATCACAAAAAGCACACAGAGGTGTCAGCTTTGAAGGCTTAGGTGGAGCTAGAGTTGTTTGGGGAGCCTTGTCCTTAGGTTCCTTCTTTTTGGATTTTCCCCCTCACCGAATGCTTTCATAACAAGAGTTGATTCATGTTGAGGTTACTATGGAACTAAAGCAAAGGGAGGGCTCCTCATGACCGGTTGAACTGGGGTCAAACAAATATATGGTTTGAGTTGATTAGGTGGAGTGTTTTATGGGGGATCAATGTATTAGTCTAGGATCCTTAAAGTAAAATTGGGTAAAATCAATGTAGCCATAACAGGCACAAAAAATAATGCAGATGGGGGAGCTAAAAAAGTGATCTGACTTGCAGTATAATTTCCTAGTAGAATGGCTCCCGGATGGTTAAGGCTTGGGGGAACTTTTGCTGGTTGAAAACGATGAGGAGAGACACCAACATAAGGAGAAGGTCCTTGAGGAGATGATCTTGATGGCTATGTCGAGTGAATAAAAATAGGTTGCGAAGGTACAAGTTTGGTTGGGCATACTCGGCCGCTTTTTGTTAGCCCGTGATGCTTGTAATATGAAAACACTCGATGAGATATGCTTATTGATAAGAGGGGGGAGACTAGGGAATGCACCAAGTAATGAGGAATCTTTATAGACTCCAGGTGAGACACTGGTGAGCCTAGTGCGACCATTTGTGGGGAAGTACATCTTACATTGAAAATATGCAAACCAACATCGCACAGGTAGCTATGGGATCAAGGATATTATGAGAATCCAAAGGGTAATCAATGACTGGGGTAATCAATGACTTCTATGTCAATAAAAATAGTCTTGCTCGCAAGTGTGACAGGACAATTGTAAAACATGCCAAGGGGTTGTGAAGGGTGATCGTACCAAGAATGAAAAGTGATGGTGGACGAGTACAGATCTGGGGACCCAAGTTTCTTCCAATCAGAGGCAGACATCACACAGGTGGATGTGCCCTCGTCGAGGATACATCATCGGACAATGGCGTTGTAGATCTTGAATGGTATTTATAAAGTAATAGATGAGGGTAAAGGGAGATGTTATGAATTTTCAACATCAAAGATGATCAAGTGATTGTATGAAGGATACACAACGCCCATAGTAGATAGTAAAGCTTTTCTTTGGGACGGGCACGTCTGGAGAACTTCCAACATTGGCATGGCGATAGGAGAATGCACCAAGTCATCAACTATGTTGTAGGAGTGGGTGGCTTTGGCAGAAGCAACATTACGCTGTAATGGCCCTTTGGGGATCTTGGGAATGACCTCTCCCTTAGGCTGAGGGATGTTTAAGGGACCGTTTGGTGTCAAAATGGACTGTGTGGACACTTTGGTTTGGGACTCGGTTGCAGACATAGTGTTTTTCTTGTCATACTGGCATGACCGAGTCTGAAGGTTGAAATTAGCGGTATTGACCTCATCATAGTTCATCATGAGAATATGGTAATCAATATTATCATACTGTTGAGGTTGAGTAGCAACCTGACCTTGTGGGGGTCGGGCGGCAACATATCCTTGCTGAGAGAAAGGATTAGTGAACACAGCTAGTTGGGTTGGAGAAGCGTTCAAAGGAAGCGATTTCATAGGTTGTTATCCTCGAGACAATGCTTGGGCTTGCCACATTTGACACATCTGGGGTTGAATGGGACAATCATGTGTATAATGGCCATGTACACCACAACATGCACAAGGCTTGTTCACATGAACTGCCTTGTTTTTCTTGGGTTGATCGCCCTGTTACTAGTTTTCAGTGTTAGGATGGTTCCCCTGGGTTGAATTTGGTTGAGTTACTTGACGACCCTAGCTACCTTGTAGTTGCTGGTTCTAGTTTCCTTTCCCCTCATTATTTTTCTTGGAATTGGGGGGATTAGTCATGCTCTATTGAGCATACACTTGACCTTGAGGAGGCAGTGGCTTCTGTGGCAGATGTTGGGAAGGCATGTGAGGCGGGGGCACTGATGCCAGAGGGGTTGGAGTGTTGGGCTATGCATAAGGATAAAAATGATCTGATGAAACATTCTGGTAAACAGTTTGAGCAACAAATAGCCCTAGAATTGGTTGATGTGGTTGGGAAAATGTATAAGATGTACTTTGAACGAGATACAAGTTGCTTGGATAGGGAGATATGTTGGAGGAACTGGTCCCCCTTCAGGGTAACCATAACTCATGTGAGGATGAGCGTATGGGGATGGGTGTGAAAGGGATCCAAAGATACTGTCAATGGCATGAGATTCCCCCGGTGTAGTGCCACCACTAGGTCCAGGAAGATCCGGTAAAACGATATAAGCATAACCTGACTAGGCATAGATCAAGTCATATTTTAAAGAAATCTGGAGGGCTTCTTCCTCGGTCTAAGGAAAATGAGATGCAACATATTTTCCTATGGGGGCTAAGAGAATTCTAAGAAACCAATCCATATATACAAGGTAATCGAATGTAGAAGCTCTACACATGCTCCTTATTCTGTGCCATTCTTGGACATGGTCAGAAAGGTGGGTGGCAGAAGTATGACATAATGCAGTCAAAAACTCAGTATCGATATCATAACTGAGGGGTAACAAAAATATGACAGAAACAATTTAGCAAGATTCACAAAAGCAGTTTGAGATGCAACGATGTGCTGGTCAACATACCACTTTGCAGCTTCTTCAGTGAGTGTGCGTTGGAACAATCAAATATGAATGGATTCATCAGTGATGGAATTAGACAAAAACCAAATATGAAAGGAGCAAACATGATTATTGGGGTCCTCTCCACTATTTCCTTCAAACTTATGGATGTTGTAAAGAAGCTTAGGTGGCATTATTGGCCAACCTACATCGTGGAGTATGGGGTCATTGATTAACTGGTTGAAATCGGGAAGGCTTAAACCTGCCATGAAAGGTAGCAAAGGAGTAGTTAGAATGGTTCCTTAAGTGGTTCCGCTAGAACTGACTCTAGGATTAGGGCTAGAGCCACCAAAGGGTTAGATTCCCGCATTTGCATTGGCGCCTGACATGGTGGATTTGTGAGGTTGAGAAGAAGCGGAATCAGAGGAAGAACCCGATGAATGAGAAGAACCAGAGTCAGAATGGGGACTCAGGGGAGGACTAACTCAGGCTCTACGAGGGTGAGTGAGACATCCTAATGGAAATTGAGGGTGAATACCTTGGAGTCTCTATGACAAACACCTTGGGGGCATAATGACGGCAAGACACAAGTGACACGGAAGGGTTGAAGAGTGATAAATAAGGATCTATGTGGAAAAGTAATTAATTATGGTCTTTGTGTCTTGGCTTGGCGTTGTAAACCAAGTTCTCTTCTCTTAAGGTGTGAGTGTGTGCAAGTCATGTGTTTATTTTAATTAAGCCTGGATGATTATTTAAAAAAAGAAGGGAAAAATGTTGAAAAACTAAAAATAAAACTGAAATGACGGTAAAATAAACAACTAATCATGCATAAATCCCAACCCAAACAAGGTTATAAAACAACCAGACTATATGGAGGCCAAATTGACTCAAAACACAATAAATGGCCAATATATCTAATGTTGATGAGACTAGGATCTAATGATTTGATACTACTTGAAATGACGTAGAAAACAACAAGAAACAGAGAGAAAAATTATTGTGAAAGATAGGGCTAAAGGTAAAAATCCTAGGGCAAATAATGGGACCCTAAGTGAAAAGGGAAAACAAAACTCAAGAGGGAGTTTTGGATGTAACAATAACCTATCTTAAGGATATGTAAAAAAACATGGATCAGACCTTAAAACAATGGCTAAAAATGCTGCAAATCGCAGACTACCTACTCAGCTCAACTCCTCCTAAAAAGGTGGAAGTGTACTGAAATCCTAGGAGGATTGGTTCTAATTCAAGGAGACAAACTAAGAATATCTAGGCCTAAGACAAGTAGAACAAAAGGTCATACAACCAAAAATAGTGCTCTCGGCAAACCTTGACAGTTTCAGAAAAAATTCAGAAAAGATCCTAGATCACAGTTTTCGACCTGTTTCTGGGTGAGATCACATTTTTTGAGCCAATAAGTGCGATTTGGACCTCCAGAACACAACTTTGGGGGTAAAAAGTACAATTTATGTTCCTTGGTTCTCGGGCGGTAGGTTGCGAAAAAAGTGTCGTCTCCAGTGCGGCTGGCACCTATTACCTGTGGAAAACACCAAAAAAATTCTAGAATTTAGAATTTTGACTGAATTAGGGAAAAATGCAAGAAAACAACATCAAGAGACTAAAAATAGCTGAAGGAAAACCCCGATCGTTGAATATGATGGTCACCCAAGAATCTGAATTACAATAGTGGAGTCGCCATTTGTTAGTGTAAAATGTTTCGGCAAGTGTACCAAAAAAACCTTACTTAAGCTATGGATGACATATAGCCCTAATAATAGAAATGGATGTAAAACCCTTTAGATCTACAATAGATAATAAAAAAAAATCCTGCAAAACCCAGATTTATACATTAAAAGCAGTTAAACAACAAAAATAAATAACAATTGATGCAAAATAACTCCAAATAACAAACATACAAGACATGTTTAAAGAATGATATTTTCTATTATGTAACACATGGTGAAGGAAACAAGTAAATGTTACCAGTTCCCCTCAGTGGGATGGGTTCTTGGTTTTGTTCAATGCTTCAGCTTCGCGAGTCTCTCTTCTTCAATGATGTAGAAACCCAAATATGTGATGAACTCAAGTGGGAGCTCAAATGGAAAATGAGAATGATCAAAGTAAAGAATGAATGGAAAAAATCTCTTATTTATAACAAAATATTGAGTTATCCTCGATAATGGAGAATAATAAAATATTATTTACCAAAATTTAGATTTAACTACTCGAAATATTTTATTATAGCATGTTGGAGGGAAAAGGCATTTAAATTGGTTAAATACCTTCATTTAGAAATAACAAACAAATAAATGATTTATTTATCATTTCAAGAATGTGTTTAAAGAATAATAAACAAATAATGATTTTTTTTAATTTATTCCAAAGTGATTTAGTGAAATTTAACAAGGAATAATAACTAAATAATGATTTAATTAATAATTCCTAGAGAAAAATAATTATTTATTTAATTATTTCTCATAATTGGGTCAAATATGACCAAGAATATTAGTTAAATAATGGTTTAATTAATCATTCCTAGAGGAAAGTCAAATAAATAATGATTCATTTAATTATTTCTCATAGGGTTTTTTGTTTTAACCAGAAATAACCTAATAAAATATGGTTTATTAAATTATTTCGTACAGTGAATGCAATTTTACTATGGTAAAATTGGTCTTACATTGTGTACTTCGATCCACTTAGTTAGAAATGGTTAGGTGATCAATTTTTAGTGATAATACAATAATCATAGAAATGTATTTATATATGTATTATTTGAATAATATTGTATTCCACACGTATCTCTTCATTTTTAAGCCTAGTCTAACACAAATGTAGTGATATAAGGTAGATCATCAAGTTGAATATTTCCAATATTTTGTATTCTTTAAGTTTGTTAAAAGACATTGGTAATCCATTTGTAAAAAAAAATTGCATACACACACATGCACATGCACACACCCATTTTTGAATGTAACAATAAGATTTTTGAAAAATTATAAAACTTAAGCTAATTACATTTAACATTATCCCAATTCTCTTCATTCAACAACCTAACTATTTACTCTTGTATTTTCACATATACTTTATTAGCTCAATTATATAAACAAATGACTAATAACAATGAATAGGCATCATAAATAAGAATCAACACACTTACATCTTACATTGCCGAGATTTAAAAAATCATAAAAATGAGTTGAATTATAACTTTAACCACCAAAATATATACATATATATAATCTTAGTATTGTTTTTATTTAAAATAATAAATAAAAATGATATAACTATCTTTGAAATAAATCTCTACCCTTTACATCTTATTAAATAAAATATTCCATAAATTTTTATAAAGTTAAATCTCTACAAATACTATTTATTAATTATTAATAATAATATTAAATTTTTATAAACACATTACAAACCCCTATTAACATAACCATCAAAATGAAAAAACATATAATATTATATTTATAACAAAATATTTAGCATTAATGTGCTAAATTGTAAAATAGAATTATAAAAATATTACATGAGATAGACATAATTTCTAGACCTAATTGGTTGATCATATATATCATTTCTTAATTACTTGACCTTGTTTCTGAGGATAATGTAGGTCTGACATCAACTATTTCCAATTTTTTATTTTATTTTTGTCATGTTTCCATTGACCTGGACATTGCATCCGACATAGTGGCCTTCCTCCCACCTTAACATATCATGGTATGTACGTGAGATGCTAATCCTCTATTACCCAAGCAAGGATATTCAAAGAAATCTGTGTATTACAAATCTAAAACTTGCTACGGGGATCTTCAGAATTAGAGTCCATGTCAACTTTGCGTCTCCACAGATACTTGATTTGGTCTCCACAAGTTTCGTAGTCCAATCTGGAATATTATTTCATAATCCAATCCAAAATATGATTATTTAAGAACGAGACTATTTAAGCCTGTGAGTTGCTCCAGACTTGATATCTTAAAGTACATTCAAGTTACTTGCACTTACACATATTAGATTATATATATTGTAGTGGTATTATGAACACGTTAAGTTCAATCCTCTATATCCAAAATCTTCATATACCCTCAATACAAGAGACTAGGCGTTGCAACATTTTTTATCATCACAAGAATTCAGAGATGCTTAGAGAATCTGAACGTAAGAGTCTGGGGAATCGACGATGAGATTCAAAGGGATGTGATAGAAGAAAAACTATTTTGCGTCTTATTTTTTAATGGAACCTTTGGTTGAAAGTGGCAACAAATCAGATATTAGTTACAAGTTAATTTATTTCGCAATATTATTTTGGTGTTTAAATGGAAACAAAGTTACAAGTTTCACTGAATTAATGTCAAGAAATTATAATGTGTGTGTGTATTTACACAATGAAACATCCATATACACAAAATCATCCCAAATATCTTTTAATACGTTACAACAAGAGTTTTCACGTCTCGTTACATTATCGTTGCAATGTATATGTTTTTGTAACTCTGTTAAATACGTTAAAATATTGAAAAATCAGACTGAAAATCGATCAAATCCATTTGTTTTCTTTTAATTTATATGGACTTGGTGACCATAAAACCTCCCTTTACAAGTGTAAAAGGTCACCGTTATCAGTTAAAGTTTTTCATTTTGATTTAATTTTGTGAGGTGATCTCCACTGAAAGTGTTATTTTAGTAAGGGATTATAGTATTGGCTTTATATATTATTTGGTTATGTTTTTGCAATTTTATCTAAATTTTTGGGAAAATGCTTAATATATTTATATTTTCATAAATGTTATTTCTAATTTGCAATTGGATGAGGAAGCTTTGATGGGGCATAATTCCCCTGGTGGAAAGAATTTTATTTTTCATTTTTTTGCAATGAATGACAAATTATTTTAAAATTAAAATAAAAGTAATTTTGTGAATGGGCATTGCATTGATGGGTGCTCTGACACTGTCACTATTATGTTAGTGCTCTACTCAATGATGTGAAAATTGATGCAGTTGTTTTGTTAGTGCTCTATTCAATGATGTTATAATTGTTGTGGTTGCAACATGTTTGAATAGGCCCGAGGCGAGGGAGCAGGGGGGAGAGTTGGGGGAAAAAGTGGGGGGAGGGGGATGGGATTGAACACATGTTGAATTAATATTATTATGTGCGAGAGAGCCAAGATTGTTTGCAAAGTGAGTGTTGTGATACCAATGAATGATGCAATAATTGGTACGATTTTGTTGCGCAGAAGAGTATTTGTGGGAGAACTGAGGTCTTTTGCACTATGTAATGAATGTGTTGAAGGATTTTTAAATTTAAATTATTATTTAGGAATGTTTTTACAAGTACGTAAATAGTTGTACAAAGGTGGTTGTGTGAAATTAGCCGTTGTTATGGTTGGAGGGCATTATTATGTTAATGCTAATGTGAGAATTCATGTGGTTACAGGTTGTTTGCATAGGTGTCGGGGGGTGGGGGGGACGGCGCGGCGGTGGGGGGTAGGCCTGAAAAAATATCGAACAAATATTATTATGTTTGCTTTTGCAGAAGTGTAGTACAAAATATGTACAAGAGAGTTGAGGTCCTTTACATAGTGATTACTGGGGTCATTGTGCAAAACGTTTATTGTGCATAGGACAAATTATGTGTAGGAGATTCAAGGTATTTTTCATAGACAAAGGTGCTAAAAATTGTAATTTCAATTATTGTGAAGAAAAAATGTCGTGCAGTAAAACAAATGTGCCGAAGGTTTTCTGTTTTTTAATTATTATTTAGAATTTTTTTTCGGAAGTACATAAGTAGATGTATGAGGGTGGTTGTGCGAAGCTAGATATTCAGAGGTATCGTGTGAGGAGTTTTGAACGTAAATTAAGGGCAGTATTGAGTGTGGAAGTAGCTGTGCAGATGAAGTTTTGAAAATATTGTTGTGTGTGTGCAGATGTTATGCTAAAGTTTTTTTCAAATTTTACTAAGATAATAAACATACAAATCATGTTTTCAATTGTTATTTAGGGACGTATTTCAAAACATATAATCATTAATTAATACCAGTTTTGAAGCTAGTTGTTTGTACATTTCATGTGTGGATTTTTGAATGTCATTTAAGGGCGTTATTGAGTGAAAAATTAGTTGTGTGAATAAAGTGGTGCGGAGGTTATTGCACATGTGCGTATGTTATGCAAAAGTTTTGTGCAAAGTTTGCTAAGATAATAAATACACAATTCTCTTTTTTAATTCTTATTTGGGGACGTATTTCACAACCTTTCCTAAGTACACACTTGCTTTATTGATCGCTTATTAGGCAGGCATGTATTGCTATGTTTCTACTTCCATACATGCATCTTTGTCACATGCTACAGACATTGTATATTCACACAAGAAATTCTCTGTTTTCACATATGTGCATTTCTGTTATGTTTAAAGTGTATGAAAATCATGTTTCTAGATTTGATGTTTTCGTGCTTATGTGGTTTTATAGATGCGTGAGAAAATGTGTACTCAATGAATTGATGACTTGTATTTATCTATAGCTATGTTTTATATTAATCAAAGGACAAACATCGAGACGATGAAAAATTTGGATGGTGATTTTATCTTTGTAGCATGTTTCAGATGGTAAAATAGTCACAGGTGGTAATTTCTAGGGAAATGAGATTGCAAATATTTGAAATAGTTAGTATAGTAAGGGGGAAAACACTATTTCATCAACTAGCTATAGTAAGGGGTAAAACACGAGACTGGAAAGATATCTAAATATGTTATTCACTGACATAGTTTTTTTCCCTCCAATGCAAAGGAATATGGGAAACATGCGAGGGAAAGAGGTTGTTTTTAGTGATATGATTGACTCAATTTCTGAGATCGATGATAGCTTTTACTAGTCGAGAACTTATGAGTGATATGTAAATATGTCGATGGAAGAAAAAACAGATGACAAGATTTGGAGACCCTAATTGGTGAATGTTGGGTGTGTTATGGAGGTCTTTAATTTTAGATAAATTTTTTCTCTTTGCAGATAAATTTGATTTCAGGAAGAGGGAAATTAAGTTAGGAGCGATAAAGGTTTCTCCAAATCCAAATGTATTTATATTGTTATTCAAGTTACCAGAACCAAGAAAGAATTTAGAATTGTCCGTTGTGGATAGTTTCCTAGAGGAAGAAGGGCACATAATTGACATTATGCGAGAATTCATTTCTACAATTTACGAGGTTCTTTCTAATATTTCTCTTGTAGATATTTATTTGTTTAGGCAACCATTTAGGGATTTATGTTGGTTTTATGCCCATGTAGAAGAGCTAAAAAGTACATCACATGTTTCAAAATGCATTTTCTATGTTCTTTTTGAGTCATACACAAATAATTGTATGTTCGATAGGGCTTGTGTCATTTCAAATGAATTAGATTTTTAGTTACATAGATTACCCAAGAAAAATTTGTTATTTATGATGTCATATCTGAGAACCCTGCTCATGTCAAGGAATGTGTTTGAAAACTTGCCCTATAATCCAATATTCAAGTTTCCTGATGAACCATTACAGTTTTGGTATCCTATATTGTGGAAGCATGAAGCTTCTTTAACTTTTTCATTAATTCAAGATGTTTTTGTGAGATGAGTGTATAGCATGGTAACTAGACAAGAGCCTCTAAGAATATTTGCAGAGGATGATGATTTCTTACTTCGCAAGGGGGAATTTGAGGAAAGAGAAAGAAATATAGTTATACTAATTTATGGTTTTGAAGATAGGCCATTTATTTTTCCCATATTTGTTCTAGATAGGTATTTTGTTGTTGAAGTCTATAGGAAATATTGACGTTGGCTATCTTATATTTGAATAGAAAAAAGAAGATACAATTTATTTATTTTTTCGTTTACTATTGGAAAAGTGATTGTGAATAATACAACTCCCACTCTCAGTGTTACAAAGTCTTTGGAAGATTTCAACTTAAGTGAAGTTGAAGCTATTAAAGGCTTTGATAGAGGAAGAATTTTCATAGATCACCTTGAGTCTATGAGATCCAATAACTTGTTTCCGAGAATTAGAGAGTAGGGCAAACAAAGTCAAAGTGTTGATAAAAAATGCTAGTAGATGTTGCACAAGTTTCTAAAAAAGAGATGATTGTTATGGGAGAAAGACCTAAGAAAAGAAATGCAAACCATGCGGGGAAATCTAAATCTTGCACACACTGTACTAGTGTGACTTCATCTACTGGTAAAAAAATAAAAAGAAGCACTCGAAGAGAAAAAATGGTTGTTAATAGGATATCATGTGGTGGGGTTGATGAAGGATTTCCTTGTAGAGTAACTCTAGAAAGAGTGCATATTGTTGAATCACTTAGATCCAAGGCATAGACTATTGAAGAAATAATGGACATGGAAGTTGAGAGCATTAGTCCCTGATTGGGTTAGTGCTTCTTTGCAAGAAAATAAGAGAATAATGGAGGAAATTTTTGAAGAGGAAATTAGTTTTGATGAGTGTTTTGTCACATTGTAGAATGTAAATTATGACAGGGGTGGTAAGAGATTGAATATTGAAAGAATAAAATTTTTTGATAGGAAAAAATTGAATGTTGATAAGTTTTTCGAGTTGCAATGCTTGGGTTGATGAAATTTCATCAAGATGGTGGTGAAGTGCTTGCATATTTTGTTGGATGACAACAAATGGAAAATCAAAAGTTGAAGGAAAAAAATAAAAGAGGTAGAGAATGCTCTGAGCGTGTGTCCTTTGCTGAAGAATCCATTGGTGATACTTGGTGGATCTAATAGGTTTGAGAAATCTTTCAATATTTTGAGTGCACTGAAATCATATATCATTAATAATATATATGAAAGATTGTGAATCACTGAATATGCATGACACATTGTTTTTTATCTTCGACATTTAAAGCAGAGAACAAGATATTTTGTCGAATTGGTCAAAAGTGAGGTTGAGGGAAACAAATAATTTGTGGATAGTGACCTATTAAATTTTGGTCAGAAGCTTGATACATTGTTGGAAGTAGAAAGAGATAAACAAGGACTTCCTTATGCTAATAAGATGGGGTAGATCAAGCATGCATGGTATAGGAAAATCAAAACATTGGAAGATATTATTTTTGAGTTTGGAAACATAGAAAATCGAAGAGAAAATGTGTATGTCAAGGCAATAACGATTATTGAGAATTCAGATGATCAATCAATGAAATATGAATCTCACTTGATTGCAAAGGAGAAGATGATGGTTGTTTTAGAGAAGTTGAAACAATCACATACAACAAAGTTTGATGATACAACTGATTTTAGTGCAGAGGTAATTATAAAATGGCTAATTACTTTTGTTGATGCTAACGAAGAGTACTTTGCCTCGGTTTTGTAATTATAAGAAGAAGCAAAAGAAATTGAGGAGGAGATATTCAATGAACATGTTAATTAAGACATTACTGTTGCTCCGATAAAATAATTCATCGAACATAAAGTGAAGGAATTCATTGCAGGATTCTTGGTTGCGAGAGATAGCTAAGAGATAAAGAATATCAGGCTCCGATTTTGCATATTGTAAGTGTTTCAATGCATTGGAACATTTGTGTTTTCCTTCAAATAATTTTACTATTTAGATCTTATGTATGCGTTATGATGGAATATTCTAATTCCTAAATGCATTTCCTTGTTATCTGTTGTAGATGACTTTTGTAGATTGCAATTGATAGGACTACAATCACAATTTTCATTGGGACACATTTGGAATTGATCTAGTAACCTTTTTATAGGTGCTTTATGCAACATAACCTATTTCCTAGACCATGGCTTTGTGATCATAAATTATTTGAATTCTGATTTTTTTTTTCTATGTTTGCTAATTATGTAAACAATTGTGAGATAATGTTTGGCATGGGATGTTGTATGGACCTGAGCCCTCCAACATTATATAAAAAAAATTAATTGAACAATTTTTTACAAGTATTTTATTTTCACTTTTGTATATCATCCAATTTTTTGTATTTAATAATAATTAAAATGCATTTTTGTTTACTATGTTATAATACTCAAAATTTTACTAGTTATTTCAATAATTATTAGATTATGTTTTACATGTGAAGTTGTATCTATTGCATCTGTTATCACTAGCATTTGAATCCTAATACAATTCACTATGTTGATAACTCTTGAGAGATGTTGGGCTAGAAAGTGTTACTATTATGTTGCATTCATCTTTATTTATGAATACATGTAGAAAATAAAGAATGGAACACATCAATGTTTCATTGTATGTGGTTTTCATTCTATTAGAATTAGGATAAGAGTTTCCATAATGCAAGGAACACTGCTTGGTGTGAAATCTTGACACAGTAACATATGATCATAATAATTATAAAATGAATTATGAGATATTCATTTTGAAATGGTAAATTGTAAATGTGTTTTTGTAAGTGATTTGCTTATAGAGGTATACAATTTGTTTGCTTAAAACAAATAAGTTTTTAAATAAGAATTACTGAACATAGAAACCTATTTTATTATGGGGAGATTTTTGTTGTGTGAAACCCATATAATGTTTCCATTATGACTAGTGTGTTGTCCTTGTTGGCAACCCACTTGTAGTAGGATAAGTATGTGTTGACAGGATGAGAACACAGGCCAGTTCAAAGGTAACATAGTGATTGAATAGAGTGAAAAAGTGATTAGACAAATGTATGAAGGTTAGAGACAAAATAATTATAAAGGTGAACATTTGAATAAATATACGCAAGTTATACAAAGCAAAGTTGCGTAGACAGGCGGGTATGAAGAAGAAAATGCATGCACATTTGGCGCACTATGATTCACTAAATACAAAGGGTATTTACCATGGTATTAGCCCACAGTATTGAGAAAAGTAATGGATATTTGATCCCGTTAAAGAATACCATCGGCATTATTCTGGTTTTGACACATAGCATTAGCTAAAGTCTAAGCTATATAAGGAGATGAAGATCCAAGTGTTGAAGTGTGCATGATTGAGGGTGATGGATGAATACTTTGATATAAAGTATGATTGCCTGGTATGGGTTATTAATGAGTGGAAGATCTGAAATAATTATGCACCAGGTAATACAATGATGGATTAGGATCATTAGACCTGAAATGACTATGTATTGTATGATCTACTTATGGGTTGATAAGATCTGTGGTATGACACATGTTGATTACTCTGTATGTCGTGATTTGGGTTTATTTTTTGTTCTGAAGTACATCAAAACTATGAGTTGGTAATTGGAGACCAATATGCAGGTTTTTATCTGGTAAGGCACGTACATACACATATACTCTCCTCAGTAGTAGCGTATCGATTTTGCAGTATGGGAAAATCTGTATGTGGGTTTTATTCCTGAAAAGTGTGTATACATGCAAAAATTATTTATGATAACTGTGTATGGAAGCTAGGGTTTCTGTTGAATAATATGTCCAATCAGTCTAACTAGTCTTGAGATTTTTCTCTTGTCTGTCAATGAAGTCTTCATGTTGATCTAGGTTTGATAGTGATGTTTTGAGTATTGATGATGCTACTATGATTGAAGATCAACGATTGATTGGTTTAGTAGTTGTTTTATTCAATGATTCATTAATTGGTTGAATGATTTTGTACAATGATCAATTTTAGTTTTGATATATGGAATTGGGCTTAAATGATGGTAGTGGGTCCAGTTTAAAATTTGATGAAAAGTGGCCTACATGTTGTAATGTGTTGAAGAAAGTGGATCCGATGTGAAAATTTATGAAACGTGGTTGAAGATGGTGTTGAAGCTTGGATAATTTAGTGAGGAAGTTGAAAATTCCTACCATTAGTAGCTGGTGATCAGAACAAGGGGTTGGAGCTCCCTTCTAGTGGGTGTTGGGAAAGGAGATCAAGGGGTTGGAGCACCCTTCTAGTGGGTGCTAGATAATGAGTGGAGGTTGTAGCCTTCTGTAGGTAGGTACCTGCATGCTGGTATGAGTCTACGTCAGTACAATATTGTAAGGAGTTTTCATAATAGTAAAATTGAAGACAGAGACGACAACAATGGTGGTTTTCTCCCGCATCAATATTCCATCTTAAATCCCGGTATTCATTTGTGTTGATTATGTGTGATAATTTATTCTGTTCTCACTACACATGTTTATTACTTATCAAATGTCAGATGAATCATTGATGCACTGGTTTAAGTTAAAAATATGAAAATTTAACTGAATTATAAGCTTATCGAATATACGCTAATTTTCTTCATAACAATCTCTTACATAATCAAGTTTAATTCAGAAAAGTAGCTTACAGAAATCAGAGTAAGAAAAGAAAAATTTAAGTGTGTTTTAAAATACTATTTCACGCCCCCCCTCTTAGTATTTTTCCCAACAATTGGAATCATAACAGGTTCTTCAGAATAAGCTCGATCATTTGAAGGAGATCTGTTAAGAATATGGGAAAGAAGAAAAATAAGAAGGCTACTCAAAGGATGAAGACATATGAGAGAAGATGTGCAACAATAAATGGAAGAAAATACTCTAATTCAGAAGCACCCCACTTTCTTTTGGTAATGAATGAAAAATATAGAACATGTAATGATTTTTTTTCTACTTGTGATCCATTTCCATGTTCATGCAATATTGAAGATAGTGAATATGATAGAGAATAAATTGAAGTTTATATTATGGGTAAAATTAAAAGTAATGTAATGGATCTAGAAGAAGAATTTAAGAGGCTCAAAGATAAAATTAGAGATCAACAAAATATATTTGATGAAAGAGATTGTACCCACAAAGAAGAAATTACTAGATTGAATAATCAGTTACAAGAAAGAAAAAAAATTGAGAAGATGTACACATAAAAGAAAGACCAATTTCAAAAGTTGCAGTATGAAGTAACATTGCGTAAAAAATAAAAATCTTAAAGAAAGAACCAGTTGGTGTGGAGGATTTGAAGCAGAAATCATCTCTCTCAAATCAGATCTTGAAAAATTAGATAAGAGGAATGAATAACTACTTCAAGCATGTGAAGAACAAGAAAATTGGCTGAAAGAAGAATTAGTGAACTTAAAGAAGTAAGTGGAAGAAGGAAGAATGACTGAAGAAGAAAAGGAAGAGCAATACCAAGGAATCAAGGTCGAGGTAAAAATTCTTAAAGGTAAATTAGAAGAAGGATAAACATTTGAGATTTCACGATAGTAATAAGATTATAGATGACATTATTAGTAGCTAGAGGTCTCTCGTTATAAAAACTGGTCTTGATTTTCATGAAAATGTTAAAGGAGAATCTAGTTTGCAAGCTAGTGAAAAGAATCAAAAGGATAAAAATGCAAAACCTGAAGTGGTCAATAAGGAGAAAAGGAGGCAAAAGCAAAATTATGAATTGTCAAAGGAAATCATTTTCTCCTAACTATAGAAGTTCAAATCGATTCTCTCCTATGATCAATAATATTTAATGCTTTATATGTCATAATCATGGACATGTTGTAGCCAAGTGCAGAAGCAGATTGTTTCGACCTCAAGAAAATATCCACTTCACAGGGAGATCAACTCCTATGAATAAAGGATGGTTTCATGGATATTTCTTCTCTTGTAACTCATTTTTTCATAAGGCCACTGATTTCATGTCAAGTATACAAAAAAAAACCAGGAGATGGGATAAGCTTCAACACATAACTGGAAATTGAAAGAAAATTTGGAGGAAGAAGGAACATCAGTCAGAAACGTAGGGAATGTTGACCCTACTGTAGTCAATTGTTTCTAAAGCTGACATCTTAGTGAATGCAGAATGATGTGAGGTACATGAAATCATAAGAGAGGAAGATGATTATCAGGTCCTTAGGATCAATAATGTATCATCTCAGGGGGAGAAATATATGATGATTCCCATGGTTATTTTTATCATGTCGGATGCTTATGTTTCTGACAATGCATCTGATGTGATAACACAAGACATGTACAAATTGTACAAGATTAGAATAAAGTTGCGTATATACACAAGTTCCTATATAGATAGTCACATATATTTTTCTCTGATAGAGAAACAATGGGACAAACTCAAGAAAATACTTTGATTTGCTTTAGACAATTATTATTTTGATTTCATGTTCAGATGTTGATGGTTACATTTTGATGATGTTACTTATAAGAGGTAGCACAGGTTCAGGGGGAGCATTAGCCTTGTTGCTAATGATGCATTGTTGGAATTATGTTTGTGATGTTGCTGAAGAAACTCTGGTAGTTGGTTGAATGATGTTATGTTGTTGTCAAATGCTCATGGTTGTTGAATTATGTCCGATGATATTGATACCTCACTATAGAGGTCTATCGTCTTGGTTATGATTTTCATATATGTGTATTGATGTAAATGTCATGAAAATACCTATGATGTAATCATTGTAATACAGAGTCATGTTTGGAATATTTAAGATCAAGTCAATCATGTATGTAATCCCATGATGGGTAGTTGATGTTATTATGGAGTCAAATATGTAACCCGACTTGGTTGGGTGATTGATGCAAGTCCTTCATGATAGGAAAAATCATATTAAGTTGATTCATAGAGTCTCGTTGATTTTTTTTTAGAAGATTCATCATGTGATCAGGGGGAGCATGATTAGTATATAGTGCAATACAATGCTCATTTCTCTACAAGAAAGAGAAGCCTTCATTCAACATTGCTCAACCCTTTGCACTTGATGTCAAAGGGGGGAGTAACTTGGTGTTTGAATTGAAAATATTGGTGCTTATATTGATGTGTTTTACAGGTATATATAGGTTGTGGTAACCAAACATCAAAGTGGTTTTCATCAAGTCCAAAGGGGGATATTGTTGGAATTATGACTAATGTGTTGTCCTTGATGACAACCCACTTGTAGCAGGATAAACATGTGTTGACAGGATATGTACACATTCCAGTTCAGAGGTGAAAAAGTTATTGACTATATTGAAAGAATGATTGGATAGAGGTATGCAAGTCAGAGACAAAGAATTATAAAGGTGAATGTTTGAATAAATATACACGGGTTCTATGAAGAAAAGTCGCGTACACATGCGAGTATGAAGAAGAAAAGGTGCATACATTTGGCACACTATGATTCACTAAATACCAAGGGTCTTTACCATTGTATTACCCCACAATATTGTGTGAAGTAACAAATATTTGATCTCGTCAAAGAATAACATCGGAATTAGTGTGGTTTTGACACATAGTATTAGCTAAAGTCTAAGCTATACAAGGAGATGAAGATCCAAGTGTTGAAGTTTGAATGAGTGAGGGTGATTGATGAATACTTCGATATGAAGTATGATTGCATGCCATGGGTTACTAATGAGTGGATGATCTTAAAAAGTATGGACCCAGTAATACAATGATGGATCAAGATCATTAGACCTAAATGCCTATGTATTGTATGATATACTTATGGGTTGATATTTGTGGTATGACACATGTTTATTACTTTTTATGTCTTGATCTAGGTATATTTGTATTTCTGAAGTGCAACGTAGCTATGAGTTGGTAATTGAAAATATGTATGTGGGTTTGTATCTGGTAAGGTGTGTACATATGCAGATACTCTTCTGAGTAGTAGCATATCAATTCTGCAGTATGGGAAGATCTGTATGTGGGTTTTATTCCTAAAAAGCGTGTATACACGTGAAATGATTTATGATAAGTGCATATGGAAGCTATGGTTTCGGTTGAAGAATATGTTTGATTAATCTTGATATGTTTCTGTTAAACACACGCATGGTGAATGAGAAAGTAAACACACAAGGAGAAAGATAAGCGTGAGTTATATTATTCACCATAGATGTACATTTATATTACATTGGTGTGACCCTTGGATTCCCATTCCAAGTGGTCTCTTGGACTCCATTTGTCCATTAGCCTTCCACACCTACCCGTTGAGGATTAGGTGTCCAATTTCCCCCCCCTTAATCCGAAGGGGTATGTGTGAGTCCAAGAAGAGAGTTGTAATACAAATCTGCAAAGTATTCATGACAACACTTAGGCTGAATCAACTCTTTGAAATGTTGGCATAAAGAGGTGGTTTAAGGATGACCACCAACATTGGAATGCTTATTGTAGTTCCCGGAACTCTTCCAAATATGACAAGAAGTTGAGGGCTTATGCTAGAGGAAGTGTCCCCCCTATTTGAAGAGGGAGAACCTTCAACCTAGAAGAAGGGAGGTCTAAAACCTGCGATGGTTTAAGGATGACCACCAATTGGAATTCTTGATGCATTTCCTATAACTCTTCCAAAAATGGAAAGAAGATGAAGTATTCTGCTAGAGGAAGTGTCCCAAATTCTTTTAAGAGGAAGAATATAAACCTCGCATAGATGGTTTAACGCTATCCACCAACCAAAGGAATGCTCATGGGCATCTGTGTCTCTGGCTACAACTCTGCATCTGGAATGACAAGTTGTGGCTCAGGCTCACTTGAACTACTGTGTCTTTGGCTACAACTCTGAATCTGGAATGAGAGATTGTGGCTCAGGCTCGCTTGATGTGGCTTTGAAGCTTGTATATGACCACCATTTTCCCCCCTGTCAGGCACAAGGTGAGATTATGGTGAAAACTCAATTGCAAGATTGTTCAATATTCTAGAACAAGTTTTGACATATGTTTTAAACATCTTCTTGGCTATTGATGCCCATTGCCAAGAAGCGATCCATCCAAGATGAATATTTGTTCTTATAGGAGGCTTGTTTTTGAAGCATCTATGTGAATAATGGGTGTTTCGACCATAGTGCTTGCATGGGTGAAGATCAAAACAATGATCTTTCATATGGCCAACTCGATCATAGTGTTGGCATTTTACAATTTGTTGTTGCTGCTTTGGAAGAGGAGAAGGATTTGCAATAGCTGAAGCTGAACTGTCATGAAGAAATCTGACACTCTGAAATTTGATGGGCTTGGAGTAGTCCAGAATATGAAAGGAAAAATCCTTGTCATATCCAAGACCTGTTTTGTGATTTTTATGGACAAGCTCTTCCCAAGGTCTGATGATGGGCTTGGTAAGAAAAGTGTGAACATCTGCATCGGCATACAAATATGCTTTTGAACTAGGCACTGAATGTGAATCGACTGCAACATTATTGAATTGCTGCTTATGGGAGTCGGTTTCAATGTTATGAACAAAAACAAGTTCAGAATGATGACTCCATTGCTACAATTATTCTTGCTGGAATTGAGATTCAAGTTGTAGGAAAAAAATATTTTCTGATGCATTCTGCAAAATTTTTTTGATATAGGAAAGATTGTCTTTGTTGATGTTTACCATCCATTGACACTTGAATATATCAAAGTATTTAAAAACTCTAATATATCATCAATTTTGGCCATTTTCTTAACAGGTCAAGTTTATGAAATGGGATGTCATCTTCTCAATGGTGCTAATACTGATAAAGGCAATGTTGGCCAAAAAATATAGTTCAGAATAGTGAAAGATAACCTTCTTAAAACTTCAATGCAATTTGTGAGAATATATTATTATTTATATATCAATCCTATGCATTTACATGTCATGGTTCAACCTATAGCAATGATAGTTGTAGCTTTGATTGACTCTTAATGACTCTCTTAAACAATGCATCAACTCAACACATAATAGCACTTTACCAGTTTTGACCTTGTATTCCTTTCAATTTTCTAGCAACTGCGGCAAGATCAAGGATTCAAATTCTTTAGAGACTCTTCTTATGGCAGTGATCTGAAATGCTATGGGTTTCTTTGCCTTTAGTACAAGATGAGCAACGCCACTACAAATAAGTGCAACAAACCCTCTTCCATAAATTCATGGAGGGAATTCAATAATGATTGAAAAAGAGTTTAATGCAGTAAGAGCTGAAATTATTTTTTATTTTACTCGACCTCAAGTTTCATGGCCTCCCTTACACGGTATTGGATATGTGAAAAATTCAATATAACACAATATTGTTGATTTCGTCATGCCATCAATTTCAATTATAGAAATTGTTATAGATATTGGTGAGGATATTACAGATTCTTATGATGATATAGATAAAACTTTGAAATTTCTGGAAATCTTGGTATTTAATATTCTAAAAAAATGATAGTGTCTTGCACGTTGATGAAACAACCACACAATGTAAAAACCTGATTGTAATGATTGTAAAGGAGCAAGTCCATAGTCTTACCATTACTTGGAAGATGATCACTGACTCCAGCAATAATATCAATTACTTTTCCTAATCACCAATGCAGAAGTGATTAGAGCAATTGAAGAGGTGGTGTGTATTTTCAGACTGTAGTCATGTCAAGGAGGGACCATCAGGGTTTCAATTCTCCTTGTTTTCATTTCGTCTAAAGAATCTCGTTCCCATAAACACTTTTTCACCTGTCTCTCGAGGCTTCACTCGAAGGGTTTCAATCCCCCAAAGGCTGCAATATTCCATTCAGTACGATATTAGGAGAGCTAAAATTGTCAATGGCGATATCAACCAAGTGAGATGCTTCCACTCTCTAGTCGAAGCGTTCGACTGTAGTGCGGATTCCCAGTTTTTTTTTGCAGAATATGCTGTCAGAGAGGATGAGAGGCACATTTCTGAGGGAGGACCGAGTGGAGAAAGGGAGAGGCGGAAGTTGATTGCGAGGTTTCAACGCAGTTGGAAATGCGAAACATGAGCCCAAGGGTGTCGAGAGCCACATCCACGGGCAGAGGTATCATGGAGGGAGCCGAGGAGTCGGAAAGTGATGCCACGGTGAAAGGAGTTGGTAGGAGAGGGATTCGACACAGGGATGAAGGAGTTGGTGGTCATGTCAGGAAGGTGGCAAGAGAAAAATATGTGTTACAAAGATGCGTTACAATCAAGTGCACAAACCTTTCAAGGAAGCTCAGACATGTATGGCAGGGAATGGAAGTATGCCATTTTTATATGGCTCAAATAAGATTGAGAGATCCCTTGTTGCTCTTACAGTGCAAGCCAATAACCATGAATGGAGTGATGAGGAGGGGTCGCAGTGTGATAATGGACTATGCACTGTAACCAAGGGAGTGTAATATCTCTTCACAATACCGACACCATTAACCGTTAGTGCGCTCAGTATTGCATTCAACAAAACATAGGCACAAAGAGAATATCGCAGAGGAAGTGGCTCAATATAATACCAGTGACTCAATTTTGAGCAAGGCAGGAGATCGCCCGCTCTGATACCAAGTTAAACACACGCATGATGAATGAGAAAATAAACAAATAATGAGAAAGATAAGCGTGAGTTATATTATTCACCATAGATGTACATTTATATTACATTGGTGTGACCCTTGGATTCCCATTCCAAGTGGTCTCTTGGACTCCATTTGTCCATTCGCCTTCCACACCTACCCATTGAGGATTAGGTGTCCAATAGTTTATGTTATCTTTCAATGAAGTCTTCATGTTGATCTAGGTATGATAGTGATGTTTTGAGTATTGATGATGCTACTATGATTGAAGATCAGTGATTGATTGGTTCAGTGGTTATTTGATTCAATGATCACTACAAGGAAAAGATCCTCTAGCGGATGTTTTTGAGGAAACCCTTATAAAAATACCCCAGACATCCATTTCTAGTGGAGGTTACTAGAGGAAGTTGGTTGGCGGAGGTTTTTGTGGATGTATTTCGTCTAGTGCGCTTATCACCATAAAACACACTAGTGCGTTCAACAAGATAAAGCATTGGTGCGCACAAAACATTGGCACACCGAAAACTGTGCGCTCTGTACACACCCACCCAGTGTGTTGTATTCTATAGCCCACCAGTTCTTTACAACACGTCTACACCGATGCCTCATAAAAAGCGTGCGAAAACAGAAACCACCCTGTGTCAAATGAAGCAAACGCACCAGTGCGCCCATAAATTCCTACACACCGGAACATGGTTAAATAAAAAAAAAAATTAAGGTAAAAAAACCACACAAAAAATTTGCACACAGGACACCATGCGTTCCGTACAAACCCACCTGGTGCGTTGTATTATTGTAGCACACCGGTTCTTTACAACATTTCCTCACTGATGCCTCATAAAAAGCCTGCGAAAATAGAAACTGCTTGGTGTGGAATGAAGCAAACGCACCAGTGCTCCCATAAAACCCTGCGCACTAGAAAAAGGTTAAATAAAAAAAAAAATTACGGCACAAAAACCGCACAAAACATTGGCACACCGGACACCGTGTGTTCCGTACACACCCGCATGGTGCGCTTTATTACTGTAGCGCACCAGTTATTTACAACACTTCCGCACCGGTGCCTCATAAAAAGCACTCGAAAATAGAAACTTCTCGGTGCGGAATGAATAAAACGCACTGGTGCGCCCATAAAACCCCACGCACTAGAACAGGGTTAAAAAAAAAATTACGGCCAAAAAAATGCACAAAACATTGGCACACAGGACACCGTGCGCTTCGTACACACCCACCAGGTGTGTTTTATTACTATAGCGTACTGGTTCTTTACAACACTTCCGCACCAGTGCCTCATAAAAAGCGCGCGAAAACAGAAACCACCCGATGCAGAATGAAGAAAACACACTAGTGTGCTCATAAAACCTCGTGCACCGGAATAGGGTTAAACAAAAAAAATTACGACCAAAAAATCACATTTTTCACTTTTTTCAGTGCTACAGAACTCTCAAGCACTGGTGCAATTTATCCTTGTCTGATTCACCCTGACATTGGTTCTCCCATTGCACTCATTGCACACACTGCTATTGTGCATTTCCCACCAATATCTAGCTTGAATTTTGCAAAATGGTGGAAACATTTTCTTTTGTAAATTCTACAGCCAATATGCCTTTTTGACGGCCAAATGTAAAAGTATTTTTCTTGTTTTTCCAGAATTAAGCCTTTTAGTTGATTATAATTTCAAATAACCTTAAAATTAACCATTTAAATTTTTTTTTTTTTTGGTCGCGTGATGCGCTCGAGATGTTCGGCTCACACTGGTTTGCGGTGTTGCTTGTAAATTTACAGGCCGCACCGCAACCAGTGCTAATGGTATCCACACCAGTTCTGGGGTAGTACCGATAGGCGCACTGTGTTATTTTAAATTTTTTTAAAAAGTGCGATGTGGTTGTTTACCAGGCCGCACCATTGACAATGTGGAATAGCAGCAACACTATGTGTTGATGGAATTATTCGCCCCGGGGTGGGTAATGTTGTTAGTGCACTGCATACCACATTTCGACAGGGTCAACGGTTCGGCCTGGTAAACCGGTGCTAATGGTATCTGCACTGGTTCTAGGGCGGTATCGAAGGCGCACCGTGTTATTATTATTTTTTTTAAAAGTGCAGTGCGGTCAGTTACCCGACCTCACCATTGACCTAGAGAAATAGCGGTGATGTTGTGCATTGACCAAAATAGCTGCCTCGGGATGGCTATTTTTTTTAGCGCATGAATTTACGTGTTTCGCTTGCGTGAACAGTGCGGACTTGTAAAAGACCGCAACGTTCACTATGACATGATGGCAGGAGGTCGGTCCACTGACTTAACTATACACCCCGGGGCGTATAGTTTAGTCAATGCACCACCCTCCTGACACTGTACATAGTCAACAGTGTGCTAGAAATTTGTTTTGGAGCACCGCCTCCAATGCGCTGAATATTATTAGGTGCACCGATGCTGGTGCACTCCATAGAAAGACGCACCGGGACCGGTGCCTGACTTTGTTTTTGGCGCACTGAATATTATTTTTTTTTTTTTTCAAAATAAATTATATATGTATATTTCTAAATACATGTCTCATTTAATAAAAAAATTGTGTTTAATATGTCAATCATTCAGAGATGTGAAAGGAGAGAAGAGGGGGAACAACAAAAACAACAGGCGGAGTAGTATAACATGGTTTGCTTGTGGGAGGCACGAGAGAGGGAGAGAGATGTGTACCCTTGCTCTATTACAGCAGCTACACAGGGGCTCCTAAGGTAGATAGGCCTCCTCAAGTTCTATGAGGAGGCTACTTCCCTAAAGGGCCATATTTTTTTTTTGAGACATCTTATCTGAAGGTGGAATGCCCACCAACAGGCTTTCCGGGTTGGTATCGACCAGTGGTACACGCCCACTGAGGAGGATATATATTTCATTATAGGGCTATCGAGGAGAGGGGTGGATTTTCCCTCATTCCTAGAGGTTCCAGCTGGCTGTGTAGCAAGGAGTCAGTTAGTTTACTCCCAGAGATACATTGGAGCAAATGTACACTCCTACAGAGTTTCAGGTCACTGGAGGTCAGTTACGTATTGGTGCATTTGGCAGTGAGGAGGTGCAGTGTCTATCACTTATCATTTCGACCATTTCGCACAACACCAGTGATGTGCAACGCATTAGTTGCTCACTTCTATATTATGTTGATTCTTTAGTACAGGGACCATGACTTGTCAAGTGGTCTGCCATTTTTTTGCGGTAGTTCTGTACAACCTTAGATAGATGTCATGCTCATGCACAAGGGAGGGTCAACTTCACTTTTTCTTTAGATTTTTATGTTTATTTTTTGAGAGGTTTCTAGACACGAGGCCTAATTTTGTTCGACAGCCTTGTAGGCCGATTTTTGAGGCACGTATGCCCATGTGGGGGCAGATGATGCCCAAGAGGGATGAGACTCTATTTCCAGCAAGGATATCACATGATGCACTAGATTTGCTAGCAAGTGTTGATGAGAATCCCCTAATTATGGTCCTCTGTCCTTATGCAAGTTTGGATTGGCGAGGGTGTGCCAACATCCTCTTCACAGCTGATGAGCCTCCAGATGATAGAGGTAATATTATTGTTTTATTTAAATTTATTCTAGCATGTTCTTTAACTTGTTTTTATTAAATTGTGTAATGAAAATTTCTAATTATTGTTGTGTACTTGTATATATTTTGCAGACATTGGCTCTTTTGATGTTGAGGACATGTCGGCACCACCACATGGTCCAAGTGTGGATCCTGATGATGATTAGGGCATGCCAGATGCCGAGGATCATCAGGAGGCCAGTGTAGAGACACCTGCTCCTGCTAGTGCGCCAGTACTGCCTTTTGCTAGGCGCAGTCGACTTGATGCTAGATACAGGATGGAGTTGGGCGACCAACTCAGTGCATTGATTGTTGAGGCGGGCATCAGGACCGCTCATTATAGATACTTACAAGCTGATGATAGGCTATTACAGATGTGGAGAGGCATGCCGCGTGACATGTACAGCCTGATGCAGCATGTCATAAGAGATGTGACAGTTGTTACGCGACTAAGGAGGAATGTTGCATGTTATAGGCGTGGCCGAGCCACAACACGTGATGGAAAGTCCGCAAGCAACGACTCATCATCTCATGATCGTTCACCTCGCCCCGCGCCAGATGAGCATAAGCCTCCACTAGCATCTAGCAGCAGTCATCATGGAGATGAGGCTGGACCATCGATTATGTCCAGTCAGTAGCCTGTAGCATCCATCAGTACTCATGATCATGAGTAGGTTGGACCATCGACCTTTGAGGCTGCACCATTGACTGAGCAGGCCTCCACTAGTACTGCTATTGATGTTGTACTAACACTAGTTGATCCATGACATTTATTTTTTTTCTGAGGAATAAACTCGCGGAGAACCCGGGCGCACTTCCCTAGAATATTTGGATGGTACGCACGATAAACCGTCGGCGCTATTTTACGGCGCCTGACCCTGAGGGACTCAAATTCAAAATCGAACCCGTGACCTCCCTGATTACGGAGAGGACCCACGTCTGGCTCAGACCAGTTGAGCTATCCCTTGGGGCTGATCCATGACATTTATATTACAGTTGTATATTTTTAACATTATATATATAAATGGTCCATGCATTTTATGTTCATGTTGTAGTTGTACTTAATTTACATGTTGGTGATCATGATGATGTGTATATTGTTAGGTCATGTTAGATATGTTCATTTAATGTGCAGCTTGCAGATATATGTGTATGTGATAGCATGAGTTATTTGACATGAGATGTATAATTGATGTTTGTGTTGTGATGATGTTAATATATAATGTTAATTGTGTTTTGTTAGATGATCATGATCATGATGATGTTAGTGATTTTGAATGTGTTTCTAGTCAAATATGATGTTTGTATGATGGATATCATGAACGTGATGTTTATTAATTAATTTAATATTAAATGATCATGATATTGTAAAATTGAAATATTTGTAATTCTAATTGTATGTAAAATTTTAAAATTGTAATTGTAATGGTATATATGTAAATTTGTAAAATTGTAATTGTAATTGTAATTTTTTTATTTGTAAGTTGTAATTGTATATATGTAAAATTCTAAAATTGTCATTGTAATTGTAATTGTACGTGAAATTCTAAAATTGTAATTGTAATTCTAATTTAATTGTATGTAAAATATTTGTAAATTTTTAATTGTATTACTGTGAATTGATTGTAATTGTATTTAAAATTGTAAAATTGTAATTGTAATTGTATGTGAAATTGTAAAATTGTAATTGTAATTGTAATTGTATGTAATATATTTGTAAAATTTTAATTGTATTATTTGAAATGAATTTATTAAAATTTGTAAATTTGTAAATTTATAAATTTTAAATAATTGTAAAATAATAAATCTAGAATAATATGAACTATTGTAACATAATAAAGTTTAGAAAATAATGCAAATAAATCATGTACTTTAGAATTATCATTATTTTATTATGATCTTAGATACAAAAAAAGAACTAATTTATATAGTATGCTATTTTTTTTGAGATCAACGTAATTGCAAATTATAAAGTGAATTATTGATTTTAACATTAACACAATGCAAATTACTAATTGATTCAAAATACATATTATAATGTTTCGAAAAAACCATCTTAAAAAGTATAAATATTGATGAAATAACAAATGTACCATATCACTCTCGGTTCTCATGATCACCCTCATTATCTTCTAGCTCGCATGGCATGATAACACTATTATTCTCAAAATTATGTTTTGATCTAGGGTCATGTGTCAATACGAACCACCAATCCCTATCCAACACATCTGGGTAAAAAAACACCTGGTTGCAGTGTTTGGGGAAAATATAGGGCTCCTTAGCTTCATCCCACATCTTTCTAGAGTTGATACATATCAACCTACTATCGTGATCTTCCTTTACATTATTTCACTCAAAGGTGTCCCACCACTTGCACCTAAAAATAACACATTAGAAAGAAGAGAAATCCACTTCAATGATCTCTTGTATCTTTCCGACGTAACCTAACATCCCTCGTACTAGGTTTTGATCATGGTGGCTATATTGACTAGATTGATCAAAGTCGACTTCCACTCCATAGTCTTGTGTGATGTTTCTAGCATCGGCATTTTCTGTGCGAAAATGGTGTCCATATGCCCACATAGATGGGAACAAATTCACCTATTATAAAAAAGTTCAAAAAATCATAGTGTCATGTGTCTTATAATAATCCAACAATTAAAACATGAAATATAGATGTCTTATAAGTTTCAAATTTACATAAATTAAAAATATTATTACCGAGTTGCTGTACCCAATCCCTACATTTAGCGCATCCTCTTTAGCATGCGGGTAACGACCAGTAGCACCGTATTTATCTTTGACTTGGTCAACAACCCAACTTTTGGGGCATATTTTCTTTTAAATGATCGGGATAAGGCACACTTCTACCATTCAACCATCTTAATTCTTTCCTATCACTATCCCATTTCATCCTCTTTTGTTCGTACAGTGAGACCCACAGTTGTGTCGCTTCCGAATTGTAAAGAATGAATTTATTAATTGCTTCAATTTCTACATTCGCTGATGAAATCAAACCAACATTATATAGTACTTAGAGATCAAAATATACATTATATCGAAGTTCAACATGAATATTAATTACTTTTTGTAAACTTGAAAAATTATAAGTTGCTTACTCTTTATCAAGCGCTTTTTTTCACTCGTTTGGAGCAAATCCCCTTCTATTTTGTTTTCATCCCTTTCATCGTCCCAAATCACCGCACCTAGTTTGTTGTCGATCTGCTTGATGTAATCACTAGCATAATAGAATGAATCATATGATATGTACCCCTCTACCATAGACCCCTCGGGTTTTTCCCTTTATAAAAAAAAACCTTTCAATTTCTTCATGTACCTCTCTAAGAACAACATCCTACGACAAGAAACCACCCCAACTAATTCAACCTCATCTACTAGGTGGATTAGAAGATGAACCTGTAAGTCCATGAAACTCTTCGATAGTTCCTTCTCACACATACAAACAATCTCAACTATCTCTTGATGCCACTGTGGAATGCTAGCCACATGAATCTCCTTTGACGTGATCCAACATACAAATGTAGATAATTTGGAATATGGCACATCCTAGGTCTTGATGGAATTCATGTTTCACACACCCACGAACTAACAAAGTATAATGACAGTGCAAAGTTATAAACACGTGAAATAATATACAAAATTAGTTATGTTTTATGATCCCTGCATGAGATAAAATTTATTAATATAACAAATAATAAAATCATGCTTTTGACATTATACGTACTCTTAGAAGATTCAAATGGTCATGCGATTTCAACCCCGACAAATGGTCATCCACAGTGAAGCGGCGCTGTAGTGAAGACTTGTATGAAGTTGGCATCCTCACACCCATTGTAATTCCTTTGTCGAAGAAATATCATCTTTTTTTAAAATCCATGGGACATCACCTTCATTGAAAAACCATGAATTAGAGGGACCAATGCCTGCCTCTGATCCCGTATTTCTAATATTTTTGGCCAATGTTTCTTTTTAGTTCTTGAAGTAATAAGATCTTTCCTAACAACCAATGTGTCACTTTGTTTCAATGATATGTGCCTCCATAAAGAAGATGAAACATTTTTAAATATATGCATGGAATAAAATAAGTGGGTAATCTTAAGATGCTCCCAATATGGGAGGTTATAAAAGATAGATTTCCTTTTCATCCCAATGGGAAATTTCTCAACATAGGTGTCAAATAAATCTAGATCATCGAACATAGGCTCCCCATTTGAATCAAACATTTCTATGAACTCCTTATCCTTCTCTCTCTCATATGCTCTAAGCCATTCAGCTGGTGTCATTATTGGAGGCCTTTGGGTTCTCTCTCGTTTACCATTGAAAGTGGATGCTGCTCTTCTGTAAGGATGTTCTTTTGGTAGGAATACCCTAGAGAAATCATACATAGGCTTTCGTAGGTCCTTGGACCATCTAGCTTTCAGAGAAGGTCCACAACATTTACATCCAAAATACCCTTTTGTTACAAGACCTACAAAATTATATTTGTATACATTAATTAATATGCATGGAACGTTAAAGAATATCATGAATATCAAAACAAATATTACAATGAATTAAATAATTAATATGTGAAAGAATATTGTTACGTATATAAACGAATCAATAAATTAAACATGTAAGTTACTAGAGCAAACTCCTAGGCCTAGATAATCATGTGTCGTGTAAGCATATATACCATACAACGTAAAACTCCTCTTTGCTGCGATGGGTCTTGATACATCATATACATTTATCCCATCCCACAATTCCTTCAATTCGTCTACCAGTGGTTGTAATTAGACATCCATATTCTTCACTTGTCTTCTACCAGGGACTATGAGAGCCAACATAAGATGTTCATTCTTCATGGACAACCATGGGGGGATATTTTTATTGATCACTACTACAGGCCAAACAAAATAGTTGGTGTTTTGGAGGGAATATGAGTTGACACCATCCATGGCTATGCTGAGTCGTAGACTTCGTACTTCATCCTTGAATTTTTTGGGCCATGTATCCTCTATATGCTTCATGGCTATTGAATCAGTTGGGATTTTTATAACTCCCAACTCACTTCTATGTGAGGCATGCCATCCCTGCAACATAGCTAATTCTTTGCAAAGAAAGAGCCTTTGAATCCTTGGAATTATAGGCATGTGCCTCAATATATTAAAAGGAGGACCAGTACGTGATTTACCCTTCTTTTTTGATTTATCATACCTATCATGCCCACACTTCAGACATATCTCTTTGTTTGCATATTATCCTCTGTATAGAATACAATCATTTGGACATGCATGATATGATATGTACTCAACACCCAACATTTTCAACAATTTCTTTGCCTCTTCACAGCGATCAGGCAAGACATTATCACTCTGAAGAACCTTATCTTTGAATAACCTGTAGTTGGTGATCATGGAAAAATATATTAATAAATGTAAATTAATGTCGATATAATTATTAACATTCATAAAATTTACCATTTGTAATGTTAATTTCAGTGTACTGATTATATTTCAAATTTATATAAGGGAGTACTTTATGGTATCTTACCTCAAAATTTCCGAGAAACATGCATTCGACAAGCCAAAATTTGTTTTCAAGTTTTATAGTAACATCGTTGTCCCCAACTAGGTAGACTTTGACTAACTGCCAAGTCCAAAGAGAGGGGTGGTGGAAGCAAATTTAAGTCTTTCAAAAAAGGTGTCAACGATATGCGCATCACCCCCTAGCTGATCATCGTTTTGGAATGCATCTAACAACATTGTCTCCATGGTGGTTGTATCCCTTAAGTAATCATCCATACCAACCTCTATTTGATTGCCTCCATTTCCAGCTTGTGAAGAACTACTTTTGTTGTGGTCATTCCTAATTGGTGAATATAGACGTAGCGGGAATTGAATCAGTGGTTGATTCAACCATTCTTGGTATTGTTCCTCTCTAATTTTTTCTCTTAATTCAGTTTTCTCTCTATTTGACATTGTCGTGGGGTGAAACAGAATATGGTAGGTAGGTCAGTCATCATCACTAGAATCCTAATAATTTTAAAATAATATTTGAACATTATTAGTACAAAATATATGATATCAATTAGTAACCAAGTTGACAATATTGCATGATTATAAATTGGTTTGACGTTGAAATAATTACATTAATCAATACACCAAAAAATTATAATTATTACCATAATTTCCCCAGGATTGTGGCTAGAAGATGCAATATTGTTACAATTGGCAGAGTGAAGCGGCTTTCCATTTTCATCTACCAAATGTGCCTTGTGGTATGTAGCTCCTGATAAGAGCTTCCGAAGTTTTGGAGCTGTTTGAATATTTTGTGCATCTGAACTCGATGCTGAATTTGCATCATGAACTTGCAAATTTGTATACATTATAAATTTAATTAAGTTGTGCATGATTAACATGGATAAAAAACATAAATTCAATTAGATAATGAAAATATAAATAAAATCTGAAGTAAATATTACGTCTCGAGATGGATAGGGAGAACTCCGCGATGGACTTCGAGAAATATTATGGAACGAGCTAGATTTTGAAGAATTATCCATTCGATATAATTATGATATTTTATCCTTGCATTTGAGAAAAATCAACAATAAATTTTGGTGCACACACCTAAAACTAATTTTGGTGCCTTAAAAATAGACTTCTTGTTATCAGTGCTAATATACAGATCACCGCACCGGTGCGTTTTTGGTACCGTGCACCAGTGCTATTTTATAAACAGATGCATCGATGCGGTGCTATTATGTGATGCACCGGTGACGAATAACCGCAAATAAAAAAAACGGAACTCTATTTTATTTAAGTGAACAAAAAAGTGGTAAATTGAAAAATGGACGGCAAATATTTTCGAAAACCTAATTTCATAAAACATTTCTTTAAATGCTACACACTTCATTATTTCACTATTTTTGCAAAAATTTTTAGCCAGATATTTGCAAGAGACATACCTAGAGAAAATAGAGCACGAGAGCACTGTGGAGTAGGGAAATACGTTCGAACATAAGTATTTAGACAATTAGAATTCCAAACCTCTAGTGATTCAAACCATGTAGCATAGAATTTCAAACGATCTCGTGATTAAAGTTTATTTTTTTAAACTTTTTCTACAGTTTTTTTTACGCAGTAAAAGAAAAAAAATCAAATTTTATTGTTTTTTTTTTTACTTTTTTTTTCTGCATCTTTTTGTACTTTTTTTTCTGCAGTTTTCAGAAACAAAATAAAAAAAAAAAATCCATTTTTTAGAAATAAACCCTAGATTATTTTTGTTTCTGCCCTTTCTTCTCCCTCTTTCTGTGATTTTAAAATTAGGGCTTTTCAATTTAAATTTATAGGGTTTGTATTACTAAATATAGGCATAAGACATCCAACCCATGGGATGACTTGCATAGTCAAATCCTAATCCATGTCAGCCCTTCCGTGAAATTAAAAAAAAAAAAATGGATTTTTTTCATCGGTGTGCCCGTCTTAATCTAGTGCACTAGTTCCATTTTATAAACATATGCACCAGTGCAGTGATATTATGTGACGCACTAGTGATGATTAACCGCAAATAAAAAAAGTGAAATTTTGTTTTCTTTAAGTGAAAAAAAATGGTAAATTGAAAAATGGGCGGCAAAATATTTTCGAAAATCTAATTTCATAATTTTTTTTATGAAAATCTAATTTCATAAAACATTTCTTTAAATACTAAACACTTTTAATTATTTCGCTATTTTTGCAAAAAATTTCAGCTAGAGATTTGCAGAAGACATACTTGGAGCAAACATAGCATGAGAGCACTGTGGTGCAGGGAAATACGTTCGAACATAAGTATTTAGACGATCAAAATTCCAAACCTCTGGTGATTTAAACCCTGTAGCATAGAATTTCAAACGATCATGTGATTAAAGTTTATTGTTTTTTTTACTTTTTTTTCTGCAGTTTTTTTTACGCAATAAAAGAAAAAATCAAAGTTTATTGTTTTTTTTACCTTTTCTGTAGTTTTTTTACTTTTTTGCAGTTTTTCAGAAACAAAATAAAAAACAAAATCCATTTTTAGAAACAAACCCTAGATTCTTTTTATTTCTGCCATTTCTTCTCCCTCTTTCTGTGATTTCAGAATTAGGGCTTTTCAATTTAGATTTATAGGGTTTGTATTGTTAAATATAGGTGTAAGACATCCAAACCATGGGACGATTTGCATATTCAGATCCCAATCCATGTTGGCCCTTCCATGAAATTAAAAAAAAACATATTTTTTTTTCATCGGTGCACCCGACGTAACCTAGCGCACCGGTGCGCTTTATTGTATGAGCGCACCGCTATAGTACTGTGTTAAAAAATTTAAATATTTTTTTTTTTTAGTCAGTGCGCCATATGTAAAATATGTTGCCGATGCGCTATTTCATTATGGCACACCGCTAACGTGCTATTTCGCAAAAAAAATCCATTTTAGAAACAAACCCTACATTCTTTTTGTTTCTACCCTTTTTTCTCCCTCTTTCCGTGATTTCAGAATTAGGCCTTTTCATTCTAGATTTATAGGGTTTTTATTGCTGAATATAGGCCTAAGACATCCGACTGACAAGACGATTTACATAGTTGGATACCAATCCATGTCAGCCCTTCCATGAAATTAAAAAAAAAACAGATTTTTTTTCATCGGTGCGCCCGACGTAACCTAGCACACCGGTGTGCTTTATTGCACAAGCGCACTGCAAAAGTACCGTGTTAAAAAATTAAAAAACATATATATATATTTTTTAATCAGTGTGCCGTATGTAAAATATGTTACCGGTGCACTATTTCATTATGGCGTACCGCTAACATGCTATTTCGCAAAAAAAAAATCCATTTTAGAAACAAACCCTACTTTCTTTTTGTTTCTGCCCTTTCTTCTTCCTCTTTCTGTGATTTCAGAATTAGGCCTTTTCATTCTAGATTTATCGGGTTTTTTTTGCTAAATATAGGCCTAAGACATCCGACCGATGGGACAACTTGCATAGTCAGATCCCTATCCATGTTGGCCCTTGCGTGAATTTAAAAAAAAAACAGATTTTTGTTTTCATCGGTGCGCCCAACGTAACCTAGCGCACCAGTGCACTATATTGTACAAGCGCACCACGAAAGTACTGTATTAAAAAAATTAAAAATAATCTTTTTTTTTATCAGTGCGCCATATGTAAAATATGGCACCAGTTTATGCTACAAAAACTAACACTCGATGATTTTTATTATTTTCTCTATGTTAATTGATGCGTTGGTTAACATGTAATGCACCGGTGCTCTTCGTTGACATTGAGCATAGTACGGTCTATTATATGGCTTGTGCAGTGCGTTTATAATACCTCCAAACACCGACGTCGGTGCATACAAAATAAATGGCGCACCGCTTCCTTGACATTTTTTTATTTTTACCTGCAAAGTTAACAATTTATTTATGAATATATTAATGAATGATATGGTATAGGTTTCAGATTGATAAAAAAATGGCTAACAATAGATCAAGTAACAAAAACACTGATAACACATCAAGAAAAACAAAAAAGGCAAGTTCTTTGTAAATTCTTTACAAAAAATATTATTTTTGAACTATATGTAAGTTTAAATAATATGTATTGTTTAATGTGTATCATGCAGAGCCACAAAATGATGAAGCTCGATAAGATGATTTCTGATCTAGGACTAGAAGAGCATAAAATCTTGATGGAAAAATTGCAAAAGGATGAATCAGGTGAATGAAAAATTACTATCGATCCAATATGAGTTTCTTTTTTTAATTTTCATTAATAATATACTTAAAAATATTATATAACATGTGTCAAACAATCTGTTAATTCACATCTGTTTAATGTTCTTGTAATGTTCCCAATTTTTAGGCTCAAGCTAAAAGGAACATTATAGTTAGCAGTATTTTATTTAGTTAAATAAAATGGGTAAGGAGGCCCCATAATCTTTGAGAAGGAGGAATAAACACTCCTCATGTGAAAGGAGGAAGAATAAAGCACCTGATTTGATCACCACATGGTTTGAACAAGATTGGATCATGCTTGATCTAGTCATTTTGACCAAGTCAACTAAACTGTCTAGATACATTGAATCTTCTTGGACAACGCAGTTTTGGTGGAGGAAAACTTGCATGAGTTGGGAAGCACATGTGGATGGGTCCCATGGTGGAGTGGAGTACTTGCTATATATGAAGAAGAGGAGAGCCATTGCTATTCAGGCTTGATTATTATTTTCTTGGTCTGTTGAGACTACACTCCTCTTGCTGTTTAGCAAGAGTGCACTGCTGCATAGCATTAGGGTGTTCCCGGTTGGGAATCCATACCTCATCCTCAGGGAAGGAGAGGTTCTAGAGCTACATTTCCTCATTCCGGCATTTGGCCAAAGCTACCTCCTTTAGTCACAACTTTATTCTTGGAGCAGGATAACTTTGTGCTGTAGGGTGCAGCAACAGAGGATCTCTTGAGTTGTTCCTTGGCCTGTTTTTCAGTGGAAGGCTTAGCTATTCATTTGAGGATTAGTGAGGAGGACTCCCGGGCAGATTTCCATATCATTGGAATTAGGCTAACCTTCCATCTTCCCTCACATCACAGTCTCCAGCTAGATCTCGTTATTTTTGCAAGCAGTTGCTAGGAGGGTCATTTGAGCTCATCAGGAGGAGTTGTTTCTGAGTAAAGGGATCGAAATTTTTCTTAGATACACTGTCAGAGGAGGGAATTACTATTTCTGATCTGATATAGCCTCATTTCATATTTTGATTCAATTGTAGTGAAAAGTTAATTGTCACATTGTACATTCTCCGACATTTCTAGCAATCTCTCCTAGATTGGCTAGAAATCTTGTATTGGAGCTCATTATTCTATTCTTGGGCATCTCTTTGTATCCTTCAGCCTCATTATCATTTTTTATGTATTCAAAAGCTACTACTCTCATAGAGACTGTGTAGTCACTTCTTTCCGACATTTTGTGCAGTTGCAGCAACTCATGTATTTCATAGTTTGATCATTGGAGATTGGTTCCAATAGCCCGAGTGGCTTTTCCCTCATGATTTTCTTGTGTATTATTGCTGATATAATAATATAATTTTGGCGGCATCATATTACCTCTATGGACATGTTCAAATTTCCAGAATTTCATGATTGTGTTTATATATTGTTGTAGCTCACTCTTTGAGCACTTATTTGAGATACCCAAGGGTAGGAGATTT
Organism: Pinus albicaulis; assembly: GCA_034641835.2. Taxonomy (NCBI): domain Eukaryota; kingdom Viridiplantae; phylum Streptophyta; class Pinopsida; order Pinales; family Pinaceae; genus Pinus; species Pinus albicaulis. The sequence continues at coordinate 998,460,732 of CM076582.1, forward strand.
GAATAACCCACCCAGGGTTATTTATTTGAGCTAATATTATATAAGTATAATGTATGAAGGGTAAGTGAAGGGATCCAAGTCCCCTTTTTTCTTATTCTTGCATTGGCTTCCTTATACAGCGTTCCCTTGGACCATTTTGCAGAAATTCCTGAAAAGGGAATATTACAGTGGTATCAAAGCATCAATCTTGGCTAAGCTTGTGCAACCTAAGATAATATGCCATTAGAAGGAGAAGCTCCTCACTTAGTATAGGAGATGTACAAAGGAAACAAGAAAAGAGGAATGAGGGAAGAGGATATCTCCCTGCTTCTTTTCCAAACTATGGAAGCTATCATAGAAGATCTCAGGGAGATAGAAAGGGAGAATTGCAGAAATTTTCTGAGAGGATTTGAAGATGAAGAAAGACCTAGCTACTATCATGATGGGTGTGGACATTCAGCCACACATGTAGATCCACAACGCAGTTCATTACCCACTTGCACTGCAGGAAGAATGGAGGAAGAAGATGAGGCCATTGGAATAGCAGCGCTACAACTCAAAGGTATGGCTCATGATTGTTGGTTTGAAAATGCTGTTTCATATTTTCATGAAAATGTAAAAACATATGATGAATTATCTAAGGGTTTGGTGAAGAAATTTGATGGAAGTCAATATGAATCATCATGTATCATAACTTCAAACACTTTGCATGCATTGGATGGAACCGTAAAACAAACTCCATTCCTTATTTCTGAAGGGGATGAAAACATGTATGATGGCTTGCCAAGGGCAAGATCCCTATTATGTGAAGGGCCCTCTTCCATTTGTGAAGACATGGAGGTGATTCCTTCAAGAGATGACCAATATCTAGGGTCTCTCTTTGATGATGAGGTATTATCATTTATTGATAGAGGGGATGAGCACAAGAGATCCAAAGGCGTTGTCATACTAGGAGGAGATCCATTACCACATGGAGGTGAAAAGGGAGCCTTTGATTCCATTAGAGGAGCCGTTTTACCTTTGCAATAAGTTCCAAATGTTTTAGCATGTGGGAACCATGGCACAATTCCGGAGTCATATGTAGTAGTTATTGGGGATTATGAGATGGAGGAGGAAGAGAAGGATCAACATCAAGGTATGATCCACCCTTATCTATTCTGGAAAGCTTTTGCACAAGAGAAAGAGACTGTACAATGCATTGAAGAGGGGGACATATCAATCCACTCATATACATAGTCCACTTCTGAATTAGATGTCTCACTATATGGAGGCATTCCACCTGGGAGGCCACCTGATCTAGAGCTGATGAGGGGAATATTGTCACTTGATTCACCACTCTTGGATTCCGGAGAGGTGAAGACATTGGAGGAGTACAACATAGCGCAGAGAGTTTGGGATAAACCCAAGGAGGAGGGATACACTCTCTCATTTTCAGTATCACCCACTCTCATAAGTTATACTACGCTGACAAAGTTTGCTGTAGGGATGGAGGATGGAATCTTCATGATGCAGGATGACTGCTCCACAGATTTGAAGAGGAAGAGGATACTTCCTTTGAGGGAGGACTCTTTCATACATAGGAGTGGATGTAGGCCACTCATGCTTACTTTGGCCCAGCTTGGGAGATTCCTTGTGGATGACAACTTCTCATGGGAGGCCAAATTCCAAAGGACACCATCACTATTTAAGCATGAGCAGCTGCATGATGGCATGGCAACATTTTGGAGGATGAATTTGGCATGGGGGATGTCAAAGTAGTAGGAAACATCGTGAGGGGAGCTTCACATGCTAGATCACTAGCACTGTCTATGAGGAGGATTGATTCGTATTGGAGGTCTCAGCTTTTGGTAGAGTAATCCAAGGATCTTGGTGCATGCATGGTTCTTAATGACCCAAAGGGAGATGAAAAATACATGGTGGATGATATGGTCATCTATTGTTATGGCAAAATCTTCTTGACTAGAGCATCTAGTCTCAAGGAGAAACTATTACATGCAACACGTCAGGACTTCCTAGCTATGCACCTTGATGCATATCTTGTTTTGTTAGAGGAGTTCACTTGGGAGGGCATCCAATAGGACATATATCAGCATATGGAGAGATGCATAGCCTGAATGGTGATAGAGAGGATGTCACATCAACCTTCCTACTCATTGGGAGTGAGGGAGCTTTTTCAATTGAGCCATTTCAACTCAAGGTCTCAAGTACATGGTAGAGAAGGTATAATTTCACATTATGTTTTGTATTTCTTTACTTTATATGAGCAGCATATTGTATCAAGAAGGATCATCCCTTCTTGCATTTTGTATAATGTACTTGCAGCTACTTGTAGCATTGATTTTGGCTACCTTAATGGTGGTTTGTGGGGGAAGCCACATGACTCTTGGTGTGCACCATTAACACCACATTGTACATTCATGTTCACATCTTATGAGATGAATGTGGCAGCAAACAAGTGGCTAGTAAAGAACTTGTTATCTTTTTTTTTGAGGCAGACATGGAATGCACTACACTGGTTCCTTATGTGGAACTATGAATCACTGTCCGGTTGCCATGTGGAAGCTTGTTTTCATTGTATTTTTCTTCCATATGTTGTTGATGTTTGTATACTCATGGGAGGCTTTGTTTGGTGGGCTTGGAGTTGAAGATGCCCATTGGGATTATGATTCTCCCCTTTTCACATGTTGTATGTTTAAGGAGAAACAATGGGCACACCATGATTGCCATGTCACTACTTTTCTCTTCATATAGGAGGAGCTATTGGGAGAAAATGCATTGTTGGAGGAGGCACTTCATGGTTGATTCATTTTGTGTGGAGGCTTGGGCCAATCTTGGAGGCCATGAAATTTCAGCCCAATATCAGAAACCCCCTCATACTTATCATAAATGGAGGGAGAAACTACTTGGATGGGAAAATCTAAACTCTCCATTCAACCCCAACATGTTGCATAGATACGGGGTTGAGGACTGCCTTGTTGAGCTACCTAGGATGGCTCATTTAATTTGGATGATTGCATGGGTGAAGGATTCACTCATTTGGAACAAGACTTCCCATGTTTTTCATCACTCCTACCTTGAGGAGGTCATTGAACAACAAGGAGATTTCCACTTGCATCTTCTATTGTCTCATGATGTATACTTTGGTTTTACACACTCGGAGGGATACATGGAGGACAGATTTATTGCAGAATTTGATGAACTATGGTGGGGTTTATTGACGAGGAGGTTACAAGAAGAGGAGGAGGAATTTTTCTCTACCTTGCAGTTGCTTGAGGACAAGCAACATTTTGAAGGGGGAGGACTGTAATGTTCCCAATTTTTAGCCTCAAGCTAAAAGGAACATTATAGTTAGTAGTATTTTATTTAGTTAAATAAAATGGGTAAGGAGGCCCCATAATATTTGAGAAGGAGGAATAAACACTCCTCATGTGAAAGGAGGAAGAATAAAGTAGCTGATTTGAGCACCACATGGTGTGAACAAGATTGGATCATGCTTGATCTAGTCATTTTGACCAAGTCAACTAAACTATCTAGATACATTGAATCTTCTTGGACAATGCAATTTTGGTGGAGGAAAACTTGCATGAGTTGGGAAGCACATGTGGATGGGTCCCATGGTGGAGAGGAGCACTTTCTATATATGAAGAAGAGGAGAGCCATTGTTATTCAGGCTTGATTATTATTTGCTTGGTCTGTTGAGACTATGCTCCTCTTGTTGTTTAGCAAGAGTGCAGTGCTGAATACTAGGGTGTTCCCGGTTGGGAATCCCTACCTCATCCTCAGGGAAGGAGAGGTTCTAGAGCTGCATTTCCTCATTCCGGAATTTGGCCAAAGCTACCTCCTTCAATCACAACGTTATTCCTCTAGCAGGATAACTTTGTGCTGCAGGGTGTAGCAATAGAGGATCTCTTGAGTTGTTCGTTGGCCTATTTTTCAGTGGAAGGCTTAGCTATTCATTGGAGGATTAGTGAGGAGGACTCCCAGGTAGATTTCCATATCATTGGCATCAGGCCAACTTTTCATCTTCCCTCACAGCGCAGTCTCTAGCTAGATCTGCATTATTTTTGCAGGCAGTTGCTGGGAGGGTCATTTGAGCTCATCAGGAGGAGTTGTTTCTGAGTAAAGGGATTGGCCTTTTGCTTAGATACACTGTCAGAGGAGGGCATTACTATTCTAATCTGCTATAGCCTCATTTCATATTTTGATTCAGTTGTAGTGACAAGTTAATTTTCACATTGTACATTCTCCGACATTTCTAGCAATCTCTCCTAGATTGGCTAGAAATCTTGTATTAGAGCCCATTATTCTATTCTTTGGCATCTATTTGTATCCTTCAGCCTCATTATCATTTTGTATGTATTCAGTAGCTGCTACTCTCATAGAGACTACGCAGTCACTTCTTTCCGAAATTTTGTGCAGTTGCAACAACTCATGTATTTCATAGTTTGATCATTGGAGATTGGTTCCAGTAGCTTGAGTGGCTTGTCTCTCATGATTTTCTTGTGTATTATTGCTGATATAATAATATAATTTTGGTTGCATCATATTCCCTCTATGGACATGTTCAGATTTTTAGAATTTCATGATTATGTTCATATATTGCTGTAGCTCACTCTTTGAGCACTTATTTGAGATACCCATGGGTAGGAGATCTGAATAACCCACCCAGGGTTATTTATTCGAGGTAATATTATGGAAGTATAATGTATGAAGGGTAAGTGAAGGGATCCAAGTCCCCTTTTTTCTTATTCTTGCATTGGCTTCCTTATACAGCATCCCCTTGGACCTTTTTGCAGAAATTCCTGAAAAGGGAATATTACAGTTCTACAGGGACCAACAACTCAGAAAAGGAATGTTGTTCTAAGAAAAGAAAAAAAAATAGAACATGAAAATGAAAATTAATTGCTCCTTCGCTCATCTGGAGTGGTGCTGGAGGTTAACGAAAGGGGAAAAAACTTTTACAAAAGTTTGAGGGATCTAGTGGAACGAATGTATATATGTTATTTCCACTTACAATACAAAAACCAATCCAATGATTCTAAGAAACCATTTTTATGTAAACTACATGAATATTTTCCAGAGAATTGGTAAATGAGACATGTCAGACTTTTAATAGCAAAAACGTACAACAACAAAAAAGAATGAATGAAAAAGTAATATTTCTTTAAATGTTTGTCTAGAACTATTTATAAATATCACTTTTGTTATATTTACTTTTCATATATCAATATAAAAATTAAATAGTTTATTGTAATGTTACATTTTTAGGAAGATTATGAAAATCTCAAAAGATGAACGAGCTGATATTAGGAATATGCCAGTAGGAATGTCCAAAAGGTGTACAAGGAGATGGTCAAAGAAAAGGACAAAATTGCATCGCAGGAGGAGCCATCTCAACAATAATGTGCTTCAAATGTAATATGTAATAATTGAGTTTTTCGATCATTAGGTACAATAAATAAACAATTTAGCATTAAATACTAATTTTCAAGTATTTTCTTGCAGAAAATAAAAGAAAATGGAACCCATTCAACACATAAAACAGGACGACAAGGAAGAAAAGGGTTGATATCTAAGTTTGTGAGTAATTTTTACTTCCTTATAACAACTTAACTAGATTTTGTTTTTTATTTTATTTTTTAAGTTGTTTTATAAAAATCATCATTGAATGTATTTAAACAGGTGCTAACATACAAAGAAGAACCATCAGAGGAATTGATTGAAATTGGGTTAAATATGGGTTGTGAGTATATGTTGGCATATCAGAAATTAATTGTGGAATTTGTAAGCATCTATCGATCTTGTTTTACTTAGCTCTGTCTATAATTAATAGAACAAAATAATATTTTATATTAAATATATGATTTGCTATGGGGTATAAAACTTGTAGGAAACAAAGTATGTAACTGTGCCAACAAATGAAATCTTGAAAGATGGCATGTTACATGGTTTTGAAAGAATGTGTATAGTTTATGAGTCAATTGTTGTAATGGTATGTCATTTCTTTTTGATTTACATTGATGTATATTATTTAATATTACAATTTTAATTATTCTCACCAATGTATATACACTATTACAATTTATTTTTATGTTTGTAGATGGAAGGTGAAGAAGAAGAAAACAATCAACACAGTGAACAAAACATTCCTAAAAATAAGCCAAGTCATGGAAGTAGCTCTAGCAGTGACAACAGTTCGAGAGAAGAATGATGATCACTATGTTTGGATATCAAAGCAAGGCGTTGTATTTTTGGAAATATTATCCTGTGAAATTAGACATTTTGTTTAATGTAATGGACATAGTGTCCCAATTGAAAGACAAAGGGATACCAATAACTGTCCCATTTTGTATATATCTAATAAAATATGTTTTAATTTATTCTATTGTGTTCTCCATTGTCGTTATTGTGTTCTCCATTTTCGTTCTCAAATGCATTAATAGAAATTTAATTCATATCAATATTTTTATAAGATATATATGTGTCGACTTTCGATGAATAATGAATTTTAAAAAATCACAATAATTATGATATGATATAACAAATTAATCCAAACAACACATTCAAATGCATTAATAAAAAATTAATTAATATGAATACTGTTATAAGATGTGTCAAATTTTGATGAATAATGAATTTAAAACAATCACAATAATTGCACTGTCACAGGTCGATGTTTCTAAAAAATACAAAATGAAAACCGGTGCGTGTCAGTTACTGTATACTGGTGCGTTTTTATTGTGAAGCACATCGGTGCATTTATACAACCTATGGGCACCACAAAAATACCAAACCAATTAAAAATATGGGTGCGTTTGTGCGGTATTGCACACTGGTGCATTTATGTGTCTATACGCAATGGTGCTATTGTACGAACTATAGGCACCACACAAATACCAATACCAATTATAAATCTCAGTGCATTTGTGTGATATTGCGCACTGGGGCATTTATGTGTCTATACACACTTGTGCATTTGTATGACCTATGGGTATCACACAAATACTGATACCAATTATAAATTTCGGTGCATTTGTGTGATACTGCGCACCAGTGCATTTCTATAAGTCTACGCACCGGTGCATTGATACGACCTATGGGAACTGCACAAATCCCAAGACCAATTAGAACGGCCCCATGCATTGTATTACCAACACTATGCCTAGTGCGGTTTTATACCTTAAGGACCTGGTGCATTCTCCTTTGACTACCCCGAGGCACCTTCTACATGTACACACCGGTGCGTTAAAGCCAAAGTAGTGCACCGAAGGAAAAAAAACATCAGTAATAACCTCTGGCCACCCATTTTTTTTTAGTTGTGTTGAGTTTTAGTTAAAAGCTCTGCCAAAACCTTCGTAACCATAAAAAGATGTTGTAGCAAATGTTTTTTTGAAAATTTTGGCCAATTTTATAACACTAAAAACCTCCTTTATAACCTTCGCTAGAGGGTCTTTTCCTTATATTGGATTCAGTAATTGGTTGAATGATTTTTTACAGTGATATGTTTCAGTTTTGATATATGGTATTGGACTTAAATGATGGTAGTGGGTCCAGGCTGAAAATTTGATGAAAAATGGCCTACAAGTTGTAATGTGTTGAAGCAGGTGGATCCAGTGTGAAAATTTATGAAACATGGTCCATGATGGTGTTAAAGGTTGGAGCCTTCAGTGAGGAAATTGAAGTTTCCTTCTAGTAGTAGTTGGTGATTAGAACAGGGCGTTGGAGCTCCCTTCTAGTAGGTGCTGGTAAACGAGATCAGGGAGTTCGAGCTCCCTTCCAGTGGGTGCTGGAGAACGAGTGAAGCTTGTAGCCTTTTGTAGGTGGGTGCCTAAGTGCTGGTATGAGTTTTCACTAGTACAAGATTGTAAGAATTTTTCATGATAATAAAATTGAAGACAAAGATGACAACAACGGTGGTTTTCTCCCACATGTTTATTACTTATCAAATTTCATATGAATCATTTATGCATTGGTTTAAGTTAAACAGATGAATATTTAACTGAATTATAAGATTGCTGAATATACTCTAGTTTTTGGCATAACAATCACGTATATACGCAGATTTACTTGAGTAAATTCACGTACATAAATCAGAGTAAGAAAAGAAAAAGTTAAGTGAGTTTTAAAATACTGATTCACCCCCCCCCCCCCCTCAATATTTTTCCCAATATATTAAAGGCTATGTTGCAAGTCATAAAAGTTACAACAGTTAATTGTAAATGAGTATTTGTGAAATGTTATTGGATATAGAACTAGTTGTGTGGAAGTGGTTGTGTGCATGTAGAGGATTTGCAAGGAACAAATGAATATGAAAAATTAGGTATTTATATAACTCATGCTATATATATATATATATAGAGTATTTTTTAAACGTTATTGGATACAAACTAGTTGTGTGGAAGTGGTTGTGTGCATGTAGAGGATTTGCAAGGAACAAATGAATATGCAAAATTAAGTATTTATATAGCTCATGCTATATATATATATATATATATATATATATATATATATATATATATATATATATACATGTTTCACTATGAGATTTATTAATTAAATGAAATTATTTTACAATAAATTTTACCAATTGCAAACAAACAATAAATAATAATAATAATATTATACTTGAAGTTTTGTTGGTAATTACAATTAATGCGGGAGACATATACTACATATGGAAAATAGACAGAATTTCAAAATTTGGTTATGTAGAAGTGGAAGAAAGGAGAATAAAAAGAAACACAAAAAATAAAACGCTTTTATTGTGTAGAGTGCATATTTTCCATTTTTGTAGATGATACAATGACATTAACATTTGAGAACCCATTTTCCGAAATGGACTGATTGACACATAATCATAAACGTAAATATTATTTTCTCTACGTTGGCATCGATATAGTAGTGGGTGTGATCGTGGATAGGCTGTAAGCTAGCTGTAATTATTAGAAAATATTCCTATTTAATTTGTTTCCTATATGGAGTAACTAATTGTTGAATTTCGAGATTTTTTTTTAAAACTATTTGTACTATTTCTCAGTAATGTATGTTGTGTTTATTTTTAATTGCTATTTATTTCATAAAACACATTTCACATACATAATAGTAACATGTATCAGAAATGGGAAAAGGTATATAATTTAACACTATCATCAATTACTCCGGTAGCGAAAAATGTTGGAGTTTGAAAACTATAATCTGATTTCCAAAAAAAAAAGTGGCTGGTTTTCAAAAAATTGTGTCAGAATTTAGACTATTTTTTGGCCAGAATTGTGACGGGTTTAGATTATGTGATTTATTTATGATATTTGTCGTAGATGCAAGATTTTCTATATTGAGTTGCTATATATTTGAAATGTCATGTAGAAGGGATTTCATAGACAAAGTAGTAAAAAGTGGTGCTTGTTTAACATATCATTGATCTATACCTATAGTGCATTGAAAACATTGTTGGTTCACAAAAAAATTCAATGTTTGCTTTAGAAATGGCTTCAAGGGGAAGGAAATAAGCTATTTTCATTTATATTGTTAACTCACTTGCATTTATCGATCAAATCTTTCAATGGTTGATTACATATGAGCTTGCAGGAGAAGAACAATGATAAGTTATGGTCTACTGAAATAGTGAATGTTGCATGCATTCCATAGGTATTTGATTTTAATGAAATAGTTTATTTATGTGCACATAAGTTTGATTTTTCAAACGAAAATAGATTTCTAGTATCAAAAGAAAATGGATTGAAAATATTACAGGAGTTCACTTTGCCAAATTATGAGGTTCCTTCTCATCTTTCCTCTCTAGATATCAATTTATTTAGAGAAACATTAAGAGTTTTTTTTTGGTTGTATGCACATTTAATGGACCTATAAACTAATGCCACTATGCCAAGTTCCATTCTCTATGTGTTTTATTAGTCATATAAAAATATTATGTATTCAACTGGGTTGATCTTATTTCAAGTCAACTGTTTTTTCAGTTAGTACATTTGCAGAAGAACAATATGTTTTTCATGATGGTGTATTTGATAACAACCCTCGTCTCGAGTCACACTTCTAATGAGTTGACAAATAATCCTAATTTTAGTTTTGACAAAGAACTGATGTCGTTCTTCTATCCCATATTGTAAAAGAAACAAGCTATTTCAAATTTTTGTCTAATTCAATATATTTTTTTGAAACAAGTTATTTTCATGATAATTGGATGACAACCCCATCGAATATATGGTGAAGCACAAGTTTTCCTCTGGGGGAAGGCATACATGAGGAAAGATAAAATAATATTGTTATTCGAGTTTATGGGTTTCGAGGTAAACCACTATTTCTTCGAAAAATTGTCATGGACAAGTATTTTTTTGTCGAAATTTGCACACAATATTATGATTAGTAGGTTAAATTTGAACAAAAAAGAAGAAACAATTTATTTCTTTTCCATTTAATTTTGGTCGATTAACCGTGAAGAATGGAAGCTAGATTGCAGATTTTGCAAGGTATTTGCATTGTTTTAATTTAAAAGAAGCTAAAGTATTGTGGGATGTTGATCTAGAAGGTTTATTTGTTAGACATCTAGATATGATAAAATGTGAGAGCTTGTTGACAAAAGTTGTAAGTGAAAGATAAAAGAGTCACAATATTGCAAGAAATAATGAAGAAGGAGCAATGAATATTAGAGAAATTTTGGAATAAGATTATTGGTAGTGAAATAATGCATAAATGAATAAGTGGAAAAGCTACACAATCTTCTATTTGCATACTCAAAATTACTTTGTCGTTGTCTTCAAACGGAAGAAAATGAAAATATAACGAAGTTGCACATCTGATTCACAATTAGCTGAAGGAGATGACAAGAAGCCTCAATTGAAAAAATGCAAAATTCCTAGGCAAATAAGAAGCAGTTAAGAAGCTACCAACAAGGAGATTGAAACTCCACTACCTGATTGGGACAATAGTGATTTGAATGAAAATAAGAAAATTTCCAAATAATTTTCTATTTTCTAAAATATTATACCTGAAGTTTTGTTGGTAATTACAATTAATGCGGGAGACATATACTACATATGGAAAAGAGGCAAAATTCAAAATTCGGTTATGTAGAAGTGGAATAAAGGAGAAGAAAAAGAAACACAAAAAATAAAACGCTTTCATTGTGTAGAGTGCATTTTTTCCATTTTCATAGATGATACTATGACATTAACATTTGAGAACCCATTTTCTGAAATGGACTGATTGACACGTAATCATAAGCATAAATGTTATTTTCTCTACATTGGCATCGATATAGTAGTGGGTGTGATTGTTGATAGGCTGTAAGCTAGCTATCATTATTAGAAAATATTCACATTTAATTTGTTTCCTACATGGAGTAACTAATTGCTGAATTTCAAGATTTTCTTTTTAAACTATTTATACTATTTCACGGTAATGTATGTTGTGTTTCTTTTTAATTTCTATTTATTTAATAAAACACATTTCACATAGATAATAGTAACATGCATTAGAAATGGAAAAAGGTATATAATTTAACACTATCATCAATTACTCCAGTAGCAAAAAATTCTAGAGTTTGAAAATTGTAATTCGATTTCCAAAAAAAAAATAGTGGCTGGTTTTCGAAAAATTGTGTCGGAATTTAGACTATTTTTTGGCCAGAATTGTGACGAGTTTAGATTATGTGATTTATTTATGATATTTTCATAAATGCAGGTTTTTCTATATCGAGTTGCTATGTATTTGAAATGTCTTGTAGAAGGGATTTCATAAAAAAAGTAGTAAAAAGTGGTGCTTGTTTAACATATCATTGATCTATACCTATAGTGCATTGAAAACATTGTTGGTTCACCAAAAATTTTAATGTTTGCTTTAGAAATGGCTTCAAGGGGAAGGAAATAAACTATTTGCATTGATATTGTTAACTCACTTGCATTTATCGATCAAAGCTTTCAATGGTTGATTACTTATGAGCTTGTAGGAGAAGAACAATGATAAGATCTGGTCTACTAAAATAGAGAATGTTGCATGCATTCCATAGGTATTTTATTTTAATGAAATAGTTTATTTATGTGCACATAAGTTTGATTTGGAAACAAAAAAAACTAGACTATGAACGAAAGAAACTAGTATTTCTTTGAGTACAAAGACATTTATGCAGATATTGAAGCTACTGGTTCTAAATATGCAGTTAGATTTTTTAAACGAAAATAGATTTCTAGTATCAAAAGAAAATGGATTGAAAATATTATAGGAGTTCACTTTTCCAAATTATGAGGTTCCTTATCATCTTTCCTCTCTAGATATCGCTTTATTTAGATAAATGTTCAGAGAGTTTTGTTGGTTGTATGCACATTTAATGGACCTAGAAACTACTGCCACTATGCCAAGTTCCATTCTCTATGTGTTTTATTAGTCATATAAAAACATTATGTATTCAACTGGGTTGATCTTATTTCAAGTCAACTGTTTTTTCAGTTAGTACATTTGCAGAAGAACAATAGGCTTTTCAAGATGGTGTATCTGATAACAACCCTCATCTTGAGTCACACTTTTGATGAGTTGATACATAATCCTAATTTTAGTTTTGAAAAAGAACTGATGCCATTCTGCTATCCCATATTGTGGAAGCAACAAGCTATTTAAATTTTTTGTCTAATTCAATATATTTTTTTGAAACAAGTTATTTTCATGATAATTGGATGACAACCCCATTGAATATATGGCGAAGTACAAGTTTTCCTCTGGGGGAAGACATACATGAGGAAATATAAAATAATACTATTATTCGAGTTTATGGGTTTCGAGGTAAACCACTATTTATTCCAAAAATTGTCATGGACAAGTATTTTTTTTTCGAAGTTTGCACACAATATTATGATTAGTAGGTTAATGAACAAAAAAGAAGAAAAAATTTATTTCTTTTCCATTTAATTTTGGTCGATTAACCATGAAGAATGGAATCTAGCTTGCATATTTTGCGAGGTATTTGCATTGTTTTAATTTAAAAGAAGCTGAAGTATCGTGGGAAGTTGATCTAGAAGGTTTATTTGTTAGACATCTAGATACGATAAAATGTGAGAGCTTGTTGACAAAAGTTGTAAGTGAAAGATAAAAGAGTCACAATATTGCAAGCAATAATGAAGAAGGAGCAATGAATATTAGAAATTTTTTGGAATAAGATTATTAGCAGTGAAACAATACGTAAATGAATAAGTGGAAAAGCTATGCAATCTTCTATTTTCATACTCAAAATTACTTTTTCGTCGTCTTCAAGTGGAAGAAAACAAAAATATAACGAAGTTTCACATCTAATTCACTATTAGTTGAAGAAGATGACAAGAAGCCTCAATTGGAAAAATGCAAAATTCCTATGCAAATAAGAAGCAGTTAAGAAGCTACCAACAAGGAGATTGAAACTCTGCTACCTGATTGGGGCAATAGTGATTTGAATGAAAATAAGAAAATAATGAAGAAAATTTCCAAATAATTTTCTATTGTCGATGATCAATTTATTTCTTTTCAAGATGAAAACTATAACAGAGAGTAAAATATTGAAAATTGAAAAAGTAAAGATACATGATAAAAAATTTAATGATGCGGTATAAAGGAATCTTTATATCTCTATAATTTTAGTCACATATGTTTTGACATTGGATGAAGCTACTAGGAATGTCCTTACAATGCCTATTGAGGAACAAAACTAAAATAACCTCGTACCAAATGAAACAATAGAGATGCTGAAAAATGCTCTAAATCTGAGTCCTTTGATAATGACTTCAATCTGAATACAAACACAACAATCCCCAATTCCTACTACTAGCACATCTCATGGATCCATTGGAGAATTTAAATTGGTTAATGGAGATAAATTTCATATAGTTAGTAATATATTCCATAGATTAGAAATCATTTAGCATGTATGGAAAACGATTTTTGTTTTGTGACAATAATCATAACAAATAAACTCATTTGTCAATTTTCTCACACTAATACAAAATGACTAATTAGTTACTAAAAAAATGACTAAAATTTGCATATATATGACAATTTTTTAGTTGTTGACCAATAGTGGCTAATATATGATATCTTATAATGCAACCAATTTTTAGTCATGTTTAGCTTAATCATTAGTTGGTTGTCTCAATTTTATTGTCTAGTGGTTTATTTAATCATTTTAGACATTGATTTAGTCATTAATTGACTCAATTAATGACCAAATATACAAAAAAATATACTACTACATGATCACCCAAGAAAAGTAATTAATGACCAAACAAATATGAAAAAAATGTTGGTCACTTTATAAGAGACTATAAATTGGCCAATAATAGTCATATATATGCAAATGTTAGTCATCTTTTGAAACCAATTAATGACCAAAACAATATGACTAAATTTTGGTCGTGTTATAAAATATTGTAGATTAGCTACTAATAGTTGCATATATGCAAAATTTAGTCACCATTCATAATAACAAATTTATCATTTACATTACTCATTTATCTTTTTTTGGTAGTTTCATATTATTATATAAATGAATAATTTAGTAGTTTATATTCATTTATTGTACTTTCATTAATAATTATTATAAAAAAATAATTTAGTCATCATATATTCATTTTATTTTTGTTCATCATTAATCAATATAAACTACTAATTTAGTAGTTTTAGATTGATTTTATGTGTTGATTATTAATCAACATAAGTTGATTACTATGATTTTTCTACTAAATAAAAAAATGTTATACAATGTGGATTTTCATCTAATATGAAAACACAAAGTTACATTTGCTAATTACAATACTAAATATTATCAAGTACACCTATAAATAGTTTCAACCACGTAAATTATATTATATGAAATGTCAAGTGTTACAATATGAGTTTCCAACTTAATATTGGTTGGACTACAATTTACACATGAAATATTGTTTCATCACTCCAAAACATTATCATTGTGTTTTCAAGGCATTGCAGGTGAATTCACCAACTCTAAATACTTGACCATCAGTCTGTATGTGTGTTTCTCATGAGGGATATTTTCTTTAAGGGTATCACTAGACCAATTCTCTTCTCTCTTTCTTTTTGCATTCTTTCATCAATTCCTGCTTCTTACCATCAATATTGAGTCCCTCTTATGAAAAGTGAAAGAAGATACACTTCTGAGTATCAGACATGAAAGAGGATGAACACAAGGATATAAAATAAATTAGAATATAAAGGATTTATATGACATATACCTCAATATCAACAATATCAATGCCATTTTTCCCCAAAAAAACAAGGAAGTCGAACAATTTTTCTTTAGTTGAGCGATAGTGACCACTATGTGACTAAATAACCTATATAAACAAAGGAAATAAAAAATAAACATAGCAAATAACACCTTAGGAACTTAGTATTCAACCTTCAGGAAAATATTAGGCACAATCATGCCAGCTAATTTATATGCTAAAAATATCAAGTTGTACATTGTTAGCACAAGGAGTCACTTCTTGACTGCAAAAGGAGTAAGCCTTACACATCATGGTTCATTTCAAGTTTTTAAAGGTTTTGAAAATATTTTAAATGGTGAGATGGCTTTTCAAATGAGTTTGAAATGATTAATTTATCCTTTAAGACTTTCATGTATTTGACACGATGTGAAAATTACAAATTGTATGGGTAAATGAGTAGTATATGTAGTAGAGTGAAAAAATGGAGAGGAGATGGATAGATGGTACCTATTCTAGGAAATAATTAGATCCTAAATCAGCCACACAACTATAATTATGAATATTTACACAAAATCTGTTTATGTAAAGTAAAAAACACTCATAAAATAGATTTCATGCATAAAGTATCCCACAAATCCTTTATGGAACCCTCACTAACATTTTCTGCAACATACATATAATTTGCAGAAAACTGAAAAGAAGATAATTTACTATTAAATATTTTAACAACTCTCACTCATATTTTACTAGCTACTGCAGCTTATAATTAGAATAAATTAATATAGAAGAGAAAACACACCATACATTAGATTCTCTTGAAACACAAAATCCTTCAGCATGAATTTCAAAAAGCCTTTTCTTTATTATAATGAGTCTTTAGTAAGATCGAAATCCAAACTACTTTACATCTATCAACTATTTATTTATATATTTACAATGAGTCTGCAGAAAGGATAGACCATTCGAATATTTCAAGGACAGGGACTTTATTACATTTCAAAGAAAACATAAGGAAATCTGCTTCTATTTATTACATCACTAGAAAAATTTAATTGAGCACTCATCTAAAGCTTATCAAACCCAACATTTGTGGGGATGTGGCATTTTCTTATCCTGAACTATAGGTCACATGTACAAGTTTTGCTGAAAAAAACAAATTAAGTAACTGTTGTCAGAGTTTCTGTAAATGTTATGATTTGGTCCTTGAATGCTGCCAAGTGCCTGTGGAAACATGCTGGTGTTGAGAGTAATGGTGGCGCGGGTCTGGTAGAAATCTGTTTCAGATAAACTCTGTCGTTTTTCCTTTTAGTTGGTTTATTTTTTGTTGAGATAGGGTTTCGAAATAAACATAGAAAGAGTGTTAGAGTGGAAAAACCTATATAGATAGGTTTCAACAAAAGGACTAGGCACGTGAAAGATATGAGAAGGAGACACGTTGAATTGTGGGCTGACAGGAGAAATAAAAGAGGAGCGAGAAATATGGAGGTTTAATAGGTTATGGAGGCGAATTAAAATAGATATCGGAGTTTTATTTTATTAGTAGGAGATATTATTAAATAAATGATGAGCGGGAGGAGAAAACCCTTTATACATATATCACAGTCACAGATCGAGATCAGAATGTTTAAACATAAGACACAAGTGGGAGGGAATGGGATTTGTGATTTGCGATTGGGGTAATGACGTGGCATGTGGTGGGGTCTATTTTATCACATTGAGGAATCGAGTCAGATCAAAAATCACATATCGGGAGTAAACATGTGTCTGGAGGAGTGAATAGACCTTTGGTTTGTGATTTGTGATATCGCAAATTGGGAAGTCAAAATTTTCGCATATTAGAAGTTAAAGGTTCATCGCAAATCGGGGATTTTGGAAATATTGTAATCGGGGACCAGGAAGGTTATCGCATATCGGTGATCAGTGAATCGGGCATGTAGCATGGATGTATGCCAACAGGATTCACAATATGTGAATTGGAAGGTGACATTGCAGGGAAAGTAGATCCCACACAATATCGTAATCATGGAAATGACGAAGCAGAAGTGAATGCGGTGACTGAAGTTTGCAAATTAGTGATGTGAAAAGGTGATGGGTATCATTAACGGCTTTTAAAAGCAGACACATAAACATTTCATTAAGTAATGGTTATATGAACAAAGCTGCCCAAATTATATTAAATAGGATTTTAAAGCATTTCTAATGTTTATAAGCAGACCAAATGGAAAAGATGGGTCTAGAAATCCCGCAAATCACATTTCGAGGGTTCTGTAGGATTCAACAATTATATTATAAGTGAATTTTGAAACTTGCAAAACACCGATTGCGATGAAAGGTAAAGTGGTTAAAGTGCAAAAAATTATATCATATGATATCATATATGTAATATATGATATATATTTAAAGGGCTTGCTGTGGAATGGGCGTAGCTGCGGTACATAATATATTTATGGATTTTTTGAAAGAAAATGAAGTGCTGGACTTTGGGTTTTGGAAAAATGAATGGTAAAAGAGGATAAATGAAATGAATGAAGGCAAAAAATGAAATTCGCATCACCATTACATTTTTTCAGCATCACTTTCTTCTTTCAATTGAACTAAGAAGGTAGATTGATTCCTTTTAGTTAAGAAAGTCATGATTTCCCTTCCTTTTTAACTTGAATGCATAGTAAGAAAGTGTTGATATTTCTGAGACCTGAGCTATATGAAACAACAAAGATGGTTTTTATTTGGACTGAAAAAACATGCTTTCTTCCTTCACCAAACTTTTATAAATGAAATGGATGGTTAATTGAATTATTTTAGTGGAAATCTGAAGATTTTACCATGGGAAATTGAACCTAAACTTTACCTATATGAGATGGAATGACTTGACTCTAGACCTCTAAATGATGATTATGAATGATGAGCTTGAAACTGCTGATGATGAAATGAAGTGAAGGAGAAGTATACCAGATTAAGATTTTTTAGTGACTAAAACTATTGCTGAAAACTAGTTAAAAAAGTAAAAATTTTGACTAATGATCTAATGAAAAAAAATTAAATAAAAGAGGAACTGGTGACTTAGTAAAGAACTGTGCTAACATATATAACTTGTAAAAACAAATGGAAAGAAAAAGATAAGATATAATAAATAATGTATGAAAATTGGATGGAAAATTGCACCATAGAAAAAAAAAATTTCTTCTATGGTTACCCATAAATGTGGGTGGGTAACATGCCCCAATATGCCATGATTCTTAGGGTCCTGATGAAGTAAACCTCCTACTAACATAATGAATGAATGGTTGCATCTTGGCCCCGCCTCTCCTTGGTGAGTATAAAAAGTAAAATAAGTCCATCCTTAACTAGATGTAATCCATAGTATCATTTTCACATGTTATCTCCACATACCCACCAAAAATCTCAGAGATTCCAAACAAGTGGTACTTTGGAATTGTTTCTAAAAATATCTCATTTACACCCCCTTACAATGTATCTCACCAAATGTACCCACTTGAATTTATTATTTCATATTCATTTACATCCTGAAAAATATTTATTTCAAAAACCAAGACAACCCCAATATCTCGGGATCCTAACACACATCCATATTTGCCACAAACCATAGTAACTAATACTCTCTTACAACCCACTGGGGTTAATATATATATTTTATTCTTTGCATTATCGATGCACATAAAGTGATATTCTATTATTTTGTCAACAAGATTCCCTTAAAAGCGATAATTCCATCATTTTTCATGAAATGGCTCGATGTAGCCTTTTATTTCTTTCCCTTAAAAAGAAACTCTTGCATTATTGCGCTAAGAGGCACATCTACAGCCCAATATGACCTCGATGTCAGGTGGGTCACGTCCTCATCCAAAATGTCGGCTTAAGTTTAAAAAAAAATAAAAAAAATAAAAAAAATTAAGTGTCGGCTTCACAAATAAATTTTAACAATCATATAAATAAACAAAAAAAAATTAAAACAACTCAGCTCTGCAATTATTTGATCGACAAGGTGAGGTGAAATTTTTTTAAAACAACTCAGCTCTACAATTGCATTCAAACTCAAGTGGCTTTTAATGAGTAAATTCACACAACATGGGAGAAATAGAGTATAAAAAATAGGCTTCGAAAGACCAGCAACACCTTCATAACATATTCGAAATGGCGTCTGCGTATTTTCTGTTTATAACTTCATATGATAGTGCAGTATGATGAATGGTGCAATTCAAACCATTAAGAACATACATATGATTTTCCATTAGAAATAAAATGAGAGTACCATTTTGATCTGCAAATCTGGAAACATTAACCAGTATTGAATACAAACGTTCTTGCTTATCACGTTTTAAAAAATTCAATTTTCCACATTCAAGACATTCAAATCTCTACGTCATCGACGACTGAGATTTCTACCAATAGGAGATTTATGTATGAAGTTACGGACTCTTTATTTTGATACATCAGGCGAAGACGTAAGGTGTAAAAAAGGCCGACCTCTGGAATTTCGAACATTAGAAAATAGCTAACAATTGTTTTAAGGCTGACATAAAGATGTTAACAGATCCAGATGATATGATATTATACTAGTGGAATGCCTACATCGAACGGTTAATGCTAGTTTTTTTTTTTTCACCACTCACATCTAACGGCTTATATTAAAAACTTTTTTTTTCTAATGTATAAGCTGCCCACTGGTCTTTTTGCTTTTTTTGTTTTTTGTTTTCTTGAATGTATCAAACTGCCAACTACTCATTTTGCTTTTTGTTATCCTGAAATAGTAAATAACCGTTCAAGACTTATCTACCAACTGGAAAGGGATAGAAAACATTATGCATTAGAAAACAGTAGAAAAAAAGATGAAAATAACTATGGATATTTACTATTTCTACTGAAAAAAAGATGAAAATTAATTTCAGTGTAGATGTTGATTTCTAATTATATTTGACTACTTCCACTAAATAAATAAAGCCTCTTTTTATATTTACTCCATAAACCTCTTTATATTTACAATAAGTCAAAAAAGAAGTTTTATTTAGTGAAGCCTATATGCCAAATACCATGGCAAATTATTATTAATACCATGGGCTAAATACCATATTTATAGAAGAGCTATGGTAAATAAATAAATCAATATAAAAGAGGTATAAAGAGGCATGATAAATATATAAAAAACATATCAAATATCATTATAAATCAACATCTAATTATATACCAAGTCTATGGGCCAAATACCATTGTAAATAAAAGAGGTATGGTAAATAAATAAAACCTATTTTTTTTATATTTACTCTATAAATCTCTTTATATTTACCAACACTCAAAAAATAGGTTTTATTTAGGTGAATCCTATAGGTCAAATACTATGGGCCAAATTATTATTAATATCATGCCAAAAAACCATTATTATCCCTAATATTAATATCAAAATATTAATAATAATATTATTATTATTAAATCTAATATTCATATTAATATTATTATATTTAATAACTTCGGATTAATACAATATTAAATTTTCTATATTATTATATACATTAATGTATCATGATATATATTAACTCTAGATATATATGGAAGGGAAGAACAAAGACATAGAGTGATAAAGGTGGAGAGATAGAGGGAGTGAGAAGGGAGAGATGGGGATAAAATCAAGGAGAGGGGAGAGGAGGAATGAAGAGAGAGAGGGAGAGGAGTGAGAGAGGTAGAAAAGGGTACGCGAGGAAGAGGGAGACATAAATATGGAGGGGGGGGGGGGGGTGAGAGGAGGAGAGAGGGATAGAGATAGTGAGAGGATTGGGGGGTAGAAAGAGAGAGAGAGAGAGTTATGGGGGAAGAGCGAGGATTAGAGGGAAAAGAGAGATGGGGGAAGAGAGAGGGATGTAGGAGAGGAAGGGAGAGAGAGGAAGGAAGAGGGAGAGGAGAAGAGAGGGAGGGAGATAGGAGGAGAGAGGGAGGGATAGAGAGATGGAGTTGGAGGGAAGAATAAATACATATAGAGCGAGAAGTGGAGAGAGAGAGGGAGTGAAAAGGGAGAAATAGAGAGAGCATGTGTATGTTTTGGGGTGAGATAAAGAGAAAAAGGAGAGATGGAGGGAATGGGGGGAGAAGGAGAGAGGGAGGGATATATTGACAGAGTTGGAGGGTGAAGAGAGGGAGAGAGAGGGACAAAGAGAGATATAGACATGGGAGAGAAAAGGAGAAAGGGGAAGGAAGAGAGAGAGGATGTGAGAGAGTGGAGAGAGGGAGGGAAAGAGAGATGGAGTTGGAGGGGGGAGAGAGGGAAGAATATTTATTTCACTAGATGCATTGATTTCATTGTGGATGATGATTTCTAATCCTATTTGATTTCTTGCACTATATGCATTTATTTTAGTGTAGATGTTGAGAGAGAGAGAGAGAGAGAGAGAGCAAGAAAGAGGATTGGAGAGAGAGGAAGGACAAGAGAGAGGACTTGAGAGAGAGGAAGAGAGTGATGGGGGAAGAGAGAAAATTGGAGGGAATATATATATATATATATATATATAGAGAGAGAGAGAGAGAGAGAGAGAGATGGATTTAGAGGGGGAGAGAGGGAGGGAAGAAGAAATACAGAGAGATTGATAAGTGGAGAGAGAGATTAAGTGACAAGGGAGAGATGGAGAGAGACTGTGTATGTTTTCGGATGAGATAAAAAGACAAAGAATGAGATATGAAGAGACGGGATGAGAGATGGATCTAGGTAGGGATATAGTAACAGAGTTGGTGGGTGAAGAGAGAGAGCAATAGAGATGTAGGAGAGAAATGGAGAGATAGGAAGGAAAGGGAGGATGTGAGAGAGTGGATAGAGGGAAGGAAACAAAGATGTACTTCGAGGGGGGAGAGAGGGAAGAAGATTTCATGTACTAGATGAATTGATTTCAGTGTAGATGGAGATTTCTAATCCATTTTGATTGCTTGCACTAGATGCATACATATAAAACATAACTAACAATAATTTTATATATGCTAAATATGTTTGATAACTGGTCATTTTAATTTTAAAATTTGCTTAGTTACCTAAGTTTGTTGAGATAAATATTGTTAATAAATTTAATGATGAAAAATGATGAAATAAAAATTTTGAATGCAAAGTGACAATGTAATACTGTTGAATGATAGAAAATGTGAATAATAAGAATGCACTCAATTACAAATATTCTTCATTGTAATCAATCTAAAATTATTTTCTTCTACTATTCTTATTGTCACCTTTGTTAGTTTTGTCATATTTTCATATCAATTATATGAAAAGCACAATTGAAATCATAAATCATTTAAATATTTTTCTGCAACTATTGTACTAAAAATCATACATTTTCTTTCTTGCTCTTCGATATTAATAGGTTGAATTACTAAAACATAAAAATATTGTTCTATGATCAATTACTAAAACATTACTAAAAATACTGTTCTAGGTTGAATTAATAAAACATTAATTATTTCATTTTTATGATCACCAAACATATTTATATTAATAACATTTGTTAGAATTTGTATTTCTAATCTTCAAAATTTCAAAGTATGATGTACATCTCAAAAATATACAAAATTTTTAATAATCTGAAAAATGTGACGTTGATGCCTCCAACTGGAACCAGCCTAGATCCATCTTACTCTGGATCTTATATCATGCGCTGAGAGGGATCAAATCTCTCGAGGTTCAAACCTTTCCTCAAGTTTTGCACTCAAAAAATAAATTTGCACCTCGAGAGATTTGATCCCTCTTGGTGCATGATAGATCCAGAGTAAGATGGATCTAGGCTGGTTATATCAAAGAGCATGTTTCATGTGCCATAGAAAATCATGAATTTCAAGTTATTATGAGCACTATAGAAAAAACTAGTGGTAATATTACTACAAATGTCTCCCCTGTCTCTAACCAGATAGATACTAGGCATGCATCAAGAAACATAGGACTACCATTTATAACAATTAATTTCAATCAAAGTTGATTAAAAACAACATTACCCTTTTGTGCATTAGTTGTACTAACAGAGGAAATCAATGCCTGATTTTTGGTGGTTGATTGAGTTTTTTTTTTTTTTTTTTGCAATTATAGTTTTATGGTTTTTTTCCTCTGGTTTTTTCCTACTTGTATGGATATTTTGGTAGCATCATTTCCCATGTTTCTCAAATCATATTCATAATCCTTGGCCTCTTGTAGTTTTTGAGCCTACAAAATTTACAAACAAATGAGAAACCAAATATACCAAAAGTCATAAGAATAGATGAAGCAACTCACTTCTCAGAGATAAAGAATCAACACAAATATGGATCTACCAAATGTGTCAAAGGGATAGGAACATACATCCAACTCCTTTGTAAATATATTCATATATTTGCACCATAGATATTTGGGTGTTTCCTTTTTAAGCTCCTCAACATCATGCTCAAGCTTGTCTCTCACAAAAACACAATTGTTGGACTTTTTCTAAAGTCAATGTTCCTATGGCCATGGATATAAGATACTCATAATGTCGACCAACAAAAAACCCCTTTACTGTCTCAATGTCGTCTTCAGGAGATTCTTCATAATCTGATATTGCCTCAGCAATAGCTTCCTCAATAAGTTTTCCATTCTTGGGGAATGGAGTGAAACATTTGTTCTTCAATTCAAGCAAAAACTTTGCAAGTTTCCTATTATTCACCATGATTTCTCCATTTACAAATCCTACTTGAATCTAACTAATTTATTGTCCAATTTCAGAAAATCAAGATGAAGGTTGTTTAATTGGATTTTCTGAATTCATAATTTCAATTCAATGTGAGGAGTTTTCATCCCAAAATTTGTTGCTCATTATATGAAACAAAAATAGAATTTGTGGGGCTTTCAAATTTTCAATCCAAGGAAAATTTTGAAAAGGCATTTCCAAAACACGTTCTTGGACACAAAGTACACTAAGAATTTAATACAAACCTATAACAACAATATCAAGGGCCAAGGGAACATAATACAGTGGGTAAAAATACAAAAAAGAGGGGAGGAACAAAAATGGAATAAAATAAATGCGTTAGTAATGGCCAGCCAGAAAGAATGCCCTGGCTAAAGATGACAATAAATAAAACACCTACCTTTTTCTTTTAATAGAATTCCATTCAAATACGAAAGAAGTCCTCCATAACTAAAATTTTATGAGGTAATCACGTTTAAAATTGTTCTTTAACTTGTACATTTAAAGATAATAATTGAAACCTACCAGAAAACCAAATAATGATGAGTTTGAGGAGTGTACCTTTCTTAGGGTTACCATATTTATGAATGATTCCCTTTGAGTAAAAAATTGCATTTTACTTGTACTGACTACAATAGTTAGTTTTAATTTCTTTAAAAGACTCTCTTGAAGTGAAATATTCATATTCTCTTCAGACGGTGTCACAATGGCACCTCAAAAATGGACCCTAGTATCAATATTGCATTCCTTGTAGTCTTCGAAGACAAACATTTTCATTAGAAATTCATTTCACAATATTTAAAATTTCTTAGGCGTAACCTATTTGGATGAAGGACAACAACCTACCCTTATGAAATGATCTTTAATATTATCATTCCCAATAATCATTGCTTCCGAAAATTCCTTGTATTCCTGAGTCCACTTGTGAACATGAAACTCTTTAATTCTCAATGTTGTATCTGTAATTTCCTCTATGATTCCACTAATCATGTAAATAACATAACTATCCTTTACAACTATTTTTTCATTTGTAACTTGAACACACCTAAGATTAAACATGAAAACACAAGTTGAATCAAATTTGTAAAATATTCTGCAAATATCTTTACTAAATAATGGGCATAATATTACCTTAAAATCATCGTACCAAGGTGACATTTGCTACAAGGGTTCATCATTTGTGGAAATATTCCCTGGGTTGTAGTTAGGCACAAAGGAACTACAACCAATTCCAATTTCTTGACTTCCATTCACAAGGACCATTGGAATAATTGGAACATACCTAAGCCATATACATAATACCAATGAAAACCCATGCTTCGAGTAAGACATATATATAACACAAATACTGAAAGAAGTGGTGCTTGTTTAACATATCATTGATTTATACCTATAGTGCATTGAAAACATTGTTGGTTGAAAACAAAATTTCAATGCTTGATGCAGAAATGGCTTCAAGGGGAAGGAAACAGGCTATTTTCATTGATACTGTTATCTCACTTACATTTATCGATCAAAGATTTGAATGGTCGATTACATATGACCGATATGTGAATCTGTCTACGCAGGAGAACAACGATAAGATAGGGTCTGCCGAAATAGCGAATGTTGCATGCATTCCATAGGTATTTGATTTTAATGAAATAGTTTATTTATGTGCAGATAAGTTTGATTTGGAAACAAAAACGATTATAATATCAACCAAAGATACTATTATTTCTTTGATTACAAATACATTTACGTAGATATTGAAGCTACTAGTTATGAATATGTGGTTAGATTTTTCAAATGAATATAAATTTCTAGTATTAAAAGAAAATGGCTTGAAAATATTACAATAGTTCGATTTTCCAAATTATGAGGTTCCTTCTAATCTTTCCTCTCTAGATATCACTTTTTCTAGATAAAAGTTTAGAGGGTTTTGTTGGTTGTATGCGCATTTAATGGGCCTAGAAACTACTACCACTGTGCCAAGTTCCATTCTCTACGTGCTTTATTACTCATAAAAAAATTATGTATTCAACTAGGTTGATCTTATTTCAAATCAACTGTGTTTTTAATTAGTACATTTGTAGAAGAACAATAGGATTTTCATGATGGTATATCTGATAAAAACCCTCGTCTCGAGTCACACTTTTGATGACTTGAAACATAATCCTAATTTTAGTGTTGACAAGAAACCAATGCAATTTTCTATCCCATATCGTGGAAGCAACAAGCTATTTCTTTTTTTGTCTAATTCAATATATATTTGTAAAACAAGTTATTTTCATGATAACTAGATGACAACCCCATCGAATATATGGCGAAGGACAAGTTTTCCTCTGGGGCAAGGCATACATGAGGAAAGAGAAAATAATACTTTTATTCAAGTTTATGGGTTTCAAGGTAAACCACTATTGCTTCCAAAAATTGTTATGGGGATGTATTTCGTTGTTGAAGTTTGCACACAATATTACGATTAGAAATTTAAATTTGAACAAAAAAAGAAGAAACAATTTATTACTTTTCCATTTACTGTTGGTCGATTAACCATGGAGAATGGAATTCAGCTTGCAGATTTTGCGAGGTATTTGCATTGTATTAATTTAAAAGAAGCTGAAGACTTGTGAGATGTTGATCCAGAAGGTATATTTGTCGAACATCTAAATAGGATAAAATGTGAGAGCTTGTTGACAAAAGTTGCAAGTGAAAGCGAAAAGAGTCACAATAAACATAGTTACCGATCAAACGAGAAAATTACCTAGTACTTGTTTTTTTGAGGTAGCAAAAAAAACATCTGATTCAAAAGTGGTGATGCAGAATCACCTTTTTTTTTGGAGCATAGATTTGGCAATTTAAATTTTCTTGTTTATTTTTTATTTTTTATTTTTATTTTAAATGACATGATTTTCATGTCAAATTTGAAAATTGGTGATGTAGAATAACTTGTTTTTTTTTTTAGCATATTTTTGGAACTTTAAATTTTTTATTTTATTTTATTTATTTATTTTAATTTTTTATGTCACGTCGATTTAGAAAAATGGTGATTTTTTTGGCACTTTACATTTTTTTATTTATCAAGTATGAACATTTGTTTTAAAACGTTACTAACTTTCATGCTAATTTTGAAAAGTGTTGATACAACATCAATCCCTTTTGTTTACAGTGGTGATTTTCATCTTGGTAATAAAAAATTAAAAAAAAAAGTGACAAAATAATCAAATATATAAAAAAAAAAATTCAAAAAAAGGGTGAAAAATTTTAAAAAAACTCATAAGTTAAAGAAAAAAAAATTAAGAAAAAAAAATTAGCATAGTTAAAGAAAATGATAAAATAAAATAATTTAAATTTAAAATTTAAAAATAATCAAAAAAATTAAAATAATCAAAAAATTAAAATACAAAGTAATTAAAATTCAGAAATTTAAATTAAAAAAATGTTATATTTAAAAAGAACATTAAAATACAAATTTTAAAACAATAAAAATTTAAATTAAAAAACATTGAAAATTTAAATTAAACACACATACACACACACGAAAAATGCATTTCAAAGAATAAAAAATATACATAATTAATTTTTTAGTTAAAACAATAAAAAATTTCAAGAAAATTAAAAATAATAAAATAACAAAAACATTTTTTTTTAAATAAAAAAATAAAAAAAATATAAATTAAATTAAAAATAAAATAAAATTAAAAAAATTAAAAAAATTAAAAAAAAATTAAAAAAAATAAAAAATAAAATTAAAAAAAAATAAATTTTTCTCTAAATTAAAATTTTGAGAGCTCGGATCAAGGTGCGAGAGAGTCTGAAATCCTTGCCGCTCTGGGGCCGTGGGGCCTACCGGGACAAGTAAAGGGGGGAGAGTGGCCCCAAGGGCATCAGAAAACACATTTAAAAAAAATTAGTAATTTTTAATTGTTAATTTTTTTTAGTTTTGTTTTTAGTTTTTTTAATTTATATATATATATTTTAATTTTTTTTTTTTTTTTTTTTTATTTCAGTTTTTATTTTAATGGTTTTTTTATTATATATATATATATATATATATATATATATATATATATATATATATATATATATATATATTATTATTATTATTATTATTATTTTTTTAAAGTTTTTTCAATTTAAAAAAAAATTGGTTTTTGTTATTTTTTTTAATCTAAAAATGTATTTTTCATATATTTACATACTTTTTTTAATTTAAATTATTATTTAAATTTTCTTTTTAAATATTATTTTTATTTTTTTAATTTTAATTTTGATTTTTTCTTCTTAAATTAATTCTTATTTTATTTATATTTGTAAATTTAAATTATTTTTATTTTAATATATTTTTTAATTAGTAGAAATTCTTTCGGTAATAATCACATGCAAAAGAACGTGATTGACGCGTTTCGAACCAACCAGTGTGGTTCATCATCAGGACTCAACCAGTGTGGTTGAGTCCTGATGATGAACCACACTGGTTGGTTCGAAACGCGTCGATCACGTTCTTTTGCATGTGATTATTACCGAAAGAATTTCTACTAATTTTATTATGGATCACAGAAGCTTAGATTCCAAAAATATTTTTTAATTTTAATTAATTTAAAATTTAAAATTTTAATTATTTTATATTATCATTTTTTAAAAATTATGTGGTATTATTATTATTATTATATAACTTAAAAACATAATTTTTTTTTGTTTTTTTTGTTTTGGATTAATTTTAATTTTTTTTCTTAAATTGTGTGTTTTTGAAATTTTTGTTTTTAATTTTTTTCCTTTTATTTTATTTTTATAAGTAATATTTTTATGTTTAATACCATGCCTAAAAATCATTGCAATTTTAAGACTTGATATTTGATCTTCAATGCCATGTTTATCATTGAAATTTTAAGGCTTTTCAGAGTCATGATATTTTATCTTTAATGTTATTATTAAGAATTGTTGACAATTTACCCCGAAAAGAAAAGGACGTTATTCCAACATTAACACTTTTCATTTTCAAGGTGTTTTTTGCACACAAAAAATTGACGACGTTATTCCAACATCAACACTTTTCATTGTTAGGATGTTTTTTTCACACACAAAATTGATGATGTTATTCCACCATCAACACATTTTGTTTCGAGGTTGTTTTGTCAATCCTTTTTTTAAGAAAAAAATTGGATTTTAGCATAATTTAAAAAAATGTTTAAATTTGACCCTTAAAAAAAAGTTCATTATGGAAGACACATTTTTCGTTTTTGGGTTGTTTTTTCATGTGTTTTGAGTTTTTTTTGGGCTAGAGTTCTCGTTTTGAGGTAATAGTTCCCATTTGATCGGTAATTGTGTTAATATTGCAAGCAAATAAAGAAGGAGCAATGACTATTAGAGAAATTGTTGAATAAGCAATTATTAGCAGTGAAACAATGCATAAATGAAGAAGTGGAAAAGTTGTGAAATATTCTATTTGCATACTCAAAATTTCTTTGTATTCGTCTTCAAGAGAAACAAAACGAAAATATACTGAAGTTGCACAATTGATTCACTATTAGCTGTTGAAGATGACAAAAAGCCTCAATTGAAAAAATGCAAACAAGAAGCAGTCAAGAAGCTACCAATGAGGAGTTGAAACTCTGCTACCTGACCGGGTCAGTAGTGTTTTGAATGAAAATAAAAAAATAATGAAGCAAATTTCAAAATAATTTTCTATTTTTGATGATCAGTTTATCGATTTTCAAGATGAAAACTATAACAGAGAGTAAAATATTGAAAATGGAAAAAGTAAGGATACATGGTAAAACATTTATTGGTGCGACATAAATGAATATTTCTTTATATGGAATTGTAATCAGATATGTATGATCAGTTTATCGATTTTCAAGATGAAAACTATAACAGAGAGTAAAATATTGAAAATGGAAAAAGTAAGGATACACGGTAAAACATTTATTGGTGTGACATAAATGAATATTTCTTTATATGGAATTGTAATCAGATATGTTTTGACATTGCATGAAGCTACTAGGAATGCGCTTACAATATCTATTGAGGAACAAAATGCAAAGAACCTGGTAGCAAAAGAAACAATAGAGATGCTGAAAAATGCTTTAAATCTGTGTCCTTTGTTAATGACTCTAATTGGAATAAAAACTCAACAATTCCCAATTCCCACTACTAGCACATCTCATGGATCTATTGGAGCACTACAACTGGTCAATGTAGATAAATTTCATATAGTCAATAACATATGCTAGAGATTAGAAATGATTGAGCATGCATGGCAAATGATTTCTGTTTTTCTACAATTAGCATAACAAATCAACTCATTTGTCTATTTTCCCACACTAATACAAAATGACTAATTGGTTACTAAAAAAATTACTAAAATTTGCGTATAAATGACCATTTTTCAGTTGGTGACCAATATGGGATAATTTATAATATCTCAATAGTGCGACCAATTTTTAGTTGTATTTGGCTTAATCAATAATTGGTTTTCTCAATTTTATCGTCTAGCATTTTATTTAGCCATAAATTTGGTCATAAATTTAGTCATTTATTTAGTCATTAATTGACTCAATTAATGACCAAATACACAACAAAATATACTATAGCATGATCACCCAAGAAAACCAATTAATGACCAAAGAAATACGAACAAAATGTTGGTCACTTTATAAGATACTATAAATTAGCTACTAATAGTCATATATATGCAAATGTTGGTCATCGTTTGAAACCAATTAATGACCAAAGAAATATGACTAAATTTCAGTCATGTTATAAGATATTGTAAATTAGCTACTAATAGTTGCATATATGCAAAATTTAGTCGTCATTTATAATCACAAATTTATCATTTACAGTAGTCATTTATTAATTTTGGTAGTTTCATATTATTATATAAAAGACTGATTTAGTAGTTTATATTAATTTATTGTACTTTCATTAATAATTATTATAAACCACTAATTTAGTTATCGTATATTCATTTTATTTTTGTTCATCATTAAGCAATATAAACTAATAATTTTGTAGTTTTAGATTGATTTCATGTGTTCATTATTAATCAACATAAATTAATTAGTCAGATTTTGTGACTAAATTAAAAAATTGTCATACAATGTGCATGTTCATCTAATATGAAAACACAAAGTTACATTTGTTAATTACAATACTAAATAATATCAAGTACAACTATAAATAATTCTAACCACATAAATTATATTATATGTGTTGAATATTGCAACAAGAAACAGTGAAGGAGGCATCCTGAAACATCTTTCCTGATCCTAGTTGGAAAGTGATCACCAAAACTAGGTGGGGACTACATAGGTGATTTTTGTCGCAAAGTCTATTTTTAGACATGTCGATCATGATTCTATGAGTTGCAGGATGCTATTTATGGAGGGATGGTCAAGTTGGAAAAATAGATGGACTTCTATTTTTAGACATACTGGGCGGAGTCTATTTTTAGACTGCCGATTAAAAATAGTCAATTGAATATTATTAGCTCTTAATAATATTTGGACTATAAACATTATCTTATCCTCTTGAAACACTTTAGTTTGAGCTACGGATGTAGCACATGCGGTATCAGAAGGAATTACGCTATTCTAGGGGTTAGTTGAGCTATTGCATGGTTGACCAGAGTTAGAACTCATGGCGAGTTTGGTGGAGTTGATGAGGCAGGTTGATGGAGTTGTGTTTGGTTTAACTTAGTTGAACTAGATGTATTTAGTCTAACCTGATTAATACACTAGTGATGGTGGTGTGAATTAATTATTAATTAATTCACTAATTATTAACTCATAAATCAACTAAAGAACACATTGGTTAACTGCAGTGCATGGACAGTTCAGTGGAGACCAGTGTTAGAGGTGGGTGAAAGGGTGAGTCTACTATCAGTTGTGACTATAGCTGTGCATGATATTTGCACACACATTGATTGATATTTCCAATGAGGATTTCGCAATACAAGCCAGTGGGATTCGAACTTGGATCTAATCATTCTTCATCTTGGATTGCGCGAGTGACAGTGGGAGAGATTTGAGCACGTGACTTGTTCAAATCTGAGCTAGTTTGTGTGTAAATTTTGGAGATAGTACTGAGTACTTGTGAGGAGTATTGTACTATGATTGTTACATTTTCTCTATCATTATAATATACAGATATTTGGGGGTTTTCAGCTATTTCTTTCCCCATTACATACTGTGTTGATATGTGTGCTTGATTATGATTTAATGTGCGCATGCGATTGTTTCTATTTCCGCATATTGATGATCAATTGTAGAAGAGTTTATGTATTATGCATGAAGCTTAAATAGTGTGTAATCAGGATAATCTCGGTGAATAATTCAACCATTATTCAAATTTCTACATGGTATCAGAGCGAAAATTGATCATCGGATATATTGTAGTGATTACAATTTATTTCGGTAGACAGAGTCTGTAAGCGGGCCAGGTAGCCTCTGGATCCATCCTTTCTCTGAAAGGTGATATATCCAGTAAATTCCCCTACAGTCGATATCTGTGCTAGAAATAATTTGTTCTCACAGATCCAGAAGCAGTTGAGTTTTGAGCTTGGAGCAGGTCGAATTTGCGGCGGTGTTTTTCTTGGTGTCGAAGTCAAAATGTCTTTCATTGGATTGCGATTGGAGTATGCCCTGGAGGGTAGCTCAAATTATATGGCATGGAAAGACAAGATGGAGGCTGTGTTAGATGATAATGGGCTGTTGGAGTTCATAGAAAAAGAAGTTCCAAAGCCTACTTCTAATGATCCTGCTGTAATTGAAGCTTGGCAAAAGAAGACAGCAAGGTGTCGAAGGATTTTGTTGGAGGGCATGAAGGATCACATAGTATCCAGCCTGCATGGTAAAGCTTCTCCATTCTTGATGTGGAAAGCTTTGACATATTTTTTCCAAAGCAAGAGCGACCAGAGGACGTTGGCGCTCAAGGATAAACTCAGGAAAATAAAAATGGAGAAGAATGACACTATTCCGGTATACTTGACAAAGTTTGTCCACTGCAGGGATGAGCTTGGGAGTGTAGGAGTTAGTATGGATGATGAGGAATTGATGAGCTTGGCTTTCCTTGGGCTTCCGAAGAGTTGGCACTCCTATCAGGACTCTGTCAATGGTCGGGAAAAATTTCCAGGATGGGAGCGAATTTGGTCGGATCTTGTGCAGGAGGAGATAAGGCGGGAGACCAGGGATGGATCTTCATCAAAGAATGATGATGAAGAGGATTGCGCTTTGGATGCCAAAGCAAGGAAGGGGAATGGAAAGAAGAATGCTTCTCAATCCGGTGCGGATGGTAAAGAGCATGACATGTCCAAAGTGAAGTGTTTTCACTATCACAAGCATGGGCATTACGCCACGAATTGTCCACAGAAGAAGAAGAACAAGAAGGCTGCTAGAGCTGTAGCTGGTGAGGCTCTTGCCTTGCAATTTGAGCAGGACTTCTCATTGATCGCATGCATGGTGTCTAGTGCATCGTGATCGGGGTGGTATTTTGATAGTGGCGCTTCCTTTCACATGACGAGAGATGTGAATCTTTTCAGTGACTTGGTGGAGAAATATCTCCAGTTGCATGTTGATTTGGGCGAAAATGGACGATACAATGTGACCAGAATTGGTACCATAACCTTTCAAAGGGAGTCAGGTAAACTCATTCTTTTACAAGATGTAGTGCATGTTCCAGGTTTAAAGAAGAATTTGATCTCAGTCGCAATGTTAGAGGATAAAGGGTATGAAGTTGTCTTCAATGAAGGAAAAGTTTTTCCTTCGGCACAAGGCAACGGGACAAGTCAAGAAGGTTGGGATTGAGCAAAGAATCTCTACGGACTTGAAGTAGATGGGATGTCTACGGAGCTTCCTACTTTTCGGAAGTGCAAGAAAGCCATGCAATTGAAGCTTGAGAGGGAGCTGGATTTGCATGCAGGTGAAAGTGAACCTCGAGATGTGGAGCAGCCACAAGAGGATCATGGAGTGGAAGAGACCACTCATGCAGAGAAATTTCGTGCCAGATGGGCAGAGGGAGTGCATGCAGCTATACCACCAGGTGAGAGGTGGGGCGACATGCATGATTAATCCCATGAGGAGATTTCTGGACAGATTCATGAGATGGTGTGGATCTCATGAGTTGAACCTGGCTACGAGGTGCCCATAGCGCAGCAGTAGCAAGATCAGTTGGAGTGATGCAAGCAGATCAAAGTGACAATGTCGGATACTGGAGCGCGGATCAGAGTTGACAGCAAGTGCAGAGTGCATGGGTGCAAAGAGTTCAACAACACAGTGGTTCCTGATGACATGTGTAGTTGGCCAAGAAGAAGTCGAAGACTTTGATGATAGATGCTAGATGCATCAAGACTGATTGAGTTTTTTGGAGCCTATTCAGTTTCAGAGGAGGTGAAGAGCAGATGCATGGAGTTGCATGGCGCTTGTGAAGGTTGCAGGGCGAATGCATGGAGTTGCATGTCGCATGCAAAGAGAGTCCTTTCTTGTTGAGAGGGAGTGTTGAAAATGGCAACAAGAAACAGTGAAGGAGGCCTCCTGAAACATCTTTCCTGATCCTAGTTGGAAAGTGATCACCTAAACTAGGTGGGGACCACACATGTGATTTTTGTCGAAAAATCTATTTTTAGGTGTATGTCTATTTTTAGACATACGGAGCATGATTCTATATGAGTTGCGGGATGCTATTTATGGAGGGATGAGGTCGAGTTGGTAAAAATAGATGGACCTCTATTTTTAGACATTGGGCAGTTTCTATTTTTAGACTGTTGAGCTAAAAATAGAACAGTCAAATATTATTAGCTCTTAATAATATTTGGACTATAAACATTATCTTATTCTCTTGGCGCACTTTAGTTTGAGCTACGGATGTGGCCATGCAGCTGACAAAGGAATTACGCTATTCCTAGGTGTTTGGTTGAGCTATTGCATGGTTGACTTCAGTTAGACTCATGTGGCAGAGTTTTGGTGGAGTTGATGAGACAGTTGATGGAGTTGTGTTTGGTTTAACTTAGTTGAACTAGATGTATTTAGTCTAACTGATTAATACACTAGTGATGAGTGGTGTGAATTAATTATTAATTAATTCACTAATTATTAACTCATAAATCAACTAAAGAACACATCAGTTAACTCAGTGCATGGAAAGTTCAGTGGAGATCAATGTTAGAGGTGGGTGAAAGGGTGAGTCTACTTTCAGTTGTGACTATAGCTGTGCATGAGATTTGCACACACATTGATTGAGATTGCCAATGAGGATTGCGCAGTACAAGCCAAGGGGATTCAAACTTGGATCTGATTCATTCTCATCTTGGATTGCGCAGTAGAGGCAGGCAGACAGTGGAGGAGATTTGAACCTGTGACTTGTTCAGATCTGAGCTAGTTTGTGTGTAACTATTGGAGATAGTACTAAGTACTTGTGAGGATTATTGTACTATGATTGTTACATGTTCTCTATCATTATAATATACATATAGTTGGGGGTTTTCAGCTATTAGCTTTCCCCATTACATACTACGTTATATGTGTGCTTGATTGTGTTTTAATGTGCGCATGCGACTGCTTCTATTTCCGCAAATTGATGATCAATTGTAGAAGAGGTTATGTATTATGCATGAAGCTCAAATAATGTGTAATCAGGATAATCTCGGTGAATAATTCAGCCATTATTCAAATTTCTACAATATGAAATGTCAAGTGTTACAATATGAGTTTCCAACTTAATATTGGTTGGACTACAATTTACACATGAAATATTGTTTCATCACTTCAAAACATTATCATTGTGTTGCCAAGGTATTGCAGTTGAATTCACCAACTTTAAAGACTTAACCATCAGTCTGTATGTTCATGTCTCAAGTGGGATATTGTGTTTAAGGGTATCACTAGACCAATTCTCTTCTCTCTTTCTTTCTTCATTTCTCATTCCAGTGTTATTGTTGTCCTCTTTCTTCAATTCCTGCTTCTTACCATCAATATTGAGTTCCTCTTCTAAAAATTAAAGAAGATACAATACTGAATATAAGAAATGAAAGTTGATGAATAAAGAATATAAATAAAGTAGACGGTAAAGGATTTATATTAAATATAACTCAACATCAACAATTTCAATGCCATTTTCCCCTAGAAAAACAAAAAACTCGAACAAGTTTTCTTTAGTTGAGCGATAGTGGCCACTACGTGACTAGATGACCTATATAAACAAAGAAAATAAAAATTCACCATATAAAATAGCGCCTCAAGAAATTATTATTAAAACTTCAGGAACTCTTAGGCACAATCATGTCAGCTAAGTTATATGCTAAAAAGCACAGGTTGTAGATAGCTTGTAAAAAAAAATGGTTTTAAAAAGATAATATATAATAAATAATGTATGACAACTTGATGGAAAATTGCACCATAGAAAAAAAAATCTTCTATGGTTACCTATACATGCGGGTGGGTAACGTGCCCCAATATGCCATGATCCTTAGGGTCGTGAGGAAGTAAACCTCCTACTAACATAATGATTGAATGGTTGCATCTTGGACTTGCCACTCCTCTGTGAGTCTAAAAAGTAAAAATAAATCCATCCTTAACTAGTTGTCATCCATAGTATCATTTTCGCATATTATCTTCACATACCCACCAAAAATCTTAGAGATGCCAAAAAAATGGAACTTTGGAATTTTTTCTAAAACTATGCCATTTACACCCCCTTACATTGTATCTAACCAAATGTACCTACTTGAATTTCTTATTTCATATTCATTTATATATTGAAAAATATTTATTTCAAAAACCAATACAACTCCAATATCTAAAGATCCTAACACTCATCCATATTTTCCACAAAACATAGGAATGAATACTCTCTTCTGGTTAACCCACTAGTTTTAATATATATTTTTTCTTCTTTGCATTCTCGAAGCACATAAAGTGATATTCTATTAGTTGGTCAACAAGATTTTATTAAAAGAGAAAATTCTATATTTTTCATGAAATGTCTCGATGCAAATTTTAATAGCTTTCCATAACAAATAAACCCTTTCATTATTATATCAAAGAGCATGTTTCATGTGCCATCTAAAATATGAATTGCAAGTTATTATGAGTACTATAGAAAAAACTAGAGGTAATATTACTACAAATGTCTCCCCTGTCTCTAAGCAAGTAGATGCCAGACATACATAAAAAAACATAGGACTATCATTTATAACAATTAATTTCAATCAAAGTTTATTAAAAACAACGTTAAACTTTTGTGAATTAGTTGTAGTAATAGAGGAAATCAATACCTAATTGTTGGTGGTTTATTGAGAATCAAATTTTTTCGATAATTACATGTTTTTAGTATTTTTTCTCTGATTTTTCCTACTTGTATGGATATTTTGGCAGCATTATTTCCCATGTTTCTCAACTCATATTCATCATCCTTGGCCTCCTGCAGTTCTTGAGCCTACAAAATTTACAAACAAATGATAAAAAAAAATATAACAAAAGTCATAAGAATGGATGAAGCAAATCACTTCTTAGAGAGGAAGAATCAACACAAATATGGATCTACCAAAATTATCAAAAGATTAGGAACATACATCCAAATCCTTTGTAAAGATATCAAGGTATTTTCACGATAGAGATTTCGGTGCTTCCTTTTTAAGCTCCTCAACATCAACCTCAAGCTTGTCTCTCACAACACATAATTGTTGGACTTTTTCTAAAGTCAATTTTCTTATTTCCATGGATAGAAGATACTCATAATCTCAGTCAACACGAAAAACCCTTTACTGTATCAATTTTTTCTTGAAGAGACTCTTCATAATTTGATATTTCCCCAACAATAGCTTCCTCAACATGTTTTACCTTCTTTGGGAATGGAGTGAAACCTTTTTTCTTCAATTCAAGCAACAAATTTGCACATTTCCTATTGTTCACCATGATTTCTCCATTTACAAATCCTAGTATGAATCTAACTAATTTATTGTCCAATTTCAGAAAATCAAGATGAAGGTTGTCCAATTGGACTTTTTGAATTCACAATTTCAATTCAATGTTAGGAGTGTTCATCCCAAAATTTGTTGTTCATTATATGAAATAAAAATATATTTTTGGGGTTTTCAAATTTTCAATCCATGGCAACTTTTGAAGAGGAATTTCCAAAACAAGTTCTTGGACACAAAGTACATTAAGCATTCAATACAAACCTATAACAAAAATATGAAGGGCCAAAGAAACATAATACAATGGTTAAAAACACAACAAAGAGAGTAGGAACATAAATGGAAGAAAACAAATGCATTGGTAATGGCTGGAGAGAAAGAGGGAAATGGCTAAAGAGGACAATAAATAAAACACCTACCTTTTTCTTTTCATATAATTCCAGTCAGATACGGAAGAAGTCCTCCATAACTGCAAGTTTATGAGGCAATCCCATTTAGAACTGTTCTTTAACTTTTACATTTAAAGACGAAAATTGAAACCTACCAAAAAACCAAATAATGATGAGTTTCAGGAATGCACCTTACTTAGGGGTCTCATATTTATGAATGATTCCCCTTGAGTCAAAAAGATGAATTTTACTGATACTAATTGTAGTAGTCAGTTTGAATTTCATTAAAATAATTTCTTGAAGTGAAATATTCATATTCTCTTCAGACAATGTCTCAATGACACCTAAAAAATAGACCCTGGTATCAATATTGTATTCCTTGTAGTCGTGGAAGATAAACATTTTCATTATAAACTCATTTCACAATATTTAAAATTTCTTAGGTGTAACCTATTTGGAAGAATGACAACAACTTACCCTTATGAAAGGATCATTAATCTTATCATTCCCTATAATCAATGCTTCCAAAAATTCCTTGTAATCCCGAGTCCACTTGCGAACATGCAACTCTTTAATTCTCAATGTTGTATCATTAATTTCGTCTATGATTCCACTAATCATGTAAGTCACATAAATATTCTTTACAACAGTTTGTTCAATTGTACCTTGAAAACACCCAGGATTAAACATGAAAACACAAGTTGAATCAATTTTGCAAAATATTCTACAAATATATTTATTGAATAATGGACATAATATTACTTTAAAACCCTTGTACCAAGGTGTCATTGGTTACAAGGGTTCATATTGGTTACAAGGGTTGCGGAAATATCCCTTGGGTTGTAGTTAGGCACAAAGGAACTACAACCAATTCCAATTCCTTCACTTCCATTCACAAGGACCATTGGAATAATTGGAACATACCTACGCAACAGAAAAAATACCAATGAAAACCATGATTGCAGTAAGACATATATATAACACAAATACAGATGTATAAGACTCCCCTGGTTTATACAAAATTCCTGAATCCCACAATTCGTCATCCTTTTGTACCTTCATATCAACTTATGTAGAATTTATGAATACAAAAAATTATCATCCTTCTGCACCAAATTACTTACCAAGCTGGCTCAATTTTCTAGCCATCTTCATTCAAGTAGTCCAAGAGTACATCATCCTATTTTGAGAACAAGAAGCATGTTATTAGTGACAAGCATGTGAAAACATATCGAGTGCTTACATGGTATTTTACACCCTGTCATAAATGACCCACCATAGGCAAGAGGTTTCATTTAGATCTCAATATAAATAAAAAAGGTAAAGATCATTAATATTTCAAAGGAATCTAAGAACAACTTCATGTGAAACCTTCATTGTTGTTGTTCTGCATGCTTTTGTTAGTATTGTTACTACAACAACTACAAATTCTATAATGACAGAGGATGCAAGCCTTGCTTCATAGTCAAGACTCACTGTAGAGTCTCTTTGAGCAACTAAATGGCATATGGCTCCAAATGAATTAACTGTGCTTGACTGCATTTGTTGGGAAAGAAGCAACCTCTTCAAAATACAATCTATCCTACTCTATACAACTTTATGTTTCCTCAGAAAAAATGGCTATGTGCTTTCCCCCTCTTCTTGATATGATCTAATAATAGGAAAAATAAAGTACAAATGACATAATTTAACCTGTGATAAAGAAAGAATACGAAATTTAAGCATCACTACTATCCTAGACAACAACAATTGACCCCTGAGACACTACCTCCGGAGATGTAGGGAAAGGTATAGAACCACTAGAGGTGGGAATTTTCAACCTTTTTGTGTCTCTACTCAATGCTAAAATGTCCTTCAATTCCCATTTCATCATTTTTGGCACCCATCTTATCATTAGTGACAGCCAAAGAAATAGTAATTCCAATAATAGTATAAGAAACAAAGAAGCCATAGGTCACGTCATTTTATAAGGAACAGAAAGTGCTAATGAACTCCCATCATTAAGAGTTTCATTAATGGGTTCAGGCACAACAAAGGGACAAAATGACAATTCAGACTTCAATTTTTCTTGAGGAGTTACTTAGGGTAATGATGGGATGCAAGAAGTCAATAAGTTTTTCTTCCCATTACACACTTTCTAGGCTATAGGGTTAGAGAAATATGCCTTGGAGTGATTTTAGGAGAATATAGGTAAAGGTGCCTTACAACATTGTTAAGTTGAACTCCCTCATGAATGGGAGTTTACATACTCCATACAGGAGATGGTGATCTAAATGGAGATGGTAAACTCATAGTGGTTTATGGATTGTCCATATACCTGACCCTAACCAAATTAGGAGATATTTCCAATCTACTAACTCAAGAATGACATTTTGTAGCTTCCAAGTGAACTAAATTCATATCCATAACTCCTGAATTAGACAAACTCATGGAAAGGCTTACAATCCTCATGCCATCTCCAAACATAGTGCTCGCTAAAACTTATGACATAATCAACAATGAATTTTTGGGAGTGTACACCTTACAACCCTTACTAAATATTTTTCCCATGAATTTTTGTTGTAGTCAAATGCCAAGGTTGTTCCCACAACTTATCCCTTTGATTGGATGAAACACTACCAATACAAGTTGCTGAAAAACTACATTGGGGACATTATGAGATTTCTTGGACCACACGTAGTTAGAAATTTCAAGTGTAATGAAAATATTATTCATACCAAATACATTCCAATAAGAAAAGTAACTAGAATTGGGAATGATAACAAGCATTTGAGTAGAAACAATTATGCCAATAATATCACCGAAAGCTTCTATCATAGGAGGTTCTTATGGTAGAGAGCCCTAAATAAGAAAATAAATAAATTATAGCATTATCATTGAGGTCTTTGAAGAGCATGACACATTCTTATTGCCTTGATTATCATAAAATATTAGATATTATTATTTTTATTATATATGCTAATTTACTAATCGATTCTTGTAAGAACAAGGTCAGAGCTCAACTGTCTTCTGTAATTTGTGAACCTTCAAGGTCCAGGTGAAGAAAATCTAATTTCAAAAAAAGACAATTCCTATTTGGTTTCAAGCACAATTAGTCATATAAAAAACATTCTTAGACAATAAACATCCCTATCTACAAAAACATGCCAGTTAAAAGCAATGTTGCAAATATTGACATCGGGTAAAATCCGCAAGTGTTCAAAAAACTAAAAATTGTAAAAAATAGAGAAATATCAATAAAAATCAGCAAACATCGACCAAAATAAGATACTGTCAAAATATTGGAAAAAAATGGCAAACATTGGGCCGACCAAAAAGTGATGATTTCACAAATTTTTCGTGATAAAATCAAGATGTTTGCAACACTAGTTGAAGTGTAACAAACATTGAGATGACTAAACAAAATTAAAATAATAAATATAAGTAAAAAAAAATACTCACATAAGAGAACCATGGAAAAGAACATGTGCACACAATTGAAGTTGTTGTGAATCAGTGAAAAGTTGTTGAATCGAGGTTGCTATTGGTACTTCTACAGTATTTAGATCTGATAAATTCCCTGCCGAAACATTACTTAATAATGGGCATTGTTTTCTAATATCAGGTTGACATGCACACAATGGAAAAGTGATGCTAGGTGAATAATTTTCTGATCTCATTGGTGCACCTTTCACATCCCAGCATAATACAAAAACCTGCTTCTAGTCTTTCACTGGAGCTCCCATCCAGCTCATTTGAAAACTAAGTTGAACTAAAACAGATACATATATGGAAAAAAGATCAAAAAATCAGATACAATATGACAAGGAAATGTCATATATATATATATATGAAAAAAAAACATATTACCATTCATATTTTAGAATCTAGATTGTCGCAGATATTTATTATTGCATAATGGGTATAACACACAAATTTATAAACAAATCCACTAAAAATTTAGGGAAAAATCCCATCTTATAAAATAATATTGAACACTAAATAACGATTATGTTGTTTTTAAATGCCCATCAGGTTACAATGTACAAACTCAAAGCATAAATTCAAATCAAAATAGAAAGTGCATTTACTATTGGTCATTTTTAAAGGACCTTATGAAAGAAACTTGAGGCGAGATTGTAATGCAGTTTTGCATATCATCCATAAACTAACGAGAAAACTAAGGCAGTGAATATAAACCTTAGATATCTATTAAGATATTTGGTCATAGAGAAGAAAAAAAATGGGATTTTTTATTGGCACATACAATATTTGAGCACAACAACTTGGTCAATAGCTCGACGGGAAAGAGTTCTTTCCAGATTGTAAATGGAAGGTCATAAAGTGGTGTAACAGATTTGGAAAGTCCATCTGAAGCAAGAAAGACTCCAAAGCTCAAAATCCAATGTTATAATAATATTGATCATTAATGAACAATTATAGATATATTTTTTAATTCTCATCATACTACAGTCTACAAATATCCTTCAAACAAAATATATGTCAGTGAGCACATTAAATTGGCATTGGGAAGTCAATGAGCACGTTAACTTACCTATGTGCATCTTCCCTCTAACTCCAAGAATTGATGACTTGTGTGATCCAAATATTTTTAATTCAAGGATACATACATAATTTCACTTAAAAGAGCATGTAACCCAATAACATAAACACATGAAATATGAAAAAATTAAAAGAAAGCATGAGATCAACGGAACAATACAATTTGATAACAAAGTTCATCCAATGTGGGCTACGTCTCTGGGCCCTTCTCAATGTG
Source organism: Pinus albicaulis (assembly GCA_034641835.2). Lineage (NCBI taxonomy): Eukaryota > Viridiplantae > Streptophyta > Pinopsida > Pinales > Pinaceae > Pinus > Pinus albicaulis. The sequence goes on from CM076582.1 coordinate 998,503,631, forward strand.
GGGAGGCCTATTTAATTAAATATTAGCATAAATAAATTACAAGAAATTACAGAATGACACCTTGCACCCCCACTTCCGGGCATGACCTGAAAATGTAGACCTTTGCTGGAGAAACGGGCTACACGGTTGGATTCCTAGCAAAAAAATCGTGAAAAATGACTATAAATTTGATAAAATTCTGACACCAGCACTTATGAACCCCCAAGGAATATTTCTCAGCATAAAATAATTCCCTTACATCAAGGTTCCACTCTTGGGACCCAAAGCTAGGGTTCTGCTGGTCATGGTTCCACCCTGGTTGGAACTTCGCTCCTTTCCGCTCCTCCCTGTCGATGCATTGAAATGGTTCTTATGTAGCATTGGCAGTGAAATTTACAAAGGACGGGTCGTTGGCCCATTGGTTGGTGGTGTCCGAGTTTGGGCGGTGGCTCGAAAGTTCCCAGATTCCAACCCTCGAGACCCCCATTATGGCATGTCACTGTGTTATATTTAGCGTGTGGTTTATTTTGTTGGATCCGCCATTTTGAATGATGATGAGACTGCCTATTTTGGCAGGCTGAGAGGATTCAAATCATGTCGGTCTCACCATAACAATTGTTCGGTGGCGGGGTCCGAGTCACCCGTTGGCTAGACTCATATGGTTCCATATATGTATTTTATAGTTGGGGGGGTGGAAGAGTTGGTGGCCCGCCACCCTAACTTTAATATATATGTTTTTTATATATTTGGAGGGTGGTAGTGTTGATGGCCTGCTACCCTAATTTTTTAATATTTTTTATATATTTGGAACTAGGAGGTTAAAAATTTCGTCGACCAAAATTGGGGTGACTAGACAAATTAATTAAGAGGTGACAAATTCGCTTGTTCTTGTGAATAGAATTCATGTGCCAAACCTTTGCCAAATTGTTGCCTCATTAGTGACTGCCACTGGGCCTAGTTTGACCAAACCTTTGACTGGCCATAAATTTCACATACGAAGTTAGATTGCAATGTCATTCACACCGTTGGAAATATTGCAACGACATATTCGATCTAACCCTAGTTTCACTTTAATCCAGTGACTTTGATTTTTGAGCTATTTCTGGATTTTGAGCATTTTTGGAGCCACCTGGATTATTCCTCCCCACTAATGAGATTCCAACAACAAATGAAATGTCTAGTCTGGTAGTAGTCAGGTAGTTGAGACCTCCTATGATTTGTCTATACTTCATTACATCCTCAAATTCTTTTCCTTCAGTGGATGTGAGCTTTAAGTTCTGTTCCATTGGAGTAGTCAAAGGATTGCACTCATCCATGCCAAACCTATTCAACATATCTCCATTGTACTCCTTTTAAGAGATGAATATAAACTTTAGATGTTGAGTTACTTAAATAACAATATAGTAGTGAACATAGCCCAAATATTAAATTTCAAAATATTTCCTCAATTATTTCTTTATGGACACAATGTAGCTCTCATTATTCTCTTTCATCAGAAGATCATCTACATGCACCACAAGATATACAATTGTTTTGCCAAGTTTCTTGACAAACAAAGTTGCATCATCAAGATCATAATGTTTGAAGTTGAGTTTCAGAAGATGCTTAGTTAACTTCTTGTACCAGGCTTGCGGTGCTTTCTTGAGGCCATATGAGGATTTTAAAAGCTTGCATACTTTGTGTTCCCGACCCTTCACAAAAATCATTCCAGTTGGGATATAAAAACATTATCTGCATTCAAGAATTTTTTTTTTACATCCATTTGATGGAATTTCCAACCATTCTGAGCTTCCAAGTCAAAGAGTGTCTAGATGGTAGCCCATTTTGATGTGGGAGAAAAGGCATCCCCATAGTCAACCCATTCCTTATGTGCAAAACCTTTTTCCACAAGCCTGAATTTATGCTTGTCAAGTGAGCCATCTGCTTTATAAATTTTTTTGAAGACCCACTTGTAGCCAATTGGTTTGGTTCCCAATGGAGGATCAAACAAATTTTAGGTGCCATTATTTATCAAAGCATCATATTCTTTCTGCATTGCTTCTTTCCATTCATCAAGAGAATTGGCTTCTTTGAAGGAAGTTGGTTTTAAATCTGTAGAAAAATTTAGTTCACAATAATAAGAAACATCCATATCAACTGGTGAATTAGGATTGTCAGCATCCCCTCGATTCTGTCTGGTTGAGCTTCTTGTTCTTTTCTTTCCAAACTCATCAGGATGAACACTTTCAAGTGTCTTTGTCAACCTTTTTGGAGGACCCTTCTCAGATGGCCTAGGATACTCAATTGACTGAGATGGGGCTGAATCAAGATTTAGTCTCCCAATTTTGTCAATCACATCACTCAAAATGTCATCAATATCTGGAGCTTCATGCAGGGGAGAGAGTGCTTCTGAAGAAGATTCCACAGATTGATCCAGTTTAGGAATCCCCCCTTTAAGATGTGTAATCTCCAAACTCTTGAAAATATTTTGCATGACTGAATCTATCTAGGTGATCAATTTTTCACTCAACAACATTGTCAGCCTTAAAATATTCAAGAAATATCACATCTCAAGATATTATAAAATTATTGTTCATTTCGTCATAGAGATGGTACGCTTTGGAGATATTTGAGTACCCAAAGAAGATACACTTGCAACTCCTTGCACCAAGTTTGTTTCTTTGTTCCTTAGGTATCAAGGAATAATAGGCGGAACCAAAAACCTTGAGATGCCTCACCAAAGGAATGTGGCCATACCAAATTTCATAGGGAGTCTTGTTTTTTATAGAATTAGATGGACACCTATTCTTTACATACACAACACATAGGGTTGCATCAGACTAAAACATTAGTTTAACATTCTTGAAAAACATCTTGGAATGTACCATATTTAAGATTGTCTTATTCATTCTCTCATCTACTCTGTTATGTTGGGGATTAGAAGGAATGATTGTTTGATGTTTGATCCCATGATGGCGAAGATATTTTTCAAATTCATTTGAAGTGTATTCTTTTCAATTATCAGTGCTAATAAAGCCAATATGATAATGTACATCATTTTCAATCCATGCATGAAAGTTATTGAATGTTTCAAAATATTCAAATTTATTCTTCAATAAATAAACCCAACACATTCCGGTGTAGTCATCAATAAATGTCATCATATATTTATTACCATTTTCATAAGGAACAAGAACTGGACCACATAAATCAATATGAATTAGTTCAATTTTTATATGTACTCTGGAATGAGAATCATGAATAGGATGTTTGTTGTGATTTCCTAAGATACAATCATCACATTGCTTAAGTTTCCTAGGAATAGTAGGCAAACCAGTAACACCATTCTTCTTTAACAAATGAATGTTTTTGTAGTTCAAGTGTCCAAATATAGCATGCCAAAAAAGAATAGATGGAAATGTACCTTCATCATAATGAGAACTATATGAAAATTTTTGTGCATGAGCAAAGGTTCCTTACATATTTATAAGTATTTATTCTTCTATCAAAGTCATGACAAGTGAGCGATATGATGCTTTTCTGACTTAAACCTTGCCATCAAATATATGACTGGATTATCCTTGCGGGTGGATGTGGATCAAATACAACAATTTTATCCTTAGCTATGGGAGGTCTAGAACATCATGTAGGAGAAAGTCAAGAAGACCACACAGTTTGAGCTTGATGGTTCCAAGCATTGATGGCTTGAGTTTTGACTTGTCTGCAAATTATACTTCTCCATCGACATTGTTAGTGAATTATTCAAATAAAGCTCTCCTAAAAGTAATGTCACACAAGTTTCTCTTGAATCAAGAAATCAATTGTCATCTTTCCATGAAGAAAGTGAAGCAATGAATAATTCTTTAGTTACTCCAATGTTGCAATGCGCCACAACATAATGAGCGAACTCAGGTGCTTTACCTTTCCCTTTGTCAATTGTTTTAATTTTTTATTCATTTCTTTCTTGCTCAATTTGGTACCAATGAAAATTACAAGTACACGCACCATTTCCATCTTTATTGCATTGTAAGCAATGAAAATCATACTTTTCTCCTTGGAGCTTCCTTCCCCCCCTTACTCTAAAGTTCCTCCTTCCTTTTCCTCTTCTTCCACCTCTTCCTCTAGAAGAATCTTGTTCATGATTCTTCTCCTATTGTGCAAGGAACACGACTTCTTCAAAAGATTGAGGAGTTTTCTTATTTCCAAAAGCCTTCTCTCTTTCAACAAGCTATTCTCAAGGGAGTCAAGGGTAAACTCCTTAAGGTTTCCAGTTGCTTGAAATGACTCAAGATAATGAGAATAGTTGGGATATAGTGCCTTGAAATAATCTATGAGAGGAATATATATCTCAACACCAATGGCTTTTATGTCATGCATAATGGATATTACTTATGATGCTAAGGAAAGAGGTTCATAATTTTTCAATTCAATATTGAACAACTTAATCATCAATTGAACAACTTCAATTTCATAGTATGAGCCATATAATTCCTTCAACTTATTTAAGGCTTCAAAGGAATTTGAAAACGGAGAAAGATGTCTACTCACCTCTGCTTTTATTGACGCTGCAATCAAGGCATAGGTCTTGTTGTTTTTTTTTTCCCAAAAGGCATGATACTTATATGAAGTGGGATTTTCAAGTGAGTTGTCTCCTTCTCCTTCACAAATGCCTTTCCACAACTCATTGAAAATGAGGGTGTGTTTTATCTTCGAGGACCACTCAGTATAATTCTCTTTTCTAGAGAGGACTACTCCCACTATCAAGATAAAAGAATGCATTATATAGTCTAATCTGGCCTCAAAATTATTATAATACTTTCAACAATAAATTGATGTCTTTGTAATAAAGATGATTGGTTTTGTTCAAAAAAAACTTCAACTAAAAATATAGGCTCCAACATATACATTATGGTCTCCAACATATAACCACCTCCTTTCATACCATATAACTCAACCATAAATGCATCATAAAACATATATACCACAACTACCTTTTTTTTAGTTAAACTCCATTATTTACTACTCCAAATATGCCACTCCATAAATCAAAGCATGCACTTATATCGAATTATGTGCCAATTTAACTATATATACCATACAAAATCCTTCTTAAAAAATATTTGACATTTCATTAACCGTTTATAAGCCATAATCTCCATAACAATCAATGTTCATGTTCAATACACGCTTATAAAAAAATTCCATACCAGTTTTAATGGTCTTCGTTACACAATCTTTGATACCTTCTTCATCACGACCTTCAGACATAGTCAAATTCACCTTCAACGTTGCACCATACAGAGGCCTCCAATTCAAGCCGGAGTAATGCATCCCTTCAAAACTCCAACAACCAACACCACAAGTCTCTTTCACGTCAGGTTCACCACACTTCCGCTGCGCCATGGTTCCAAGACTTTTCAATGTTGCTTCAATGCCTTTCTCAGATTTCTTCAGCGACTGTTCAACGATTCAAACACTGGCTTCAAACTTACCATTCACACTCAGATCACAAACAACAATAACGTGCAACAATAAATTTCATAGAAATCAGTCTCCGACTCAACACATGAGATATTGACGAACAAAGGACAAAGGATTCAATGGGAAAATAACAAAGATAGAGTTTTAATGGCAAAGAATAACATAGAGCTCACACCACGATTTTCTCATTCAATTCTATTTAGCATTCAGCTAGCATTACAGAAATCATGCAACACACACAAAAGTTGACAGAAATGATAGATTATGGAGCTACCAAAAATGGCAGAAGGGAGTGACATGAGCAGAGGGAAGCTAAAATGAAGCTGGCTCTGATAACATGTTAGTCCAGGAGGTAACTCTACGAATAAACTTGTTTATTACATTAGCCATATCATGAATTTATACATGAATGGATAGACTCTTGGTATTCCAATTCCAAGGTCTCTTGGTTTGATCAAATGCATAACTGACAATATTTACAATAATCCTTTAGGATTAGGTGTCAACATAGGTCAATAAGAAAACATTTAATGTTTTTTCTCTATTTAAAACATGTAAAATAGGTTTTGAAAAAAACATTTTCAGAAAGGTTAGGATGTAACATAAACCTATATTTTCCCCAAAGATGGGCATATCAAACTTGAACTCTAATGCCAGTTAACTATGCAACTTCAGGTGACAATGAAAACCAAATTTTCAATTGCATGAATTTGAAGTCATGATGCATTGCTTGTTACAAAAATTTTGTTGCCTTCCTTCCTATGACGGTTCTTCAAATGTTGTGCAGCCTACATTAACACCAATTTCAGATTTTTGGTTTAAAAGAAAAACTTTCTCATAATTATCACTCTCTATTCTCATGTTAGTTCTAGTTGTTCTAAAACTGTGTTTAGATTCCAAGTTCATAAAATCATCTTTAGATAGACTATTCTTTATTTCTATGTTAGTTATGGTAACTTCAACATTCTCTCCATATTCTTCATTCAAATTAACATTTTGTTGATTGATATCATCCTCTATTTTCGTGGTAGTCCCCATTTCTTTACCACCCTCTTAAAATTCCCCATTCATAAGACCGGTCTGCCTAGTCCATGTTAATGACAATAGCTTCACAACTCTTTTGAAATGCTACATTCTAATGTTCAGTTTGTTTGCAGCACCTACCCATTATCTTTTTTCTAAACTTAGTAATTTGCGTTGCTTGTTGATAACCATCTTTCACAATTTTTTCCATAAAAAATGTTAGGTCATTAAGTTTCTATTGATCAATAGTTTCTAGTGTAAGCTAAGTTTATTTCTCGATATTTTCAAGTTCCGCTAACAATGGACAAGTCCTATCAATATCTCCATTCTTTACTGCCATGCTTATTTTGGCTATTTGTACTGTGTCTACAAACATCAATTGCACTTTCCTGCACTTTCAATATCAATTCATTAGATTGTTGATTAAGATGTGGCTTCTCATTTGCGATGATCTATTGAATGCCCAATAAAAGAAGAAATATATATCCTTTCCCTCATTATATTTTTACACTTCATTACGAAACTAAAGAAATTGCAGAGCTAAAATTCATTTCCAATAGAGTTCTATTATTCTTGGGCATTAGCTATTTAGTGATCAAATTATTAATACTTGTAATAGCTTGCCTTGTGGATGGTTAAAGGTTCTATTAAAGTAGAAAATTTTAGTCTCTGCTTTTTCACTGCATCACTTTCTCTAAAATTAGCAATGAAAATTTGTCAAATTTATTTGATTCTTTCAATAATGAAACATTCACATCCTAGAAATTTTGGAGTGTAATAATATCAGTGCCAAATTCTTTCACAAATTGTGATCCACTATTACGATAGTGAGTGACTTGTTCACACGCCTCTTTAGCTTGTACGTTGGCATGAGGAAAAACATGCAGCATCTATGTTGCCACTTATTCACAACTTGTGGAATTAAAAGTATATATTATTACATAGAATGCAATTTCAATAGACAAATGCTTTTTAAGTGATGTGTTTCTTTTGTGCAGATAAGCATGACCATCTTCATGTAATTAATGTCCTTGTGTTGTAGTTAATGCTTTTCTTTGTAAACAATTAGCTTTAAATGGATCAGTAATGTGTCTATTGTTTAACATGGAAGCCACTAAAGTTTTCATGTTGAAAACAAAAGTATTAGGTCTTGAAAAATCAATGCTTAGAATAATTAGGGTTTGATTCCTCTTTCTTGATAATTACTTGTGAATTATGATGGCTTCTTTTACTTATTTTTTATATTATCTTTGATCATGTGTGTATGAAGATCAAAAAACAAGAAACACAAGATATAAACATTCAGCCAGGGAAAAACCCTTATCTAGGGGAAAACCCAATCAAACCTCTTTGTTGGGGCAGGGTCCCCTGGGGTCAATTTCGATAAAGTTTTATATATATTTTTTTGTCATGCTGCGCGGAAGAGTCAAAGGGGATTTGGGGTGGGTCAAAGCCCCTAATTAATGTAAATGGGTTTTTAGGGAAAATTATGAGTCTCAAATCATGGTATCATTAATAAATTTAAATGGGTTTTTACGGAAAACTATGAGTCTCAAACCATGGTTTGAGACCATGTCATCTATGTGCTAATATTAGTATAAATATATATAGATTGAGTCAAGAAGAGATATGAAGCTTATGTCTAATGATGAAAATTTATAAATATTTGATCTAAGTCTGGGTTTTTGGGTAGAAAGGATCCTGCTGGCAGTGTGTTGGAGATAATGCTTACATTCCATATTTGAGAAGTTGGTTTGATGGTTGAGAAATTCTCTCAACCTCTCTCTGTCTAATTTAGGAATAAGTTGGATCTCAGAAACTCTATTTAATAGAGTAATCTGAATGTAAATCTGTGTGTGAGTGTGTGTGCACATACACCATTTGTGCATGATATATAACTATGTTTCTGTAATTGTGTGATTTTTAGTGATTTCTATCATGGTATCAGAGCTTCAGGCTCATACTTGGATTGAGAGAAAATATAATTTGCAGAGAGAGTGTGATTATTTTTTTGTTTCTTAATAGTGTGTTATTTTGTATATAGAAGTGGGATTTATTGGCCCGTCAAACCTGTAGAGTAGGAGAGGACGTCAGGATTTCCGTGGGAGAAATTCGCACAACTCATGAGCAACAATCCGGGACATTTCATGTGTGTTTCTGAATTTTTGCAGGCTAGTCGCTGGATCTCGGCGCTGAGAGCAGACATAGAAATCCAGTTTATAGATTGTCCTTCAGAGCCTATGTGTATGCATGGTGGCTTCTGGCGTTGAGAACTTCTGGACTGGTGTACAAATTGGGTGAAGTCATGGTCTTAATTTTCCAGCCACTCAACCACTGTGTTCAACGCTGTGTTCTGGGACTGTTCGAAAAATTGTGGGAACAATGTGTCACTATGTCTGAGGGCCGTCGTATGCATTAGAATGACTCTGAAAAGCGCGTTATAAACAACTGCTACAATGATTCTCATGTTACTTCTGGAATTGTTGGGAACTTCAGAATGTCATACTTGATTTCTAAAAGCGCGGCTCGGTCTGTCGACAGAGCATTAACGCAACAAATAAGTGCAGGTAATCCGCCAAAATAGTGGAAAATATTGCAAAGTAGAAAAGCTATTTGAAACATAAAATTATATTCGTTCAATCTCATTATCATGCTCTGGTGCATGGATCATAAAACTGGTCTAGGATGCCGAATTGGTTAACTGTTACTTAGTAATATATTGGCCAGAGCAGTGCTATCGCATACAATTGAATGAGACGGAGTCAACCTGCCAAATTCATAGAGAGAGAACGTGCCGTCTCTGACCAGGAAGCCTCCATTATGAGTGGAGAACCTGCTCAAATTGAATGCGTGCCAACAGGACCTGATCGTTCATGTTGTTGAGTTCGTGTTGGAGCGTATCTGTGGTAGCTGGCAAACTGTGAGAATTAAATCGGCTGGGACATGACTTTGTGAGTTGTGAGAAGTAAATTGCTGGCATGATATAGTAGGGTCAAGTAGTTGAAATATTAGTATTATAATTTGTTTGTAAATTAAGTCATGATGAATTTCAAATCAGAGGAGGTTATTTTGTAAAACTGATTCTAGATACATTCTGTATCTAGACGGCTTCCCTAGATAACTGGCGAGTACAACAGTTAGCACCCATGTATTTCAGTGGATGGGAGCTCATCCATAGAATGACTAGGAGTTCAGTGATTGCAATCAATTGTTTTCGAAGAGATCAAGTGGCAGTAAGGCTCAATATGAATGGTTGTCCAGATAGCATGGCAGTTGCGGATCTAGGGAAGGATCCCTCGTTAGTGGTAGACGTGGAAGTGGTCTCCTAATGAGGTTATGCGACAGATTGGGATGCTGTTCAGTAATTGACTTTGGGAGGTCCTTGATTCGGGAGTTGAGGAAGCGAACTCGGGAATCCAACTTGCCAACTACACCTTTCAGAGGGTTATGAGGAAACTTGATGGAGCATCTACTGATAAGCTTGATTATTTTGTTATTTTTATGTAATGTAATCATTAAGGGGGGATGTTGGAGATAATGCTTACATTCCATATTTGAGAAGTTGGTTTGATGGTTGAGAAATTCTCTCAACCTCTCTCTGTCTACTTTAGGAATAAGTTGGATCTCAGAAACTCTATTTAATAGAGTAACCTGAATGTAAATCTGTGTGTGAGTGTGTGTGCACATACACCATTTGTGCATGATATATAACTATGTTTATGTAATTGTGTGATTTTCAGTGATTTCTATCACAGTGTGCGCGAAGACCTTGGTCTTGACTGTGTGCAGGCTGTGCTAGTTGTGTGCATGGAAGGGTAAATTTTATGTGAAGTATGAATGTACTGGAACTGTTGGATCTATTAATATAGAATTTTATTTTGGCCTGGATACTGTATGCGATTTCTGTTAGTTATCTGTTATTTTCTTTGAGATCAGAATATGTTCTGCGATGTGTTATATTTACTTCTGATCATGATCAAATGCATCCGTGCAAATGAATGAAGTCTATTATGTGTGAAGAACTATGTTGATTAATAGATCTGATTAAAATACATATTTTACTACACATAAGTATATACTGCATTCGGGGATAGTTAGAAGCAATGCATTTGGTAATTCAAAATTCATGCAAAGATAAGGGAAAAAAGGTATGCGCAGAGGTATGGTGCATACGATGTAAAGCTTCTGGGCATCATAAGGATCAATGCCCGATGTTGAATGATTATCTGCATGCTCGAGGACCAAGCCCGCTGAAGCGCACAGTTGGACCAATTGGGACACCTATAGTATGGTGCACAATTTTTCAGTCTATGGGTCTACATGCGAAAAATTACTGTCCAAGGATTGGAAAATATATGCCTGGGTTAAACAAGTTTTTTTGTAGATTCATATTGTCAATGGGACATGATGACCAACACTGTTGAAGTTTTGATTTGATGATTGACAAAGCTAAGTACAGAATGTAGGCTAAACCTACCTCACAAGCATCCCCGTATGGCCATGGTGGATTCCAGACTAGAGGAAGAGGAAGAGGAGGAGGATCATTTGGTCAAGGAAGGGGAAAAATCATCTGCTAAAATTGTAGAGATCTTGGTCATTATGCATGTGACTGTCCAAATCTTACACGACAATATTGCAGGTATTGTAGGTAGTTTGATCATGTAATTAAATATTGTCCTATTTTAATTTATAAGATGTAGGAGAAGAAGACAGAATCCAATCTAGAACATTCAAATGGTCAGGGCGGAGCTGCGCGAAGAGGATCCTAGCATGAATGTTGTCACTAAGAGTGGTGCAGCTACTAGGGAGGATAAAGGAAAGAAGCCAAACGCTAATCTTTGGATTCAAAAATCGCTTGAGAAAAATGATGGATTTGATTTACAATGTGATAAAGACACTTTTTTAAAAGAAAAGAAGGGGTTTGCAGAAGAGAGTGCATCAACATTAGGTAGACCTATGGATGTGGCTGGAGTAGTTGAAGAAATAAATTCATTCTTACAATCTTGCATCAAACTATTTTGCAACAAGAAGGCAATGGAGAACCTTCAAGAATTAATAGGTAATTGCATAGAAAAAGAACAACCCTGGACGGAACAGAAAGTTGTCAACAAGATCTATAAGAACAAAAGAACTAGACGAGAGATGCGCTTGACTACTTAGATCAGTGCCTATGAGATGGATCAAGTCAATTTTGATCTAGGATTTGATGAAAATGTCTTACATAAGCAAACTTGGTAGTGCATGGGAGAGCCTAAGTTGGAGTGCTATACTATTCAACTACGGATGGTGAATCAATAGAAATCATTCCATTAGGAAGACTCTCATAGGTGGTAGTAGATATCGGAGGAGTTAAAGTGCTTGCATATTTCAAAGTCATACAGATTGTGGATGATATTGATCCTTATCCTACGTTTTTGGTCTTATATTGGGCTATTGATATGGACGACATCATAAATCTTAAGAGAAGAAGCATGGCATTTGAGAATAATGGAACTAGATTTGTAGTGCCCCTAGATCCCCTAGAAGGTGCAAGATATACAAAACCAGTGCACGCGGATGATGATGTTGACCATATCTATAAGCTGATTGTGCAAGATGATGATTGGATCAATCTAACACCTGACGACAGACTTAATTTGGAAAAATATAGTTCATGCTTCTCAAACTCAGATGAAGAACTGGAGAACTGGAAAAATTAGTTACATGAAGTATCTACACTGTGCTGCAACCAAGTGACTAGATCCCTTCGTTGCATATCATGAGAGGTGTGAGAATTACCATATTATGATGGTTTAACTAATGTGAACATGGTAACTATTTTGTCAATTTAAAGTCTTAAATTTCTATCATAAATTATCGACCGAGGTTAGTAATCTGATGAAGTGTGGTGCACTATATGTGCTTAGATGACCTTATTTCTTACTTCGTTGTGTATTTTATATATTGTTTTTGGGGTTTTTGTATTTTATGCCTAAGTTAAGAACTGAAATTGATCTAAGGAATGAAATCTAAGCTTCTAAATGAAATATTTAAATGCCATTAAACAACTAAATCTAGATGAAATTTAATGATGAAAACTTAAACTTAAAGAAGGAAGAAAAGGAAATGTTATTTTTATTATAATAAAAGGAATTGATTTAAAAATCACTCTTAATGAAACGAATGAAATATAAAATCTAAAAGAAGGAAGAAAAGGAAATGTTAATTAACTAATCTATTTTGCATAAAAATAAATCAAACTTTGAATGGTTAAAATCTGAGCTATGTTAGACTTTTTTTAGGCTGGAAAAACATCTATGGAAAACATCTAATTAAAATGATCCATTATTTAAACAAAGCACTATTCTAAATCTGATTGAATTCCACTGATCTTTAAATGATGTTCTATGACAAAATGAAACCGTATTCTAGCTTATCCATTGAAAGCACTAATTCTATGAAAACAAAGAATTTGATCTACATTAAGAATAATCAAAATGCAATTCTAGTATAACTATGTCCTAGTTTTAAATCTAAGAATGATTGAAATATAAATCTAATCTAACTCTTTTCTACATTCCATGGAATGAAAACATAAAATATATTTCTATGAAATTAAATTATTGTGCTGATTAAAATAAAATTTAACTAAGGCAAGCAAGAAATGAAAAAGTATCTATTGCGTAAAACAACATGCTTAATCTTAAAGCCTATGGTTGTTGTGTAATCAAATGCACGAATCTATTCAATTGGAAGATGACATAGTCACATTCATGAGATGATTCAGATGAGCATAAGATCTAACAGTCAACTGTAAATGTAAACAACTAATTCAAAAAATATTTACAAACTTACTGATATGAAATTAAACTACAAAACAATGAACAATTGAACTATGAATCGATGAGAATCTAACTACGAAATGGCAAGAATCTAATTATTAATTGATGAGAAATTAACTATGAATTGACATGAAATTAAACTATGAAATTGACAATAAACTAAACTACAAAACAACTAAAAAAACCTAATTTCCATGTAGGGGTCCTCTGCAACAGAACGAGTGTGAAATCTACTTAGAGTATCTGCACATCAGTGATTTGGAACTGGTCTTCTTTATTAGAAAAAATAGATTTTGAAAGCGTAGCACAATATTATCAAAAAGATTAAGCTTATTCCTGGTTTCAACAGACCGATATTTATACAAGTTTTTTAATTAACTGCATGAGAGAATTCAACCTATGGATAGAAAAATAAAACTAAGATTAGAAGTCTGTTTAGAAGCAAAGTCTTCACGGATTTCTCTCGATTTTCTACATAAGATCAAATCGAGAGTCTTCATTTGTTGATCTCATTCCTTGACTGATCTTTAACCACAAGCATAGGAATGATTCCTTCTTGAATTCGAACATGTAAGTGGGATACAATCCATGTGTGGACCATTTCAGAGATACCCATATGACTCGCTTCTTCATTTTATTCTCAAAACCTATCAAACAATAACAATGGCTACATAAACAAACGTTAGCTACAAAATTGCATGAATTTTGTAGCTAATTATAGAAATTAATTTAAATAATAAGAAACTTTATAATATAAATGAGAGATTATCTAAATACCTTATCAGATGTAAAATATGTCAATTATCAATGATTTATTTTATGGATTTGTGAAAAAGGAAGAAGAAATGGTGGAAAAGGATGTCAAATTAGGAACAGTTTTGAGGTTAAACATACCCCCACTAAGAGACCATTGCATGTCCTCATGCAATTTCCAAAATTGTGAGCCTTCACCTTCTACTACATTTGTTCCGATACCTCTTCCAATACATCCAACTTCCTCTTCTTTCTTTTTCTTGAAGTGATTACCATTCTTGGTTTCTTCATGAAGAGTTTGTACTTCAAGCTGATAAATTTTCTGTTCAGAAATCTATTCCTTTTCTTCAGTTTCTTGTTCTTTGTATACCATAGCCCCAAATGTAAAATAATACTGTCACTTATGACCTTTTCTAAGTGATTATGTTACTTCAGGGATTCATTTTCTTGCTTGATGTGCCTATTTAGTATCTCTAGTTCATAGATTTCTTGTTTCAAGGTGCTCACTAGAGGTTCTTATGGACTGATAGGCTGCTCTTCAACACTTGGATTTTCTTCTGCATGCCTCTTCTCCAAGGAATCAATGTAGTCATAAATCTCCTGTTGTGTCGGGTCAATTTCCGGGGTCCTTCTGCTTGTACTATGTATAGGACTTTGTATAGGAGAGGTACTAATGGAGATGGTACTTGGGGCTCTTCATATAAATTAAAAAACTTTGCTTCTTGTGGGGATGTATTCTTCAAGGGTTAACGAAGTCTGGAGCTTCTCCTTGGCTGTGAAGGGCTTAAGACTTTTGAGTTTATAATTTTTTCTTTTCTTTTGCATTACCTCTCCTTTTGACCCCACTTTGTTTCTTATTCTTCAGTAATTCTACAATGGTGAGTTCTTCTCCTTATTCTTGTGGTTAAGGTGAGGACTTGTCTTCAATGCAGGTATCAACCTTTCTCCTCCTACTTCTTTTGGTCTTATCATCCTTAGGTTTTTCTGGTGCTTCTTCTTGAAAATGATTTATGATTATAAGGAAACTTTCCCAGGAGTATCCTATACTCTTTAAATGAAATTAAATGAGTATCTTTATCAATCCATGATGATGAAAGGTATTGTATATAAATTGGAATCATTTCTCCAGATTTGCTGACATTTTCTTTAAGCTGTTCAGTAGGAAGTTGTAATATTCCACAATTGGGACAACTCATGAATCATGCAGTAAAAACACATTTCCAGCAACATTTGCAATAAAACAATGAAATGGACTCTTGGATCCCATATATTAGTGAATATACAACCTAAATCCAGAAATGAATTGAAACAAATCTAACTAGGTGGGCTAAACAGACCTCCCACACCAGTGTAGCTGAAAATGATCAAAAACCCCAGAACAACATTTTACCGGAGTTGCTGCATAAGTGACTGCGCAGTTTTATGAGGGTTTTAACTCAGAAAATAAGGAAAAAAATAGATCTACTCATATATTGATGAATAATGCTGAAGAATAGAGATCTAGTCTCCTTATACAAAATACAAAAGAAACCGGAAAGGGTGTCTTGTCAAACACTCTGCATACAACATGGGATATTCAGTAATTTACTGAATCACCACTACAACACTGAAGCAGATGAGTGTACAAGGCTGGAAAGATATCTGATCTGATCTAGATCCCTCAAGGGCTTCCTCCCATGAAAGGATGAACCTCTTAATCACAAGGAAACTCAACAACAGAGCCACCAAACCATGCACTGAGCATTGCCTCCAAAATAACGCATTCCCTAGCAGAAACAATGCTGGGAATGTATGGGAAATGTGTGGTCTGATACCACAGATCTGAAATAAGCTCAGGAGCTCTCCAAACAGGTTTCTCAAGTGAAATAAATCTTCCTCCAATGAGAAACTAACTCAGAAATCAGGACTCCAATCCCTTCCACTGCTGCACCCAGCAACACTGCACAATCTCTGGCAAAAACTGCGCTGATGAATATGGATGAAGCTTGGCCTGAAAACATGATGTGGAATGATGAATGAAAACTCTCCCAATGAGCATCCTTAAAGAAAAGAGGTGGGATTCCCGCTCGGGAACACCCAGTGCTAAACAACACTGCAACTCTGCTAAGAAAAAAAGTAGCAACAAGTCTTGGCAGACAAGAATAATAATCTAAGACACAAATAATAATGCTGTCATCATCTTCCTTATTTAAAACATGAGTTTTCTTGCCCTTGGCCCCACTCAATTAAGTCATCTCTATCCAAAAATACATCTCCCTCCAAAACTATGTTATTCCTCATTGGATTTCTCCTCCTCTAAAACTGCGCTATTGACTTAGTCAAAGCAGCTTGATTTTATCCTTGTTCACACATGGAGGTGTTTTATTAAGCTAGAAGGAGTGTCTCCTTTCACACTTGGAGTGTTTTATCCTCCTTAGTAGACTTATGGGCTTTTCTACCCATTTATTCACTGACTAGAGCTGTTGCCAACTCTAATGTTCCATTTAGCTTTGAGGCTAAAATTTTAGAACATTATAGTCCTCCCGTCCAAAATATTTGCTTTTCCTCAAGAAAATGTATAAGGAGAGGAAAATTCCTCCCCTCCTCCTCATGGGGCCTCCCTTCAATAGCCTCCATCACTACATCAAGAGAATCTGCAAATAAACTGTAGTCCAATGTCTCCTCCCAAGTGTGCAAAACCAAATGGTCTACATCAATCAAAGGTGGAAAGTGTGAATGGAAACTTTCTTGTTGTCTCATGGCCTCCACAAAGTAGGGATGATGATCATCATGGTGAATGAGTGCTTCCCTCACCCATGTTATCATCCAAATGAAGTGAGTCACCCTCCAACATGGTAACTCATGAAAAAACTCCTCCACCTTGTGCTCTGGAAATGTAGGTGGGCTGAATAAAAGAACATGTTAGGAAAGAGGGCCTATCCCATGCTGTCTCCCTCTCCACTTATGATAAGTGTAAAGGGCATGCTGATCTTGGGCTGCAACATGATTTCCCTCCAATGGCAAGAAGAAGATTGAGCCTCTAAGGACTCTTCCTCCAAAGTCATGAGACATGCCAACCCAAACCATTCCGTTCAAGATGAATGGCACATCATCACCACATGGCATCCAAATCAGAAAATTTCTGAAGGTTATGTACAAGTTTGGATGATACATATGGTCTCTTTGGTGGATGCAGCGCAGTCCTCTGAACTGCTGATTTAGAGCATCAAGTGGCAAGTTGTTCTTCAAAGAATTTGCAGCCATACATGTTAGCTCACCTACTATAAGGTAGTAAGCTGCAATATATACCAGTTGTGTGCAATCAAAGCAATACAACACTTTCCCAAAGTCATGTAGAGATGGGTTAACAATATTACAAGATTTGGCCCTAAAGTGACCATGAAACCCATAAATAATCTTTCTCTCTTGCAGAGCAATGCACTGTTTACATATGGTGAGAAAATAAAAATACTCAATATAGCAATCACTAAGTACATAAATGTATTTCTTACCATGCATCATATGTGAGCTAAAATTGGGGTCCATGTATAAGTTTCCCCATGAGGATCCTCTCATAAAAATCTGCAAGAAGAAGGGATACATATATTCCTTGGAACACTCCATCAATAAGAACACACTCCCATGTGACAGCACTGTAGGCCTTAGAAATAAGACTCCATGACACCTCTATTTGACATTCCATATGCCAAAGCCATCCACCATCATGCTGCTATGTGAGAAGATCTTCTTCCTATATGGAAGTCTCTCATGATCCTTCAATGCTAAAGGGTAGCCTCCTTGCACCATGAATGTGCCTTCCTTCTCTTTAGTAATCTCATGAAAATTATGGGAAGAATTTTTCCCATACTCTCCCAAGTGCAACCATAGCAACAACAACTTTTGTTGTTGCCTCATCTCTCCCTCATACAAGCCATAGAGTAGGATCATGATGGTCAACTTGTATGATGTCCCAAAAACAGTTCAGCCATGAAGTGCCTCCTAAAATGTACAACATATAAAGTGGGGAGAATCATGCTCCCAATGGGCACCTCCAATCTCAAGCCCACTATCCAAACAAAGCTCCCCATGAGCATATACATATAAAAAATATATGGAAGCAAAGTACAATGAGAACAAGTTGCCAAGTGACAATCGGAGAGTGAATCATAGTTCCCCTCATGGAACCAGCGCAGTGCATCCTTTTATTGCATCAAAATAAGAAATAACAAGTTCTTTACCAGCCACTTGTTTGCTACCACAGTCATCTCATAAGATGAAAACATGAAGTTACAATATGGTGTCAATGGTGCACACCAAGAAACATGTGGCTTCCCCCACAAACCATCAAAAGGATAGCCAAAATCAGTGTTACAAGTAGCTGCAAGTACATCATCATACAATATGCAAGAAGAGATAATTCTTCTTGTTACATCATGTTGCTCAAAAAATGAAAAGAAGTACAATAAAAAATGTGAAATTATACCTCCTCCATCATGTACTTGAGATCTTGAGCTGAAATGGCTCAACTGGAAACTCTCCCTTACTCCCAATGAGTAAGAAGGTGGCTGTCACATCCTCTCTATCACCATCCGGGCTATCCATCTCTCCATATGTTGAAATATGTCATGCTGAATGCCCCCCCAAGTGAACTCCTCCATCAACTAGAAATATGCATCAAGGTGCATAGAAGAGAAGTCCTCATGTGCTGCATGTAGCAACTTCTCCTTGAGACTAGAAGATCCAATCAAGAAGATCCTTCCATAGGAATAGATGACCAAATGATCCACCATGTATCTCTCATCTCCATCTGGGTCATCAAGAATCATGCATGCACCAAGATCCTTGGAGTACTCTACCAAAAGCTGAGATCTCCAATAAGGATCAATCCTCCTAAGAGACAGTGCTGGTGATCTAGCATGTGAAGCTCTCCTCATGTTGCTGCCTACTACTTTGACATCCCCTATGCCAAATTTCTCCTCCAAACTCTTCACCTCTCCAAAACCCAAGAGTGGTGAACCCAAATACAAGATATCTCTCATCAACTGCAGATCTGGTGGCCTCCCTGGTGGAATGCCTCCATGTAGTGAGACATCAATGTCAAAAGTAGACTGTACATATGATTGGGAAACCTTGTCCCTGCCCTCACTACACGAATCAGTCTGCCTCTTCCTTGCATTATCTTTCTGAAATAGAGAAGGGTGTGTGCTCCTTATCAACTGATGCTTCTCTTCCTCCCTACCTCCTCCTTCCAGCTGCAATGCTGCACAATCAAGCTGCTCATCGATTGTTCTTGGACCTCTATGTATGAGATCCTGGGGAACTTCTTGTAAGGATACAAGAATCCTTCCTATTAGATTATGTGCTCCTCCCTCCTCTACATGAGGCACTAGATGTGCTCTAGATGTGACAGTGTTGTTGCCCTCATCTCCCTCAATGTGTGTGGGAAACATCTCAACAATTGGATCCTCTTGTGAAAAAGAGATCCCTATGCCCTCTTGTTCAATAATATGAACTGGAGGTCTTGCTTCCGACAATTTTTAATGCAAGATGTCAGCTTCTCCCATGGTTTTCTGAAGTGGATTTCCTCCATTGCATGCAAGGGTTTTGTTTTCTCAAGTTTTCCTTGCTCATGTGTCTTAGGAAGTTTTTCACCAAACCTTCCCATCAAAGTCTCTATGAATCTTGCATAAGATGAAGTGTGTGCATTCTTTAAAGAACAAGAATAAAAAATCCACCATGCATGAGCCTTACCTCTGAAATGCAGTGCTGCAACTCTGATGGCTTCATCTTCGGAAATGTGGTGCAGCTGCAAATAGGAATATAGCTCCTTCACCCAGGCTCCAGCTGAACATGTAGGTGATCCGGCAAAAGTAGATAGAAGAAATCTACCTGAATCTTGTTTCTTGATTTTCTCCAACTGGATCTTCCAAAACTCTGGGAAATCAGTATGATCTCTAAACCTCTCAGTTTGAGATTCATACTCCTGCAACAAATCACTAAGAGTTCTCCTCTTAGGCATTCTTCCTCCTCCTATCCATCTCAAGATAGATCTGGGAAATTGACTGCGCTATGCATCATGTGTGTAGCTGCATGCTCACACTCACCATGTGTAGATCTAGATTCAACTCTAGATTCAATCTCTTTTGGAGATCCCATCTCCATTATCATTTTCTTCAGCTCTCCTTGAAAGCTCTGCATAGATTTTGGAAGAAGCTTTGTGAGCTTGTCTTCCTTTTTCCTTTCACATACTGAATATTTCTAGCTTTTGTCCATGTCTCCTTCCTCTGATAGCTGGATCTCACAGGCTGAGCTAGAGATCATGCTTTGATACCATTGTAATATTCCACAATTGGGACAACTCATGAATCATGCAGTAAAAACACATTTCCAGAAAATTTTTCAATAAAACAGTGAAATGGACTCTTGGATCCCATAGATTAGTCAATATAAAACCTAAATCCAAGAAATGAGCTGAAAAAAATCTAACTAGGTGGTCTAAACAGACTTCCCACACTAGTGTAGCTGAAAATGATTAAAAACCCCAAAACTGCATTTTACTGGAGTTGATGCATAAGTGACTGTGCATTATTATGAGGGTTTTAACTGAGAAAATAAGGAAACAAATAGATCTACTCATATATTGATGAATAATTCTGAAGAATAGAGATCTAGTCTCCTTATACAAAATAGAAAAGAAATTGGCAAGGGTTTCTTGTCAAACACTCTGCATACAACATGGGATATTCAGTAATTTACTGAATCACCACTGCAACACTGAAGCACATGAGTGTAAAAGGCTGGAAAGATATCTGATCTTATGTATATCCCTCAAGGGCTTCCTCCCATGAGAGGATGAACCTCTCAATCACAAGGAAACTCAGCAACGGAGCCACCAAACCATGCATTGAGCAATGCCTCCAAAATAATGCATTCCCTAGCAGAAAAAATGTTGGGAATGCATGGGAAATGTGTGTTCTGATACCAAACATCTGAAATAATATTAAGAGCTCTCCAAACAAGTTTCTCAAGTGAAATAAATCTTCCTCCAATGAGAAACTAGCTTAGAAACCAGGACTCCAATCCCTTCCGCTGCTGCACCCAGCAACACTGCACAATCTCTGGAAAAAACTGTGCTGATGAAGATGGATGAAGCTTGGCATAAAAACCTAATGTGGAATGATGAATGCAAACTATCCCAATGAGGCTCCTCAAAGTAAAGAGGTGGGATTCCCGCTCGGGAACAACCAGTGCTAAACAACACTACAACTCTGCTAAGCAGCAAAGAAGCAACAAGTCTTGGCAGACAAGAATAATAATCTAAGACATGAAGAATAATGCTGCCATCCTCTTCCTTATATAAAACATGAGTTTTATTTCCCTTTTCCCCACTCAATTAGGTCATCTCTATCCAAAGATACATATCCCTCAAAAACTGCGTTATTCCTCATTGGATTCCTCCTCCTCTAAAACTGCATTGTTGACTTAGTCAAAGCAACTTGATTTTATCCCTGTTCACACATGGAGGTGTTTTATTAAGCTAGAAAGAGTGTCTCCTTTCACACTTGGAGTGATTTTATCCTCCTTAGGAGACTTATGGGCTTTTCTACCCATTTATTCACCGACTAGAGCTACTGCCAACTCTAATGTTCCATTTAGCTTTGAGGCTAAAATTTTGGAACATTACAGAAGTATCAGAGGTTTATTTCTCCATCCTATAGGAAATTCATTAACAGTATGGCATGGTAGACAAACATACGATCAAATCTACCCTCTCAAGTAACACATTTTTGTATAATTAACAACATGTTCCTCCATTTGTTTCTAGGTGCCGTACTGGGACTTACCTTCTTAAAAATGATAGTGTCCATACGTGGGTTCTTCAAAAAATTATTCCATTATTCGCCATGAATTTCCCTATCCTTGAACCATATTTCACTGATTTTTGGAAGTTATGTGGCTTCAACTATGAAGGGTTCTGTCATCGAAAGCTTTATGTCCCCAATTTCGACCTCTATCTCGTCGAAGGCTTTTGCAAAGGTCTTGGTGACCTCCTTGTGGAACCCATCTAGCTTCTCTATGAACTGGAGCCATTGCACCTTCTGTAACATTTCCTTCATCTGTAGATAACCTTCCATGAATTTTTCTCCTGCATGCTCGGTTATCACTATTAGACCCATGTCTCTATTGTAAGGAGTTTCACCTTCAGAAATGTTCCTCTTTGACCAGGTGGATTGAGGGTTTGACTCTGAGTTAAGAGTGTTGAAAGGAGTTTGTAGAGACATATAGGTAAAATAGATATTCGGGTGAGGGTTTAGGAACGTGGATAATTGGGTTACAAAATGAGATATGACTGTTAATCATTAATGAATGAAATCAGTCTTGATCATTATGGGATATGATACAGATGAAGTTGTCAAATTATGGAATTGTGGTGTGAATGTGAGTACAATAATTTTTAATGATGAAAAATTGAGGTGGCAACATATGATCATCTAAATTATATACATTAATGTTTTTGGAACTTATTATTTAAATAAATTTTTGTAACATACCTTGGAACTAACCTTTGTTGATCTTATTTTTGTGTTGATTCCTCAGGTGTATTTTCAACATGATCTTCAATGGAGTCTTCAATTACTTCTGTTAAGTATATCTTGCTTCAATAGGCTGACAATAATGTAACAAATCTGCAGAATGTGATGACAGGTGCAGATTATTTTGAGAGTTGCAGAAATGTAGCAATTCTGTATCTACTTTTTTTATTGCTTCAGAAAAAGAAAGGAAATAAAGAATTTGGGATTTTAGAATGGGAGAAAATATAATATGTCAGAACTCTGATTTTCACCTTGTATTTTCTGTATAAGGATGCCAATCATTGATTGGTTTTCATACTTATACAATATATATATATATATATTATTTATTATATATTTTTTTCTTTTTATTTTTTTTAAGATATGAAAAGTAAAAAGAAGACTAAGTTGGGGAAGAAGAAGGATTATTCTTCACCAACTTCATATCAGCATTGTCTTGAAATTTTTTGATAAATTCCTCCTTTGTAATTGGTTTATGATAGACCTTTAGTCGATGTCCATTCACAAGAGGAGGTACCTTTTCTTCATCAATTGTCCTTATCCTAACTACCCCATTGTCAAAGAAATTTTCAATCTCATAAGGCCCAAGCCATTGAGTCTGAAATTTTCCTTTAAAGTCTCTGAACTTTGAGTCAAACAAAAGTAACCAATCTTTTGCTTGAATTTTTTTTTTCTTTTATGTACTTATCATGCCATCTGAACCTTTTTTTTTGAACTAGGCTAGTTCTTTGAACTGCATCTTGCCTGATTTCATCAAGCTCATTAAGTTGCTCCATTCTGTGCTTCTGGGCTTATGATAAATCAAGTCCCAATATGACTGCTATCTTGAAGGATTTGATTTGGAATTCTATTGGAAACAAGACTTGCTTCCCATAAACAAGTTCATAGGGAGTATTTCCTATTGTATTCCTCCATGTAGTCTGGTAGGCCCATAAGGCTTCAAGAAGACTATCTGCCCAATCCTTCCTATGTAGATGTACAATCTTTGTGAGGATTGCTTCAATCACTTTATTGGTGGACTCCATTTTTCCATCTTCCAGTGGATGACATGGAGTAGACTTTCTATGTTTGACCTTATATTCATCCACAATCCTCTGCACCATCCTAGATGTAAATTGAGATCCCTGATTTGTCACAATTTCCCTTGGGACACCAAAACGAGTGAAAATATCCTCAAATAGAAATGAAACTACAACATTTTCATTAGCAAAAGAAAGTGCATTAGCCTCTACCCATTTAGTGACATAATCAATGTAAACCAAAATGCACCTCTTTTGTTTTTATGGTGGATTGATTGGTCCAACAAAAGCCAGGGATAATTTCTCAAAGGGTTCGATGATTACATGAGGTTGTAAGGGAATTTCATCTGTAGGAACATGTTTCCCCATTCTCTGATAGTTGTCACACATTTTTACATACTCCTTCGCATTTTTAAAGATGGAAGGCCAATAATATCACAAATGAAGGATTTTATAGGCAATCCTCTTATCAGCAAAGTTTCCATCACAAGGTTCATCATACCATGCCTTCAGAATTTCAGGCATTTCATCTTCTCAGACACATATTTTGATGATGAGATCTGGACCTGTTTTATACAATTCATCATTAACCCATCACTATAATTCAAGTATTTGAATTATTTTTCTCTTTTCTCTAGGAAACAAGTATGCTGGTAATTTTCTTGTAGCTAAGTAGTTAGCAATGTCTGCAAACCATGGAGATTTAATAGATATTGCAAAGAGATATTCATCAGGAAAATTATCCTCTACTAGAGTATCATTATTTTTGTTTTTAATTCTAGACAAGAAATCAACAATTGTGTTTTGCTTTCCAGGTCAGTCTAGAATGGTGATGTTAAATTCTTACAAAAGTAATAACCATCTTGTGATTCTGTCATTAGTGATAGATTTATTCATTAAATACCTAATTGCAAAATGATATGTGTGAATAAAGGTTTCATAGTAGTGTCCAAACTTGTTAATAGCATGGACAATAGCTAGAAACCCTTTTTCAGTAACAATGTAATTTAACTCAGCAGGAGTCCAATTTTTACTTGTGTAATAGATGGCATAGGGGATCAAATATTTTTTTCCTAATGCAGCTACTAGAGTTTTATTTGAAGCATATTTTGAAATATAAAAAGGTATTTTCCAATTTTGTCCTCTTAAGATGGGTGCTTCAGATATTTTTTCTTTTAAAGTTTCAAATGCCAATTGGCAATCAGGATTCCAATTAAATTCACAATATTTGGTAAGTAATTTGAAGAGTGGTGATGAAATTTTAGTGAAGTTTTCTATAAATCTTCTATAGTACCCTGTAAAACCTAGAAATCTTCTAACATCCTTTTGACAATTTGGAATTGATAATTTGGAGATGACTTCAACTTTGGATGAGTCTACTTTAATTCCATCCCCTGAAATGTGATGTCCTATAACAATTCCTTTAGTAAACATCATAAAGAATTTTTCATGACTTAGTGAAAGATTTTATTCTTTACATCTTTTAAGAACATTTTCCAAATTTTCAAGAGCCTCTTCAAAATAATTTCCATAAACTGTAAAATCATCCATATACAGTTCCACACAATCATGTATTAGATCAGAGAAAATTCCTAATAATTCCCTTTGGATTGTTGTTGGTGATTTGCATAATCCAAAAGGAAGTACTCGGTCAGCATAGGTTCCCCATGGACATGTGAATGTGGTTTTGTCTTGGTCTTCAGGTCCTTCTTGACTTTGATTGTAACCACTAAAACCATCCAATAATGAGAAATACTTCTTACTTGCTAATGTATCCAATACTTGATCTATGAAAGGCAATGAGAAATGAGATTTTAGAGTAGCCTTATTCAATTCTTGATAAGCAACACATACCCTCCATTTACCATTTTTTTAGGTACTATCACCAAGGGAGGAACCCACTGATTGTCTGAAATTGGATAATGAAGTTTACATTCAACAATTTTTGCAATTCTTCTTTCACAATCTCCCTAAGATTTGATTTCATCCTTCTTTGAGGTTGTCTGATAGGCCTAGAGTTTTCTTGAATGTAGATATGATGTATGCAAGTATCGGGATTAATTCCCTTCATGCCAATGTACTCCCATGCATATGCAGAAGAATGTTTTTGCAATGTTTTAATTAACTCTTCTTATTGGAATTTCTCCAAGTTTTTGTTTATGTTTACGAATTTTCCTGGAAATATTTCAACTACAGAGTTACCAAATTCTTACCATAGAATATAAAGACATTTTTCTGGATGACAAGTATTCAGTATTACATTGTTCTTGAAAATTATGCTCATCTTCACATTGTGAAGATGTTGCAAAATTTTCTATTGAATTTAAATTTTGAATTTCTTCACTAATATGAGAAATAGTAAAGAGAGGTTTTATATCATTGTCATCATCCATCCATTCTTCATTTTCTATTTCTATGATTTTTTTTGCTGGAGGATATAGAGTGAATTTTTTTGTTGAATTACCATCATAAATAAACATATAATCACCAGATCTACAACTAATGAAATTATCAGCTGTAGCTAACCAAGGAATTCCTAAAATTAATGGATGTCCCCCTAGGTTGTTCTTGGGAGTTAAGATCATGAAGTAAACTAGATATTCCCAAGAGTATAAGGACACATATATGTCTTCTAATACACCATCTGGCTTGATTATTGATCTGTCTGCTAATTGTAGTAATGTTGGTGTATATTGAAGGTATGGAAGCCTAAGTTGTTCCATGGTTTGTTTACTCATGATGTTTATGGCTTCTCCTAAGTCAATCAATGTATTTGGAATCTCAATACCATTGATATGTGTTTTTACAACTAGACATCCTGGGCCCAAATATTTTTTTATGGCTATTTTTCCCATCATAATGTCAGCAATTTTTCCTACTAACTGAATCATTTTTACTTCTTTTGTTTTTCTTCCTAATTTTCTTATGCTCAAATCTCTTATTGTTTTAGCTAGGATTGGAATCTCTTTAATGGCCTATAACAAAGGAATTCTGATACAGAATTTTTTCAACTCATCTAGAAAATCATAGTTAGGCAATAAAATTTGTTTTTCTATCCCTCTATCGATTTGTAATCTTTCAGGAAAAGGAGGGTTAGAAATAGACACTGAAGGTTTCTCTATGATAGAAGTTGATTTTATTGTATTTTATTGTTTTTTATTTTCATAATTTTGATTCT
The DNA here is from genome assembly GCA_034641835.2 of Pinus albicaulis. Classification (NCBI taxonomy): domain Eukaryota; kingdom Viridiplantae; phylum Streptophyta; class Pinopsida; order Pinales; family Pinaceae; genus Pinus; species Pinus albicaulis. Next base: position 998,530,437 of record CM076582.1, read on the forward strand.
GTTGAAGGGATATCCCTTCTATAGAATTTTATTTAGCTATAGAGAATTTTCTTCATCAAGATCATCTTTTTCTTGAATAAAAACATAAGGCTTTTTTCTTTCTAATATCCTACCAGATCTAAGTTGGACATTGTTGAGATCTAGTGGAGTAATCATATAAGCTGGGAAATTTTGTCTTTCTATGTTATAAGTAGTTTGAGCATTTTTATTATTTGGGTTTAGTAATGGCTGGGTAGGTAGTTGATTTGGTATTTGTGGAAATGGTAATGAAAGTTGTGGGTTATGATTTTGGAATTGGGGTTGTTGATTATGTTGTGGAAAATGTTGGGGAGGATAGTTTGGATAGGATTGTGGATACTGGTGATACTGAGAATATTATCCATAAGGATTTTGCATCCCTTGTGCCCAAGGTTGAGGCTGGGACTGAGGTTGATTCCATGATGAGTTCCAATTGTTTGGTGGGGGTTGATTATACATTTGATTATTAAAACCTTGAGTTTGTGGCCCCTTCCATGGTCTTCTAGAGACAAAAAATTAGGTTCTACTATAGGTGGAGCTACTTCTTCTTGGAAAATAGCCTTAAGACCTAGTATAGAGGGACATCTTTTTGTTTCATGGTTTTATGCACAAATAACACAGGTCTCTATGAATTTTACATAAAGAGGGCATTCTCTTAAATTATGTTTCTTTCTACATTTAGGATAGAAAATATTTAAGGCATCAGTTTCAAATTTCTAATTATTTTGTAACTTCAGGGTGTCTATTTGTTGGGTGTGGAACCTGATTATCTTGTTTACTTTGTATCACAACATTGGACCCCTGTACCTTAAATGGGGCAGTAACGCCGCCCATAAATTAATCACTGTTGTGGGGGTCCAGGGGGGGGTGACAGTGACTTTATGGAGCACCCCCCTGGCGGGGGGTTTTGGGGGCAGCGCCCTCGAAGCTAAAAACAGATGTAAAATTGCCTTGTAAAAGTATAGTAATTTATAGTCAATCTGGGCCGTTCATTAGGAAAATGATTTGACGGTAGAAGTTATGTTTAGTTTAGGGTTTTTTTCCCTAGAAGGAAACCCCTCGCTTTTATGAGGGTATTGCATTGCGGCTGTGGATTGTATGTGTATTCTCAGAGCAAGAAATAGATAGGGAGACTGTGAGAGAGAACAGAGGATATTACAGCAGCTTTGCTGTAGGTTGTCTCTTCATTTTGCTGGATAATAGAAAGGAAGGACTGGCTATTCGGGGCGGATGTAGCCCAAACTGGGTGAACCATGTATATCTGTGTCTCTCTATTTTATGTGTTTTGTGTGCTTGTATTTTACGCATATTTTATGTGTTGCATTGCTCTATAATATATAATTTTCTAACAACTGGTATCAGAGTCGAAGGTATATTTGGCTGATAAACTCACAGGAAAGAAGGGTTCCTGGTTCAAGTGGGAGTAATGGCGGAAGATGGTAAGTTTAGGGTCGAGAAATTTAATGGCCAAGACTTCCCGCTGTGGAAGATGCAGATGGAAGATTATCTATATCAGAAATATTTGTACCTACCATTGAAAGGAAAAACAAAGAAGCTGGCGGCCATGACAGACGTGGAATGGAACATTCTCGATAGAAAGGCACTCGGAACAGTACGGTTGTGCCTTACGACGTCAGTCACCTTCAATATTTCGAAGGAAACAACAACAGAGGGTTTGATTCAGACGTTGGCGAAAATATATGAAAAACCTTCAGCCTCAAACAAGGTATTTCTTATGAAATGACTATTTAATATGAAGATGTCGGAAGGTAGATCTGTTGCAGACCATTTAAATCTTTTTAATACAGTTACCAGTCAGTTAAGTTCTGTAGGGGTAAAATTTGATGATGAAGTTAGAGCTCTGTTATTCTTGTGCTCATTTCCAGAGAGTTGGAATGGTTTAGTAATGGCCATTAGTAACTCTGTCTGTAGATCTAGTACTTTAAAGTTTGATGATGTTGTCGGTGCTATCCTTAGCGAGGAAATGCGACGGAAAAGCTCCGGTGAGACATCGGGTAATGCTTTGAGTGCAGAGTCTAGGGGAAGGAGAATGGAAAGAGGAAAGAGCTCAGGATATTGCACTAAATCAAGAAAAGGCAGATCCAAGTCCAGATCAGGGATAGTGTGCTAGAAATGCGGAAAGAAAGGACACCTAAAGAAAGACTGTAGATCTCGGAAGGGAAAAGAAGGAGACACACAGCAAGAAAACAATCATGAAGCGAATGTGACATGTGATGTGTTACAAGATGCTTTGATTCTTTCTTTCAAAAATGTTACTGATTCTTGGGTTGTAGATTCAGGGGCTTCATTCCATGCCACACCTGATAAGAAATATTTTCATGACTATGTTCAAGGAGATTTTGGACAAGTTCATTTGGGTGATGATAAACCCTGTAAAATTGTTGGAATAGGTAAAGTTCTTGTAAAACAACAGAATGGAAACCAATGGCTACTAAAGGAGGTAAGGCATGTTCCAGATCTGAAGAAAAATCTGATTTCAACAGGGCAGTTAGGCGGTGAAGGTTGTGTGACAACTTTCACGGATAAAACTTGGAAGGTCACCAAAGGAGCCCTGGTAATAGCAAAAGGCGAAAAGGTTGGTACATTGTATTTATGCAATGATATTTCTAACTCTGTTAATGCTTTAACTTCCAAAGGAGCAGATGTAGCATTATGGCATCATAGGCTCGGACACATGAGTGAGAAGGGGATGAAGATTCTTCACTCAAGAAATTTGTTGCCAGGTTTGAAGAATGTTGATTTGGATTTATGTGAAAATTGCATTTATGGAAAACAAAAGAGAGTCAGATTTCTCAGAGTTGGGAAAGAAAAGAAGAGCGAAAAATTGGAGCTTGTGCATACAGATGTATGGGGACCTGCTCAGGTATCATCTCTCGGTGGCTCTCGCTATTATGTTACATTTATTGATGATGCAACTAGAAAAAATTGGATTTATTGTATTCAGAATAAATCTGATGTATTTGATACTTTCAAGAAATGGAAAGCTTTGGTTGAGATTGAGATAGGAAAGAAGTTGAAGTGTCTCAGATTAGACAATGGAGGTGAATATTGCAGCAAAGAGTTTGATAGGTACTATTCAAAGCATGGAATTCATAGAGAGAAGACAGTTCCAAGAACACCACAAGAAAATGGTGTGTCAGAAAGGATGAATAGAACAATCATGGAGCGTGCAAGGTGCATGAGATTGCATGCGGGATTGCCTTTACAATTTTGGGCAGATGCTGTAGATACTTCTATTTATCTAATGAATAGAGGGCCTTCAAGTTCCTTGGATGGTGGTATTCTAGAGGAATCATGGACAGGTAAAATGGTAAACCGCTCTTTTTTAAAGCCTTTTGGTTGTGAGGCCTTTGTCCATATTAATAAAGAAAATAGAACAAAGCTTGAGGCAAAATCAAAGAAATGTACCTTTATTGGATATGGTGTTAATGATTTTGGTTATCGCTTATATGATTATGAAAATCACAAAATCTTTAGGAGAAAAGATGTAATATTCAATGAAAATGTCTTGTATAAGAATCAGTTGCAAGAAAAGAAACAGGAAAAAGAAAGCAAGGAATACACAGTTCTTGATGAGATAACTGAAAAATTAAAGGTGCCTGAAAATAATAATAATCAACAACCACAGCAGTAGCAACCACCACAACAACAAAAAGCACCTCAAACACCTGAAAGTGGTGTTAGAAGATCTACTAGGATAAGTAGACCCTCTGAACGATACTCTCCTTCATTATATTATTTATTGCTAACTGATTTTGGTGAACCCGAATGTTATGAAGAAGCAATGCAGGTTGAAAGCAGGAAGAAGTGGGAGCTAGCCATGGAAGAAGAGATGGACTCCTTAATGCATAACCAGACTTGGGACTTAGTCAGGTTGCCTGCAGGTAAAACTACATTGCAGAATAAATGGGTTTACAGGCTGAAGGAAGAAGATGGAGGAAAACAGAGGTACAAAGTTAGACTTGTGGTGAAGGGGTTTGCACAGAAGAAAGGTATTGATTTTGATGAAATATTTTCTCCTGTTGTTAATATGACTTCAATCAGAACTATCTTAAGTCTTGTAGCAGCGGAAGATTTACATCTTGAACAGTTAGATGTAAAGACAACATTTCTCCATGGAGATTTGGAGGAAGAGATATACATGTAGCAACCAGAAGGATATGAGGTAAAAGGGAAAGAAAAATTGGTGTGCAAGTTAAAGAAGAGCTTGTATGGCTTAAAACAGGCTCCAATGCAGTGGTATCTAAAATTTGACAAGTTTATGTCTGGAGAAGGTTATACTAGATGCCACTCTGATCATTGTGTTTATCTAAAAAGGAAAAATGGTGGCAGATATATTATATTGTTATTGTATGTAGATGACATGCTTGTTGCAGGGTCTAACATGCAGGAAATAAATGTGCTCAAAAGAAAATTGGCAAATTCATTTGCAATGAAGGATTTGGGAGCTGCAAAACAAATCCTTGGTATGAGGATAACTAGAGACAGAAAAAATCGCAAATTAACACTATCTCAGAATGAGTACATAGAAAAGGTGTTGAAAAGATTTAATATGCAAAATGCAAAACCAGTTAGTACACCTTTTGCTAGCCATTTCAAACTTAGTAAGGAGATGTGCCCCAAGACCCATGAAGAAATGGAATATATGTCTAAATTTCCATATCCATCAGCAGTTGGAAGCTTAATGTATACAATGGTTTGCACAAGGCCTGATATTGCACATGCAGTGGGAGTTGTAAGCAGGTACATGAAAAATCCAGGAAAAGAACATTGGATGGTAGTAAAATGGATTCTCAGATATTTGAGAGGTACCACAAATCAAGAATTATGCTTTGGTGGTTCAAACATTTCTCTACAGGGATATGTTGATGCAGATATGGTAGGTGATAGAGATAACAAGAGGAGCACTACAGGATATGTATTTACTGTAGGTGGAACAAATGTTAGTTGGGTTTCAAAAATCCAAAGTGTTGTTGCACTTTCAACAACAGAAGCAGAGTATGTTGCTGCTACAGAGGCTAGTAAAGAAATGATTTGGTTACAAAGGTTTATGGGTGAATTGGGTGAGAAGCATGATATGGGCACGCTATATAGTGATAGCCAAAGTGCCATTCATATTGCAAAGAACTCAGAATTTCATTCTAGGACTAAACACATACATCTCAAGTACCATTTCATACGTTCAGTATTGGAAGATGGAGAGTTGAAGCTGGAAAAGATACACACTAGCCAGAATCCTGCAGATATGCTAACAAAAGTTGTAACCAGGGAGAAACTGAGAACGTGCTCAGTTTCAATAGTTCTTCAAGGATGATGATGAAGATGAGAAACAACCAGGTCCAAATAGGAGTCATTGTCTAGCAAATGAAGCAGCGGTGGAGTTGCTACAATCAGTCTCTAAGTGGGAGATTGTTGGGTGTGGAACCTGATTATCTTGTTTATTTTGTATCATAGCATTGGACCCCTGTAACTTAAATGCAGTAGTAACGCTACCCGTAAATTAATCACTGCCATGGGGGGTCTAGGGGGGGCGGCAGCGACTTTATGGAGCCCCCCCCTTGGCGGGGGGTTTCAGGGGCAGCGCCCCCGAAGCTAAAAATAGATGTAAAATTTCCTTGTAAAAGTATAGTAATTTCTAGTCAATCTGGGCCGTTCATTAGGCAAATGATCTGACGGTAGAAGTTATGTTTAGTTTAGGGTTTTTTTTGCCCTAGAAGGCAACCCCTCGCTTTTATGAGGGTATTATATTGTGGCTGTGGATTGTATGTGTATTCTCAAAGCGAGAAACGGATAGGGAGACTGTGAGAGAGAACAGAGGATATTATAGCGGATCTGCTTTAGGTTGTGTCTCTTCATTTTTCTAGATAATAGAAAGGAAGGACTGGCTGTTCGAGGTGGACGTAGCCCAAACTGGGTGAATCACGTATATCTATGTCTCTCTGTTTTATGTGTTTTGTGTGCTTGTATTTTCCGCATATTTTATGTGTTGCATTGCTCTGTAATATATAATTTTCTAACACTATTTGCTCACTAAGCCTCCCTAAGATATATGTTTAAAATTCATCAAGCATATTTCCAAATTTTTCCCTACTTACTATTCCTGTTGCATATTTATTCACCCTACAGAGAATAGGATCTCTTGTATTTTTCCCAGTTTTTTATTTTCCTCTTGAGAGATGAATGCATAATTCAACAATTTCAAATAATGGTAGTTGAGAGATGTCTCCATTTCCCATCATGTTAAGAATATCTATCCATTCATCTTTGATGGCTTTCAACAAGAGAGATTTTAAAGTATCTTGATCAAAGTTTTCCATTTTAGCTCTTTTTATATTGTAATTGAATATCTCAATTAATTCTTCCAAGTTTTCATCCTCTTTTTGCATCATTTTAAATACTTCATCCTTCCTATTAATAGGTGTGAAATAATCCAAATATATTTGTAAAAATGCACTTTCATCTCATCCCATGTCCTAATAGATTGTGCTATCAAACCCATGAACCATTTTAAAGCTGAACCCTTGAGTGTTGCAGGAAATAGCTTCAATTTTTTAGAGTCTTGTAAGTAGTCATAGGATCTTCATAAAACCTCAAATTCAAATAATTTTTTTTCAGGATCTTCACTCCTTAATCCATGGAAATTGGGAAGGATGGAAGGTGAAATATTTTTCATTGTGGCATTTGTATCCTCATCAACAATAGGAAATCCAACAGAGTTATGGTCTCCTCTTCCTCTACCTCTTCCTCCACCTTGTCCTCAACCTCATCCTCCACCTCTTCTTCCTCCTCTTATTCTTAAGGCATCTCCATTCAGAACTTTTCCTTCTCCTTTTCCCTCTCTTGCCATTGTAGATTCTTGAGAGCTAATGTAGGGTTCTAACTGTAGAGTTATTTGTTCTTCCTCTAGTTATTCTATCAATGGGATATTAAAGAAAGTTTCTTCTTCCTCCTCATTAGGTAATTATAACTCTTGAGCTAGAATATGTACCCCTATAGAGGTGAAAAAGGTTACCCCTTCTGTTGGAGATCTAGGATCTTCCTCTTCTAAGACTGCCTTAGTAGATGAAGTTGGAGAATCTCTTGGTTGGATTTCTGACCTTAAGACCTCAGGAAGTCTATGTTTTGTAGTGAAAAATGGAATATGAGTTTGAGATGGTGGTGTGGCATTACATGGTCTTGGTGGAGTGAGTGGTGTTGCTGGAATCAAACTTCTACCTCTAGCTATGAATCTACCCCTAGAGTCTCTTTCTCTATGCATATCATTTTTTTTAGATGTAAGAAATAAGGCTTCCTAATTACACTTTCCCGGCAACGATGCCAAAATATTTAGTCAATTTAATGTCTTAAATTTCTACCATAAATTATCGACTGAGGTTAGTAATATGATGAAGTGTGGTGCACTATATATGCTTAGATGACCTTATTTCTTACTTCGTTGTGTATTTTATATATTGTTTTGGGGGGATTTTTATTTTATGCCTAAGTTAAGAATTGAAATTGATCTAAGGAATGAAATATAAGATTCTAAATGAAATCTTTAAATGCCAGTGAACAACTAAATCTAAATGAAATTTAATGATGAAAACTTAATCTTAAAGAACAAATAAAAGGAAATGTTATTTTTATTCTAAGAAAAGGAATTGATTTACAAATTACTCTTAATGAAATGAATGAAATATAAAATCTAAAAGAAGGAAGAAAAGGAAATGTTAATTAACTAATATATTTTGCATAAAAATAAATCAAAATTTAAATGGTTAAAATCTAAGCTACATTAGAATTTTTTTAGGTCTTCAAAACATCTATGGAAAACATCTAATTAAATTGATTCATTATTTAAACAAAGCACTATTCTAAGTCTGATTGAATTCTACCGATCTTTAAATTATTTTATATGACAAAATGAAACCATATTCTACCTTACCCATTGAAAGAATTAATTCTATGAAAACAGAGCATTTGATCTACTTTAAGAATAATCAAATTGCAATTCTAATCTAAATTTGTCCTATTTTTAAATCTAAGAATGATTGAAATATAAATATAATCTAACTCTATTCTACATTCCATGGAATGAAACCATAAAATCTATTTCTATGAAATTAAATTCGTATGTTGATTGAAATTAAATTTAACTTAGACAAGCAAGAAATTTTAGAGTATCTATTGCGCAAAAAAACATGTTTAACCTTAAATCCTATGGTTGTTGTGTAATCAAATGCACAAATATATTCAATTGGAAGATGAAAAATTCACATTGATGAGATGATTCAGGTGAGCATAAGATCTAACAATAAACTGTAATTATAAACAACTAATTCATACAACATTTAAAAACTTATTGATATGAAATTAAACTACGAAACAATGAACAATTGAACTACGAATCAATGAGAATCTACCTATGAAATGGCAAGAATCTAATTATGAATTGACGAGAAATTAATTATGAATCAATAGGAAATTAAACTATGAAATTGAAAGTAAACTAAACTAAAAAACCACTATAAAAACCTCCTTTTCATGCAGGGGCCCTCTGCAACAGAGCGAGTGTGAAATATACTTAGACTATACGCGCACCAATGTTCTAGAATTGGCCTTATTTATTAGCAAAAACAGAGTTTGAAAGCGTATCACAGTATAATTAAAATAATTACGCTTATTCTCGGTTTCAACAGACCAATATTTATACAGTTTTTTGAATTAAATGTCTAAGACAATTCCATCTATGGATAGAAAAAAAAAATATAAGTCTAATTAGAAGAAAAGTCTTCATGGCTTTCTCTCAATTTTCTATGTAAGAGAAAATCGAGAGTCTTCGTCCACTGATTTCGTTCCCTGACTGATCTTTGACAGTGATAATATGCATGATTCCTTCTTGAATTCGAATAGGTAATTGGGATACGATCCATGTGTGGACCATTTAAAATATACCCATATGACTCGTTTCTCAAAACCTGTCAAAAAATAACAATGGCTACAGAAAAAAAGGTTAGCTACAGAATTGCATGATTTCTATAGCTAATTACAAAAGTTCTTATAAATGATAAGTAACATTATAATATGAAGTAGACATAATATAAATGCCTTCTCAGATGTAAAATATGTCAATTATCACTGATTGAGTTTATGGATTTGTGAAAAAGGAAGAACAAATGGTGGAAAAGGATATCAAATTAGGAACAATTTTGAGGTTCAACAGTAACTTTAGGAGAACTTGAAATAAATATTCTAGAAGGACAAAGATTCCATGCACTGGATATTGCATTGCAATCTACTCCAGCACGATGGTGGAAGACTCACAAAGGAAATATTGGCAACTAGGAAGAATGTACTCGAATGATGAAATTGTGCTTTGAGTGTCCAACTACCAGAAGGGAAGAGGTTTATTTTGTAAAGGGTGATCCACGCAGACATCTGGCTAAATGGACTGAAGTATGGGGCACAGAGATGAGACCAAAATGGGTACACATGTTCATCCAAACGTTGGGGAAGGTGCCTACTAATTGGTACTTGGACACGAAGCTATGCCGAGGCACCAATGAATGGTCTGCGATGACTAAAAGTTTCATTTTGACCTTCAGCTTTGAGATTGGGTTTGATTTCTTGGGTAAATCACTGCAAGGTATTCAGGAGGTCATCTTTGATACTTCAAAACCAAAGGTAGAATGCGCTTCACCAACATGGGATGCGTAGATGAGGGATATTGTCAATTGTAGAAATATGACAGTTGAATAAAATGAAGAAGATACAAGGAATATCATGGTCCCTGAATCTGAGGGATAACACGCAGTTGCTGGGTCCTCAATTATGTTGCAGGATGTCATAAAGCCTCTGAATATTTGACAAGTGAACATTGGATCTGAAGAAAAACTAAAGTTCTAAAATATTGGAGATTACTGGGATGATGATACAGTAGGAAAGGTTGTTGAGTTGTTGACTGAGTATTAGGACCTGTTTCATACAAAATTTTCTGAGTTAAAAGGGATAATTGGAGATCTTAGTCATGAAGATCACTTTGAAACTGAATGTGTGACCTGTGAAGCAACGTCCATATAGATTGAATTCAGAACAGAAGCAAAAAGTTAAGGAAGAGTTGGATAAAATGGTTAACGCATGCATTATAGAACCAATGGAGGAGTCTGATTGGGTGAGTCCTATGGTAGTGCAGGATAAGAAAACTAAAGGAGAAACAAGGATTTACGTGGATTTGTGCAAACTGAATGATGCCTGCGTTCATGATTCATTTCCAACCCCATTTTTTGATGATATCCTCGACAATGTAGGAGGACAAGAGGATTATTCATTTACATATGGTTTCTCAGGATATCATCATATTATAATTGTGCCAGAGGATAGAAGTAAGAAAAAATTTGCAATAGAATGGGGATCATTTCAGTAAACAATCATGCCATTTGGATTGAAGAATGTGCCTATTATCTTCTCGTGCATAGTATTAGCTGCATTTAAGGAATACATTCACAAATTCTTAGAAGCCTACTTTGATGATTGGAATGTCTTTGGGTTGTTGAGAAAGCATGTATCAAGTCTGTTCCTAATGATTGATACTTGTAGGAAGTATCAGATCTCACTAAAGCTGAATAAGTGCATATTTTGTGTGCATTTTGGGATATTGCTGGGTCATATTGTCTTCCAGAAAGGGTTGATGGTAGATCCCATGAATATCGCAGTTATTTTTAATATGGAAGTTCCTGTAAATGTCACACAAATACACTCAATTTTGGGGCATACAGGATATTATCGGAAGTTCATCCAAGGTTATGCGCTGATCATCATGTCCATGGAGAAATTTATCAATAAAGATGCATCATTTTTTTGGGATGAATAATGTCAAAAGAGTTTTGAATTACTGAAGGAGAAGATGGTCACTACGACCATATTGGTATTTCCAGATTGGTTGAAGGTGTTTCATGTGCATGTTGATGCCTCGTGCATTGTGCTTAGAGCTATTTTAGCACAACTAGGAGCTAGGGAGATCGATCACCCTGATTGCATTTTCAAGTAGGAAGTTATCAAGCACAAAGCATAATTATTCAACCATAGAAAGAGAAGGATTGACGATGGTTTATGTGCTGCATATATTCCACCACTATCTATTAGGAGGACACTTCAAGATGTTTACTGACCACTCTACTTTGAATTACCTGGTCAATAAGCCTTTGTTGGGGGGGAAGATCTGCAGGTGGTTGATGTTGTTCCAAAAGTATGATTTTGAAGTTATTGTGAAGCCTGGGAGACTAAATTTTGGGCCATACCATCTGTCGCGAATTGATAATGGAGAAAAACCTACTAGCTTGGAAGATAGATTACCATATGCATAGTTATTTTCTCTAAAGGTGGTTGATGATCATTTCCATAATATCATTCATTTATTGGCTACTGAACGTGCACCCGAGGAGTATATATTGCAATAGAAGAAAGAGAAAGTTGTGTAGCTGACTTCACTCTAATTTCCAGTCAACTGCACAAGATGGGTGCATATGAGTTGCTGCAAAGGTATGTATTAGAATTTGAGAGACAATACATCTTAGTTGAATCTCATGGAGGGGTTTCCAGAGGTCACTATGGAGGGAAATCCACTGCGTAGAAGATTTTGTGATTTGGTTTATGGTGGTCCACGCTGCACAATGATGCATTTGCGCATTTTCACGCATGCGACAAATGCCAAGGGATGGGAAAGCCATTGCACAGAGATGAGATGCCCTTGCATCCACAGATGGCACTGCAAGTGTTTGATAAATGGGCCATTGATTTTATTGGACCTATTGACCCTCGAGGGAAGAAGACAAGTGCACATTACATAATCAATGCGAAAGATTATGTGACCAAATGGGCTGAAGCTAAGCCTGTGAAGTATTGTAGTGTGGACATAGCTGCACACTTCATTTTTTAGAACATATTGACTCAGATTGGATTCCCTAAGATTTTGATGAGTGATCTAGGTACGCACTTCGTGAATGAAACTATTGAAGCTCTAACATAATAATTATGGATTCATCATCAGAAGAGTACTTCATATCACCCATAGGAGAATGGTGTGGTAGAAGCTTTCAATAAGATATTGGAGACTGAAATCACTAAGATTTGCAATGCTAAATGGAATGATTTGGATGTGCACATCCCTGCGGTTCTTTGGGCATATAGAACCACATGCAGGAAGTTTACAGGAAAGACACCATTTCGAATGGTGTATGGGAAAGAAGTTGTGATGCTAATGGAGTACATTGTTCCAAGTCTAAGCATTGCCACATTCAAAAATATTTCAAAGCAAGATATTATGGAAGAACGGTTGTCGAAGTTGGTCGTGCTAGAAGAGGATCACTTTATTGCAAATTTCCATCAGCAAGTGCAAAGGGAATGAAATTGTTTTTTTCATGACATGAATATTAGATATAAGGTCTTTAAGGAAGAAAACTTGGTCTTGTTTTATGCCAGAAATTTTTCTCACCACCCAAGAAAGTTCAAGATGCATTGGCTAGGACCATGTATGGTTAAGGAGATCACCAAAAGAGGTGTCATGCACTTAGCCATGTTGAGCGAAGAAAATATTCCTGGGTATATCAATAGAAGTCGATTGAAGTCGTACAACGATGACCATCTCCTTGCGTGCACCAAATGAATATATGGTTGAAGTATTGGATCTACACAGAAGGGATGGAAAATGCGCAGACAGGTGTGACACACATGCGGTATCTGCGCATGGAGATTGAATGGGTCCCAGAAGTGCCAGAATATATCTAGTAGAACAAAAAATATGGATAAGACAGTATTCTTAACATTTGGAGGAGAGTCTAAGTTACATTTAATGAGGAGATTATGCCATATTTGGAGCCATTTTATCATTAATGGAGATATAGTAATGCACAAGAGATCGTTTAAGACCCACCTAAGCTATAAATATAATTGAAGGGGTTGCATTAGTTCCCTTCTCCTTATGTGTGATTTTTGTGCATTGAGCTCTCTGATTTCTATAACCTGTATGAAGTCTATGTATGGTCTTGATCCGTTGTTTGAGGAGAAGCTGCGTCGTAGAGGTTTAGGCCAAGAAATTTTCCCAGTATGATAGCCAGCAGAACATGAGAGGAACCTGCTACACAGGCCACTAAGACCCTTGCGCCAGCTAAAACTAACAAGGGACAGACCTCGGGGCCCCATAAATATGCGAGAGAGAAGACTCCTAAGTCATGCTCCACTGCGGCTAAGCACCAGAAGAAGCCCATGGAAGAGTTTCCAGAAACCATAATGGAGGAAGATGTGGTGAAGATTGATAGCCCTGTCTCGTGGTTGCCTGCCTATCTTGCACTGTGCAAGGCCTCGGTGAAGATCCCGAAGGATATCGATAAATTCTGTGAATACATCAATATTCCATTTGATCCTAGAAAATGTAAAAATGGAAGGTGACATGTTCGCCAAAGTTCCGATGCTAAAAATGGAGGACTAGGACCTCACAGATAAGGAAACATTTCTAGAGCTCACGCCCCAGAGGTACTTAGACCAGGTTCCTTATGAGGGAGGAATCATGCGTACTGAGCTGAAGGTCTCGATGCTTGGCCTGCACAAATTAGGGTTTCTAAACCTGTTACAGATTCCCCACTTCTGGCATAGCCCGATCAATGATATATGTGTGCGGTAGTTTCTTGAACTAGTTCATGACAATTTTTTATGGCTCAGGGAGCGCATACCAATCGATGTTGCGCCGATCCATTGGATCACCAACTTTCCTGACTAAGGAATGAACATTGTGGTAGATTTTGGAGGAAAAGGGCAAGAAAATAAGGTCATGGAGAAAATTAAGAATGATTATTAGGTCACGCACCACAGGCGCGAGTTTGTTTTGAGTGATTTTAATGACCCTGCTATTCGATTTGGCACTCTCATCCTAGCCAAAAAAATGATGAGAAAGTGCAGAAAAAAGAAATTCCTAACACAAGTCATTGTGCTTGTTGGGCAGTGCAATAAGGGCATGAAATATAATTTGGCCCAGTACCTCTGTAAAGAATTCCTGGAGAAGGTTGGCAACATAGAGGAAGACGGGACAATTTTTTATTACGCTTGGATATTTCTCCTGATAGTTCTCATCGGCTAGAAGACGCTGGAAGAAAAAAAAATTCCTAATATTGAGCTAGAAAAGTGATAAGCCATGTGGTATGCCACACTTTGGAACTCAACAATCCTTGCGTGAGTCATAGAAAATAATTTTTTTTGGGTCCTTTTTTACTCTACGATGTTCTAAGAAATTCAGTCGAAGCCATGGTTGTCCCCAACCTTGTATGACCAATACAAGTTGATCATGGAATTTAAAGTGACGTTCCATAATATCCATATCTGCGTGATGGGCGTTGTTGAGGGAATCTAGCATGAGTTTTCGTATTTGGTTACAGAAGAAAACTTATTGTGCATCATGGCGGAGTGGCTGCTTTCTTGGTTTAAGACGTGCACCACTTGGGGTGCATCATCCTCCATTCCAAAGACTCCAAAAAAGCCTAGAATAGGTACGCAGCAAACTGACAAAGACACTGGAGCAAAGGCAAGGGTGACCAGAATTAGCGAGACCATTGATTTAGAAAAAGATAAAGAGCCATCAAAGAACGACGCAGGCGCCAAGGAGAATGAGGCTTAGACTACCAAGGAGACTTAGGCTCAGACTTCCAAGGAGACTAAGGCTCAAACTACTGAGGAGACAATAGTGTAGACTGCCAAGGGGACCAAGAGCAGATCTTAGGCCACGGGAGGTCTGCTTAAAAATATAAAAGGATTCGAAGCAGTCGGAGAAGAAGAAATCACTCTAACAGAGGACAATTTAAACGAAATTGAAAATATGATGACGTCTGCGACTGAAGATATATAGACATATCTGGAGGCGCAGTACAAATTTGCGCTCGAAGGAGTACAGAGTGGAATACACGAGTTAAAAGTTTAGGTGAGCCTGATCCAAGAGAGAGTGACCCAAGTGAGTTAGCATCAAGCGAGTGTGCCTGACACCAGCACATAGGTGCTCACCAGACTGTTACCATCGACTGGGGATAGCCAACTCACGCAGATCCCTGCAACTTCCATCCATGTAAAGTCATTGAATCTGAGCACGAAACTCAGCGAATTTAGTAAAATAAATGTTGACTTGGCTATGCTAGCAGTAGGAAAGCTCTACATGATCCACAACATGATTTTGGATGAGCTCCAATAAAGAGAAGAAAAATTCTACACGCTGCAAGTGAGTCAAAATAGCAAGTAGCTGAACTTCAGCAAAAGCAACAGTCAATTGAGGAAGTGTATCGCGCAGTAGAGGCTGGGTGCCCCGCCTTGAAGGGCAAGATTGATCAAGTCTGTAACAATGTGCCAGCGGTCCTTGCCTCAGCCGCACTTATAGAAAAATTGGAAGGACTAGCCGCTGCGTTGAAGGCATCACGCAATGAATTGAAAATTGTTAGAGCTGAATTTTAACAACAAATTGCAAACTTGCAGATGAAGCTGCAACCAAAAACGCCTCCAGAGGTCAGAGCACAGTGTGATGCAGAGGTCAAGGCAGCGATAAAACAACATATCAGATGTAGTCATAGAGTGTGGTGAATTGTTAGATGAGGCCATGTGTTTCTGGACTTCAATTTAGAATGACCTAATGGTGTAGCACTTGTGCAATGAATTATTCTTGAAAGAGTAGCAGGTTGCATACATTAGGATGGCGAAACTTACATTGGTGATAGCACAGTGCCTTGCCCGCCTCTAGGAGAGTCGAGTGATTCAAACAAAGATAGAGTATCTACGTTGCTGCGAGAAAATTTTAGAAGATAGGATGCAACCGCAGGCTGAGTAAGCCCTACAGTTGTCTCAGACCCTAGATGGTACATTTAAGAGCCTTCAGCAGATGCAATACATCATAAATCTAGCAACTGAAGGGTCGACGACTACGAAGCTCGTGGATGAAGTGCATGGAGTTGCTGCACAAAGTGTCGAAGTGGTACTGCCACTGAAGAGATCTTTCAAAGCACTCAAAGTGAAGATTAGGGAGCTTACCCCATAGTGACTCGGGACAAGTCACAAGTTTGTGTTGGGGGCTTGTTGGGGCAAGGTCCCCTGTGGTCAATTTTGATAAATTTTTGTATATATTTTGTGGTGTGCGCTGCGGGGAAGAGTCAAAGGGGCTTTGGGGTGGGTCATAGACCCTAATCAATGTAAATGGGTTTTTAGGGAAAATTATGAGTCTCAAACCATGGTATCTACGTGCTAAGATTAGTATAAATATAGATAGATCGACTAAAGAAGAGATATGAATATTATGTTTGATGATGAAATTTTATAAGGATTTGATCTAAGTCTGGGTTTTTGGGTAGAAAGGCTCCTGTTGGCTGTGTGCACAAAGACCTTATTCCTGGTTGTGTGCAGACTCTGCTGGCTGTGTGCATGGAAGGGTAAATTGTATGGGAAGTCTGAATTTACTAGAATTGTTGGATCTATTAATATATAAGACTATTTTGGTGAAATGGATATTGTTATGTGATTTTTGCTAGTTATATGTTATTTTCTTTGAGATTATAATCTATTTTGTGATGTGTTATATTTGCTTATGTGTGTGATCAAATGCATCTGCGCGAATGAATGAATTCTATTATGTGTGAAGAATTGTGTTGATGAATAGATCTTATTAAAATACATTTGTTACTGCACATAAGTATATACTACATTCAGGGATAATCCGCGAAGAATTGATGTATTGTTCAGTTGTTCTGTTAATGCACGCATCTGCATATTATCTGTGCCAAGTTCTGTTATAACTTTGTTTAGGGCCACCACATCAAATTCTCCCTCAGGGTGTGTAAACCTAGGTCCAACACCCCCCCATACTGCTTTGGGTGAGACTTTGACCTGCACAAGTAGGTCATTGCCGAAAGGGAAAGTAGTTGGAGGGTTTTTTGGTTGCACAATAAATCCAAACCTGGGCCAAGACCTCTCAATCCCACACTCTTCCTTCAGTAGTTTTCACAAGATAATCCAAGACTCTTTGACCTAGACACAGAGTTTCTCCAATCACCAGGTCATCCCTTCCTTCCAACAACTTATATCTATACCTTTGACCTTGTAGCAGTATAAATTTTATCTATGCAGAAGTAGAAATTCAACCCCAACAACTTTGACCCCTACAACTGCCCAGTAACTTCGTAGAAAATAGAGAGAGAGATATCCCAAAACTTTGATTTTGTTCTTCTCATGCACTTCTCCTTCATATCTTGGAACTTCACAATTTTTCCTACACTTCTTCTTGTGTATATCAAACTTGTTGAGTTTATGATAAAATGGATTGAACTGCACTTCTATATATAGCCTTCTTGTGGGTCTAATTTCTCTTATGTAGCTGAATTCATCAGGCAAGGGCCAATTTGGTGTGGAGGTGATAAATTACATATTTGACTCAATAATAATTCTTTTTACATGATTCAAAAGCCCAAGAAGGGTCTCATTAAATGGAAAACTACTCTAATGACTCAATATAAAACCTAGAAGTCCTTAATGGGGTATTTGACCTACAAAATGATGACCCAAGCATGAAACCCATGCTTTAATAAGTCATTGTAGTAATTTTTTTTTCCTTTTTCATTCTTTATATATATATATATATATATATATATATATATATATATATGGGGGTGTGTGTGTGTGTGTGTGTGTGCCATAATTTCACTAATTTGTCATACAATAGAATATGAATCCTCTCCTCTCTGACTCAAACATGATGAATACACCTTCGTAACACTTACCTGAGAATATTTAGGATTTTTTATTTTCTAGACACACTCATTATCGTTTTCCATTTCCACATCTATGACTGCAAACTCCTCTTCCATCACTGTAAACTCCTTTTCCATGACATTTTTGTATCCAAATATTGAATCTTTCAACAACACATTATTTTCATTGTGCCATAACTCGAATTTTGGTCAGATATTTTCCTTTGGTAAGCACATGGGTAGTCTAAAACTTTTCTAAAATCCATGGAGAACTTACTACTGTTTTTTCATTGTCATTTCCTAACAATTTCACTCCATCCAGATGGCTCTTCTATAAACCATCAAATTCCCACTTCAGATTATTCTCATTTATGTGAATCAAAGGTTTTGAAACCTCTTGCAATTCAACCATTGTGATGTCTTCTTAAGAAATAATCATAACGTGATTTTGTGGAATAGATTGACAAATTCATCCAAAAATGAATTGAAATTTCCTTGTATTTGAGTCTCTAAGACAACATCCTGACAAGAACCTACAGAATTCTTCGTTTCTTTGGATATATCTGATACTCGAACAAGTATTTCTACCATTTCCTCTACAGAAGCTTCTCAAGGTTTTAGTGATTTTTTTTCATTACATGCATACAACGACAATCTTTGCAAATACACTGATCCAATAACTTCATCCAGGGCATATGTAGCATGCATTCTTACATCATTCTGACTAGTTTCATCCAATGATAAATCCAAAATATTGTATTTTCCACCAACAAAATGGTTTTGCAGGGTGATAAATCTAAATCTCCTTGTTTTTCCACCAAAGAAACATTTTCCTGTAATTCCCCCGTGATATGATTCCTTACATTATCGATGTAAGTTGTACTGACTAATGAATTTAATTCCACTGTAATTTTGCACATCCAAAAACAAAATAAAATCTGGCTTTGAATAAACTGCCTTAGTTACTACATTCTTACAGTAAAAAATGAACCAAAGGAATATCACACTCCTTTATAGAACATTCACCATCATCTAGGAACACACCACCTAGTGAGAGCTCACATTCTCCAATTGTAATAAAAAAATGGTGACACCAATCTCTGAAGTCACCTTTGAAATCTTAACCTTGAATTTTTCTTTCTCAATCTATTTTTCATCCATTAGAGGAAATTTTAGCCTAAAAGTTCCCATGAAATTTTCATGTACATAATATGTAAACTGTTAGGTCCCTATATTGCTAGTGTAGTCCCTTATTGTTGTTAGTGTATCCCCCTTATTGTTATTGTTGTACCCCTGTAACCCCAATATTGTTATTATTGTGCCCTTATATTATTATTGTTAGGTCAGATAGGATTATATTGCGACCCATGGACTCCTATATATAGAAGGAGATTTTTTCATTTGTATCATACAATGATTGTTCATTTATTTAATGTAAAGGAGGTTTCCTCCTCAAAGTGGCTTATTTCTAAAGCGTTGATCTCTCTTTTCTTCTATTTTTGGAGCTGGTTTCATAACATAAACCAATCAAAATCCTTTAAATTTAAAAATAGTTACGTGTAAAGGATTTTTATCCCTCGAAGTGGCTTATTTCTAAGTATTTTATCTCTCTTTTCTTCTATTTTTGGAGCTGGTTTCATAACATTTCGTATTAGAGCTTTGGATTCTAGGGTTTCGTTGTTCCAAACAGGTCATTGTGGAATTTTTTGCTATAATTTTTTTTCTACGAAGGTTTAGAAGCTAAAATTTTGATCATGCAAAGCTAAAATCCTGAGGAACTTCGTGTAAAAATTTTCGATATTGGTTCATAATATTTTCAGAGATATGATCTGTGTAGCTTAGGGTTTTGTAGGCTCCCAAATTTCATCTAAAAGAGGTGACCTTGGTAAAATATTCATAAATATCTCCCTGATCATTAGATTGGAATTCTATAATAAGTGGCTGAAAGTGCGCAAATTTTTGTTTCCTGTGTATCAATTTTAGAGCCGAAGGAGGAAACAATGACATGTGGAACACCGTACAAGTTCGTTCTCTGAACTAGTCCATAATTAGGTCATTGTGGGAGATTGGGAATAACTTTGCCCTGAAGCATCCAGATTAAGCCAGACCTATGGCATTCAAAAGAAGCTTCGGAGGGCTACTACAGAACCAAATTTCAGATATTGAAGATCTGAAATTACATAGATACAACAGTTTCAATATCGAGCTCCTCAAAAGCAAGAAAAAGGTGTGTATTTTTTTTTTCAAATTGCATAAGTCTTGTTTTAAAAATCAGTTTGAAGTGATTCCAAGGGGATATTGAAACATAGATATCAATATTGTGTTCTAAAATTCCACCTAAAAAGAATTCAACACCAATTATGCCTTCAGAAGGCTCTATTATGACTCATGAAGAGGAATAAATGCAACATGACATATCAAAATTACAAGAGCAAGTACACCAAATTTCTCTCTCGCAAAGAACAACAAAAAATGAAATGGAATTTTTGAAGAAAGGAATGTAAGCTAGGGTGGATTGTTTGAAGAAAGGCATGGAAGCTAAGATGGATGGTTTGAAGAATGGCATGGAAGCTAAGATGGAAGTCATGGAAGATAAGATGGATGACATGGAAGCTAAGATCGATGAAAAAATGAAAGAAAACATGGAAGACACGAAGAATGATATAAAAGAAGACATAGAAGGTTTGAAGGAAGTTTTGAAAAGGTTGATACAAGAAATTATTCCTAATGGTTGAAATATAGTAGAGGAAACTTATGATGAAAACAAAATAAATGTTAATCGTGATTTCACAAACTTTAATGTTGGATTGAAGACCCACCATATCCCAAAGATCGATATGAAATTTTTTGATGGAAATGATACCGTAACATGGATACTACATATGCAACAATATTTTGATCTCAATAATGTTCAAAACACACAAAAGGTACGCATTGCAACTTTATATTTCGAAAAAAATACATTTGTATAATATCGATGGCTTTGTTCCCGTAAAAAAATTATCACTTGGTCAATTTTTATGAAGGAAATGATAGCACATTATGAGGATACAAAGAGAAACACCTTCTTTAGCCAATTGATAAATCTCAAACAAAAGGGTTCAGTGGTGGAGAATATTGAGGACTTCCAAAAATTGAATATAAGGGTAGCTGATATTCTAGAGGAACACAGGATTGATGTCTTCATAGGGACTTTAAAGGATAACATCCAACATGAGCTTCAAGTTTGGGAACCTGATTCATTAGAGAAGGCATTCAGGTTGGATAAAAAAATTGAATGTAAAATTATGGCGACAAGGAAGCCTACCACTCACATATATAAATATGGAAGTGTTGCTACTCCTAGACTTCCACAGCCTACAAGGTTGACACACAACAATTGGAATATAAAAGAGAAAAAGGGCTTTGCCACAGTTGTGATAGAAAATACACTAAAGGTCATAAGTGTGCTGAGAAGAAATTATTTTACATAGATAGTGAAGAGGAGGAAGAAAATGAACAAGAAACTTCAAAATAAGAGGATATACACTAGGAACCAACCCTATAGAAAGAAGAAATAATTTCGACCATATCGTGTAATGCATTGGCAATAATTACCACTCCTAAAACTCTCAAGATAGAAGGACATATCAAGAAGAAAAAAGTAATAGTGTTGATTGATTCGGGTAGTACCCATAGTTTCATTCATTGTAAGGTAGCCAAGGAATTGAATTTCTTCTTATACCTAGCACCAAAATGTCAAGTGATGGTTGCAAATGGAGGAACTATAAATTGATTTGGAAAATGCCATAATACCAAGCTAGCCATGGGGGAATCTGTATTGAATAGTCCAATGCTTTCCATTCCAATGGGAGGTGCTGATGTTGTATGAGGAGTACAATGGTTACAATCATTGGGATGATAGCTTTTAATTTTCAAGAAATTATCTTGAATTTTTTTTCAGAAGAAGAGGAAGTCGAATTATGGGGTATCACAGGGAATTCGTGAAAGATAATAAGCTCTAATGTTATGACAAAGATTATGAAGAAAGAACAAAGAGGCGTAATTTCACAATTATGATCACTAGAAGTTCCAACATAAAAATCATTTATTTCTCCAGATCTCCAAAAAGTCTTGGACAATCATTCTGTTGGCTCCCCGTGATTTGTAAGATTGGCAAGAACAAATCTGCAGGGAACCACATCAAACCACTTTGGAGTCCAAGGACCTAGCCTTCCTGGACTTAGGGAGGGATCTCTCTATGTATGTGTTTGTAAATGATATATCTTTATGATTTTGTTTTATGATCTTAGGCTATTTATGAAGTTTTCAGTACTATTTGTTTTTTTGATTGGATTGCTTGATATATTAATTGATGGTGTGATTAAGTGATGGAGTGTTTCAGTTGAATAGATAGATTGTGAGAAGCATTAATCCATTGGGCTATGGGGTCATACAAGGATTTAATTTTTCATCAACTCTGCAAGGGTTTTCATAGGGCAAGCTAACTATATCAATTGGATCTCTTAGAATAGATGAAATATGAAATGACAATAAGTTGTGAGAACAACAAAACTAAAGGTCAGTTAAGAATCCTTCAACTCTACTTTAACAAGAAAATCATTTTAGGTAACTATTTAAAACAAACAAAAGGACAGGGCATACCATATACTTCTTTGGCTAGAATTTAATAAGCAAACCTTTTAAGACAACAATCCTGAAATCCTGGAATTACTTTCAGACAAAGAAAACATTTAAGATAACAATGAGTGCAACTAAAGAGAAAGATACACCTATCTTCTTTAATCAAACACTCCAAAGACCTTTTTAGCAATAGTTTGAGACATTACCAAAGGACATATCATACCATTTAATTCTTTGGCTTGGGCTCTACTAAGTATACTTCAAAGAAAGGCCTTAAAAAACAATATTTCAAGCTACACCAAAGGACAGGGCATACCATAGAATTCTTTGGCTTGACTATACTGAGTCATTTCCAAGGCAACAAGCTAGGTGGAACCAGAGAGAAATTAATAATTCTCTAATCAAACCTTGTAGAAGAAAACATTGAGATAAAGAAAGCAGATAGAATCAGGGTTCCAAGACAACATATCCTAATATAAAATTTCTATTCTTTTATCAGAGAAATCATGGACAAAATGGAAAACAGAAGGAAAACATTGATAAAGAAACGATAACTTCACCATTAACATAGCTCAAGAATCCTGTGAACGTGCTTCTATTATTGATTTTCAAAATGGTTACATTACTCCAGTGCAGTAGATCTCTGCAACTCATAGTTTTCTCAAATCCAGCCTAGTAGCTCATCAACTAGCTCAGCAACCATCAACCAACCAAATGACCAACCAATCAACACTAAAAATGAATAATACATGTAGTATTTATCTGCAAAATGAGGGGGTGATCCTAAGATAGGGTTTCAGATGTGTATTTATTACAGAGTTAATGTGTTTTTGACCTTTGAGACCATGCAAGGCCTAAGGCAAAATATCTGAGTCTGATTTGCTGCAATAATAACTCCTAAATTAACTGTTTGAGATAAATTTTGGAAATGTTTGACTTTTAAGGCTTCTTAATAACTTTTACAATAACTGCTGAGTGGTTGAGAAATATCTCTGACTACTTCAATAACTTTTGATGTCTTTATTGAAATGAAAGAGGTTTTAAATGTCAATATGTGTCCCCGAAGAAGTATATGATGTTTTGTTGAGACATTCAGATTTGCCTCTGTGTCTAATATTTTCTTGTTTTATCCCTAAAATTTGTTTAGGACCTTTTAAAATTTGATTTATTCTTTTAACTCTCCTAATTTTCTTTATCTCCACCTCTCTGTCCTCAATGATTGTTAATCCTTGATTTGGTCTTTAACCCTATAATCTTCATTGCCACGGTCTTTTGACTGTTTTTTTTCTTTCGCCTTTATCTCTGTTTACAATTTTCTGCCCAGTGGGGCATATTTTGTTGTTGGAGTGCTTAAATAATCATCAATGGTCACGATCCATTGATTTTATCCATCGTTCTGGTGCTCCTAGTCCTTTGAAGGATAGAATTACTAGATCGTCACCTAGGGAGTCTATCTGAACGATTTTGGGACCTCAAAATGCCATTTTTGTATTTATCCTTCGGCAATCTACACATAACAATCAATTTATTAATTAAAACCTGCGTTCATGGCTTTTCTGCACTTATTTGGCATTTTCGAGCTTTGGGAGTGTTGCAGAGGTGTTAATGGCGGATCATGGCTTATCGTAGAGGTAGAGGCCTTTGGAAAGTTTGAATGGAGGTGGCAGTATTGGGTTTTGGTAGGAGGCGGTAAGGCGGTTTATCGTGCTGAATGAAGGTGGTAAATGGATTTGGGCAGAAGGGCGCGATTCCATTTAGAGGGTGACACGTGGTGGAGGGTATGAGTGTTGAAACTGCTTATTTCGCAAGGTTTGGGGTTGGTTAACCCTTCCGCCTTTAGATGTGCGATAAGGGCTTTGGGCCATTGAATATTGGGGGATGAGATCAATGTTGGTTGAGAGTTTTGGAGGAATAGGAAGGTCAGAAAAAGTGGGGCCCAGACAGCTACATGGAGAAAAATTATTTACGACGCAGGATTTGGTAAAGCGAGGGGCCTGGGGGTTATTAAAATAAGCGGAGACGCTTATTTATAAGAAGAGGGAAGGGTTATATGAGGGGTTTTTAACAAAGCGCAGGGTCTAAAACTTTTAAATTCAGGGGCTCCAAAACTTATAAAGGGTCAAGTTTGCAAAACACAAGGAGCCAGGTTTTCAATTTAAAACAGAGTTTTAATATATATAAAGAAGGGTCCGAATGACATTTTTTTTGATTTAAAACAATGTAAAAAGGAGTTTTTACATTGTTTTTATAAAATGAGGTAAAATGATGAAGGTGAGGGGGTTTATGGGGTTTTTAGTGGGGAAAATGAGGAAATGAGGCTTTTGGTAGGAAAAATGGTGAGGATGAGATAATTAAGCCAAAATATGAGTTTTTAGAGCGGGAAGGTAATTTTGAGAAGGAATAATGAGATATAGTGAGAAAGGTTTCATGAAGATAATGAAGGCAGTGGGATTTCTGAAGATAACTGATAGTCAAGGAATGTTATCTTTAGCAGATTGTAGAAAATCCATAGTCACCTAGTGATACTATGAATACAGGAGACTAACAATGGCTCTAGCTGGGGAGGGCAACTCCTTTAGGTGGTGTCAAGAACCTGAGATTTCAAATCTCTGGAATTTGTAGACCAGTGCCTTGTCTGTACTTGGAAATTTTTTCATTCTCCAATTGTTGTTTTTCCAGTGTTCTTTGAAGCTGTGACCTTTAAGATCTCAAAAATATGCTTGCTTCAACTAAACTCTACCTACCTGCCATACTTTCTTAGCATTTTTTCTTCATTTGGGTGCATTTAGACTGGCAAACCCTTAACATCATTTTTCTTTTTGAAATCAGGAAACTATCTGTTTCTACACTTATATCATCCAAAGGCTTAGATTAGACTGGTGAGCTCTTTTATTCTCTACCTAATCTACTTATCTGTCAAGATTAAATAGTTTGACAGATTTTCATTCTCTAATCTATTAACGGGAAATTTAAAACATGACCCCATCAAGATTAAGCAGTTTGATTTGTCATTAGCTGTGGCATTTTGGACACGCTACACACATACTTTATTTGTCAAAAAAGGAAAACTTAAAACTGAGGGCTACAATCTGAAATTTTTTATTCATCCCTCTCCTTTCTCTTTGGTTCAGATTTGAACTTTTGGAACCAATATATTTTCCTATCTAATATACTGATAAGCCAAGTTTACACAGTTTGGAAAATTCTCATTCTCTAACTTATCAAGAAAAATTCAAAATTGCTCAATCATGATTAGAATTTGTGATTGAACAAGACTTATTTTTCAAGAGTAGTGGCATTTGGACTTGCACAATTTTAGAAATATTCTTTTTTGGTATGGGGCTTTACCTTTTCTCTTGTCTGCCCTCTTTTCTTCTTTTCTTTGTTTTTTGTGTTTATTTTTATAATATTTTATTCAAGCAGTGTTATATACAATGAACAAAGCTTTAAACTGTGTTTTTTCAACTGAAATAATGCTTGAGAATCCTGCATTGACAGGACCTCCAAATAATTCTGTTCCATCCATCTCTTGTAGGAAAAATGCATTGTTATCTCTTGCAGAATGGATTATGTATGGACCTTTCCATAGATTGTCAAATTTTCCATGCTTTCCTTTGTCTTCCCTTCTTGAATCCCACTTCAGCACTTTTTCTCCAATGTTGAAACAATTTTCCTTGGTCCTCTTATCAAAAATATTCTTGATGTTTTCCTGCACTTGCTGTATTCTGTTGTATACTTCTTTTCTGGTTTGTTGTAGCCGGACAGTCTGGTTTATTCTTCTTTGCATATCATTTTCTTCAGACTGTACTTCTTGGATGAGTTTCATCACTGGCACTCCCAAGATTGTTGGGAAAACTGCATCTGCTCCATACACTAGCTGATAGGGTGACACACCAATTGACTTTTTACTTGTCAATCTGTCTGCCCATAATGCACGTACTAGCTTGTTGTGTCATGAATTCTTATTCTCTTCTAGCAACTTTTTAGTGATGTTCACAAAAATTTTGTCTGAGGATTCAACTAACCCATTACCTTGAGGGTAATAAGCTATTGAATGTCCCAATGTAATCTAATATTTGTGGAAAAAATCCACCATTTTCTTGGATCTAAAGGCAACAACATTGTCAGTAATAATCTTTCTTGGACAACCAAATCTAGACAAAATTTGGTTTTCAAGGAAATTGATGATTACTGAGTCTGTGGAAGTTCTAGAAGGGATGACCTCTATCCATTTTTTGAAATATTCAGTTGTAGTAAGGATCAATTTGTGTTGGGCAGAGGAGGCAGGGTGGATTTCTCCATTGAAATCTAGGCCCTATTGTTGAAAAGGAGCTTCAACAGAAATTGGATGCAAAGGTAATGATAGAAGTTTTATTTTGCCTTCAAAGATTTGGCAGCTATGACAGGAAATTACCATTTTATGGATGCCTTGAAAGAGGGTGGGCCAATAGTAACCAGCTTAAGGATTTTATTAACAATGGTTTTCCAATAGAGGTGGCCTCCAAATTCTCCTTCATGAAACTCATGCTTGATCTTATCTGCATCATCCTCAGGAAAACATTTAAGCAATATACAACTAGAATTTTTCCAATATAAAATTTTATCTAAAATGCATAAATTTACAGATTTTAACTTCAAAGATCTAGCCTTTGTTTTGGACAAACCAGGAGGAAAATTCAAATTCAAAAGCACATATAATATATCATCATACCAAGATGAATTCAGAAATGATTCTTCAATAAGTGGAGTTTCCAACTCCTCTTGTTCATCTAATGCATTAATCATATTTATGTCTAATGCTTGAAAATTTGTTTTAGCCATGAGTTTAGCCAGTCCTTGCCCTTTGATTAGCTTGGTGGGCCTGATTTCCAGATCATATTATAAAATGAAAGCAATCCACTTACCTCTTTTTCCATCAGGATCTTGTGTCAAGATGTCTTTTACCACTGTGTGAGGCACAAATGCAATGATGTGTGAATGCAGAATGTATACTCTGAAGTCTTTCAATGCCTTGATTAAGTCAAAAGCTTGTTTCTCCATTATGTTGTACTTCAGAGGTGCATCTCTTAATGCTTTACTGAAAAATTCTATGGGCTGATCCTGTCCTTTTATATTTTTCTATAGTAGGACAACAGAAACTGTATTTTCTGATGCAAAATAAAATATGAAGAAATCTTTGGTAAAATCAGGGCTGATTAGAACTAGTTTTTGGGTAAGAGCTTGTTTTAATAGTTCAAAGGATTGTTTTGCTTCTATGGAGCTTGTTTTAATAGTTCAAAGGATTGTTTTGCTTCTATAGTCCATTTGACTCCTATTTCTCTTTTTAGCATATTGGTGATGTTTCTAAGGATTTCAACAAGGTTTGGTATGAACCTTCTTAAAAAATTTATCTTTCCAATGAACGATTGCAGCTCTTTGATGTTTCTTGGATGAATTATTTGCAATATTACTTCAATCCTTTTTAGGTCAATCCTGATCCCTTCTTCAGATATGATGTGGCCTAAAAGTTTTCCTTTCTTGAAGGCCAAACAATTTTTTCTTGGGATTTAAAGACAAACCATATCTTCTGCATTTTTCAAAGAATTTTCTTAAGTGCGCTAGGTGTTCTTCATCAATTTTGAGTAGACTATGATGTCATCAAGGTATATCACAATAAAGTACCCTATTTCTTTTGAGAAAGAAATATCCAGGGCTCTTTGAAAGGTGGCACTAGCATTCATTAACCCAAAAGGAATTTTAACATACATGAAGGTGCCCCATGGTATAGTGAAAGTTCTCTTGTGTTGATCATCTGGGTGTACCAGCACCTGATTGTATTTAGGTAATTTAGGTAATTTTTTAATACAAAGCAAAGGATAGGGAATACCATAGACTTATTTGGCCAAAATCTAATAAGAAAACCTTTTAGGACAACAATCCAACAATCCTAGAATTACTTTCAGACAAAGAAAACATTTAAGATAACAATGAGTGCAACTAAAGAGAAAGATACACCTATACTCTTTAATCAAACACTCCAAAGACCTTTGTAGAAACATTTTGAGACATTTCCAATGGACATGGCATACCATAGACTTCTTTGGCTTGGGCTCTACTAAGTATACTTCAAAGAAAGGCCTTAAAAAACAATATTTCAAGCTACACCAATGGACAGGGCATACCATAGAATTCTTTGGCTTGAATATACTGAATCAATTCCAAGGAAATAAGCTAGGTGGAACCAGAGAGAAATTAAGAGTTCTCTAATCAAACATTGTAGAAGAAAACATTGAGATAAATAAAGCAGATATAATCAGGGTGCCAAGACAACATATCCTAATCTAAAATTTATGTTCTTTTATTAGAGAAATCATGAAAAAAATGGAAAATAGAAGGAAAACATTGAAAAAGAAAGGATAACTTCACCATTAACATAGCTCAAGAATCCTATGAATGTACTTATATTATATATGTTCAAAATAACTACATTACTCTAGTACAATAGATATCTACAACTCAGAGTTTTCTCAAATCAAGCCTAGCAGCTCATTAACTAGCTCAACAACCATCAGCCAACCAATTTACCAACCAACCAATACTAAAAATGAATAATACATGTAGTATTTATCTGCAAAATGAGGAGGTGATCCTAAGCTAGGGTTTCAGATGTGTATTTATTACAGATTTAATGTGTTTTTTAACTTTGAGACCATGCAAGGCCTAAGGCAAAATATCTGAGACTGATTTATTGAAAAAATAATTCCTAACTTAACTGTTTGAGCTAACTTTTGGAAAATTTTGACTTTTAATGCTTCTTAATAAATTTTACAATAACTGCTGAGTGGTTGAGAAATATCTCTGACTGTTTCAATAAATTTTGATGTCTTTATTGAAATGAAACAGGTTTTAGATGTCAATATGTGTCCTTGAAGAAGTAAATGATGTTTTGTTTAGACATTCAGATCTGCCTTTGTGTTTAATATTTTCTTGTTTTATCCCTAAACTCTGTTTAGGCCTTTTTAAACTTGGATTTATTCTTTTAACTCTCCTAATCTACTTTATCTTCGCCTCTTTGTCCTCATGATTATTAATCCTTGATTTGGTCTTTAACCCTCTAATCTTCATTGCCACGGTCTTTTGACTATTTTGTTTTACTTCCCCTTTATCTCTGTCTGCAATTTGTTGCGCAGTGGGGCATCTTCTGCTGTTGGAGTGCTTAAATAATCATCAATGGTCATGATCCATTGATTTTATCCATCAATGTGGCACTCCTAGTCCTTTGAAGGACAGACTTACCAGATCATCACCCAGGGATTCTATCTGAACCATTTTGGGACCTCAAAATGCCATTTATGTATTTATCCTTCGGCAAACTGCACATAACAATCAATTTAATTAATTAAAATCTGTGTTCATGTCTTTTCTGCATTTATTTGGCATTTTCAGGCTTTGGGAGTACTACAGAGGTGTTAATGGTAGATCGATGCTTATCGCAGAGGCAGAGGCCTTTAGAAAGTTTGAATGGAGGCGGAAGTAGTGGGTTTTGGCGAGAGGTGCTAAGGTGTTTTATCGCGTGGAATGAAGGCAGTAAATAGATATGGGCGAAAGGGTGCGATTCCATTTAGTGGGTGACACGTGGCGGAGGGTATGAGTGGTGAAACTGCTTATTTCAAAGGGTTTGGGGTTGGTTAACCCTTGTTCCTTTAGATGTGCGAAAAGGGCTTTGGGCCATTGGATCTAGGGGGATGAGATCAATAGTGGTTAGGAGTTTTGGAGGGATGGGAAAGTCATAAAAGGTGGGGCATAGACAGCTACATGGCGAAAACTTATTTGCGCCACGGGATTTGGTAAAGCGCGAGGCTTAGGGGTTAAATAAAATAAGCAGAGTCGCTTATTTATAAGAAGAGGGAAGGGTTATATGGAGTGTTTTTAACAAAGCGCAGGGTATAAAACTTTTAAAGTCGGGGGCTCCAAAAATTATAAAGGGTCGGGTTTACAAAACACAAGGAGCTGGGTTTTCACTTTGTAAAAGAGTTTTAATATATATAAATAAGAGTCCCGAATGCCATATTTTTTTATTTAAAACAATATAAAAAGGAGTTTTTACATTGTTTTAATAAAATGAGGGAAAATGATGAAGGTGAGTGGGTTTATGGGGTTTTTAGTGGGTGTTAGGGTCCCGTGATTTGGCTGATTGGTAAGCCAAGTGACAAGGTAACATCAAAACAGTCTTTGGAGCTCAAGGACCTAGCATTCTTGGACTCAGAGAGGGCTCTCTCTATTTGTGTAAGGGATATCTATGTATTTGCTTCTTGTGTTTCCGATTTTAGGCTAGTTATGAAGTAGGTTTTTGGTTTTGTTTTTAGGTTTGTGAGGGATGAACTGATCAAAGACTAAGATAGGTAAAAATATGTCAGATCAACTGGGCTATGGAGTCGAAAGGGTCAAGAAAGCTTCAGATGGTGATAAAAGGTATGTTGAAGGGCCGATTTGATCAAGTTAAAATGGAGTGTGATGGACACTAAATTTGTGAAGAACAAAGGATTTCAAACATAAATATTTCAATAGCTGACATAAACAGGGTAGGGCTAACCATTAATCATGAGAAAAGTAACTATAAACTGATAAATGCATAGAAATAAACATTCATACAATGCATAGAGATATATGACTCTCTAACTTTAGGAAATTTCTATCAGACTTTGGGGAAAGACAATTACGACAAAAAAACAACTCAAATCACTATGAGGAAACACCTAAGCATAGTATTTCAAGCTATTGGGCACTTTGAAGCAAGATTGCATAGTTTCAGGCAAAGGGCAAGATCAGTACAAGACCTCCTTGGTTCAACAAATGACAATCAAACAATCAAAGAAAGGTTTCATAGGTGGAGCTATGACTAGCCATGAGTAAGCAGGACATACCGTAAATCATACTTAGCATGCATAAAACCATCAATGAAACAAGCAAACATTTTCTTCAGTTATCAAAGAGCAATCAAGGATTCTTTTATATGACTAAGAAGGAAGAAAACATAGAAGCTATAAAGAAACAGGAAATTTGAGGTGCCTCCAAGGGCATGTCTCAAATCTATTCTCTACTATCTTATAGCAAGTAAGAGCATGAAATATGAATGAAAACAAAGAAAACATAACAGAGAGGGACACTATACCATTTTACCAAGTCAAGGAATCCAACAACAGTCCTCTTTCGTCATCCAAAAACATTCAAGAAACTATCCAATGCATGAGACAGGTGTTTCTTCCAAGCTTGTATAACCATATATTGCTCTATATCATCAAGTTCAGCCTTATTTACAATGAAGTCTCTTGGAATATATAGGCCAAGATGAGGGAAAACCTCCTAGTGCAACTTGCAATCTCATTGGCCCATCAAAAATATCTGATTTTGTCCTTGAGGCTTTGCAAAGCCCAAGGCACAAAATATCTAATAAAATATCTCAAAAATGCTAAAAAAGGAAAATATATTGACTTTTCCTAACTAACCATGCTCAAAAATAGCTAAATGCACATGAGTAAAAGTAAATTTAGAAAAGTACATTTTCACAAAAATACTTAAGAAAAATATCAGCAGAAAGTCTTCTGTCTTGTGGGAAACTTTTAGAAGCCTTCTCGATGTCGAAACGAGGCTTGTGATAGCTCGTTGGAAAGATTTGAATGTCTATTTTCTGAAAATGCTTAGTTGTATCCAAACTGATCACTAGAAGTCTGTCAAAAATTGACCTGTGTGTAAAAACCCAAAAAATAGACTTTGCTGATAAACGAGGCAGAGTGTGGAAAAAGTGAGTGTTTTTCACCATTTTGGGGGACCAAATCATCTTAAATTGATCTGAAAATAGCTGAGTAGATGCCCTTGAAATTATGGCATCCAATGATACCATTTTCATCCTTTGAGGATGTCCCAAACAGAAATGGCGTTGCCCATGATTTTTAGCCAAAAGCCCAAAAATGACAAAAAACCAAAACTTGTTGAATTTTGCCCAATTTTGGCGAGCATGACCCTCAAGGGTTTTCAGAAACATGCTGAGAAGTTGAGGCCAAAATTTGGAGCTTTGAGGTGTCTTTCTTCATTTTTGGTGCTGGGTGCCTCTTTTGAGCTTCCTTGAGTTTTTCCTGTGTGGCCTTCAATTTCTGTCGGGTGAACTGATTAAGCTTCTTATAGTGCCCAGTCATCCTCCTTTGAAGGTCCAAATCTCTATTGGACTTTTCCAACTTCTTCTCCAAGTGATCATTCACCCTCTCAATCCATGCTTCTCAATTGTTTTCTATCTCTTGGGTGAAAAAAGTAGTGAGAGGAAAAGATTGGAAAAGGGCAGCTTCTTCCTCCTTTTGTTTCTCTAAGGCTCTTCTGAGTCCCATGGCCCTTGGCCTCTTTCTTCTTGGCTGATCTTCATCTTCTCTATCCTCGAACTCGCCCATGAGTTCTTCCAACTTAATTTTCACCTTGGAGGCCTCTTTTTTATATTTGAATTCTCGTGTCTCATATACCGCCATGTGGACACTCATCTGTTTGTTTTGTGTTTGCAAAAAGTGAATGAAGTTTCTAGACCTCTCTAGATCTGCCCTCAAATTATGAATTTGTTCTTCTCTATTGATTAGGAGAGACTTTAGGATTCGGGCCTCATTGTCGCTATCATCACTTTGGATCTGAATTATGTCAAAGTCCCTCTCCTTCTCATGGCTACTTTCTTCTTTCTCCTTTCCCTTGCTTTGGGTGGCCGTCTTGGTCTTCCTCCTCTTGGGTAATTCGACAATGGGTTGCTTGGGCAACTTCCCCTTGCTTCAGAGGGCCCTAGTAACATTTGGAGTTATATTTTGAGGCACCCTTTTCTTTGATGTCTAGGGCTTTATCACTTTTGGAGAAGAAAGCATGGCCCCTTGCCTAGGAGAGGCAGCTAACACATGCTCTATTTTCTCTTTGCCCTTGCTACTTCCCTCATCATCCTGGCCATTGTTTTGAGTTTCTTCATGAAAGCTTTGACTTTCATCTTGCATGTATTTTTGAGGGCTGCCCTTCTTACTCTTGTTCTTGCTTTCTTTATGACTTTGAGGCTCTGTCTCCTCAATGTTTTGGGCTTCTTCTTCATCATTTTTGCTGTTGTGAGGGCTACCAATATCCTCATCAAAATGTTCAATTTCCTCATCATTTCCCTCCTCACTGTTTTTCTCTTTTTCATGGCGCTTTTATTCATCATTGTGTTGCATATCATCACTGTGTTTTTCTTCACTTTTCTGCCTTTCCTCATTGTGCTGCTCTTCCTCACCTTGCTACCTTTCCTTACCATGCTGCTCTTCTTCTTCATGCTGCTCTTCTTCTTCATTATGCTATTCTTCACTAATCATGGGAAATTTTAGCTTCTTGGGAATGGGCTTACTTGAAGAAGACGAAAGATGCTGAGTGGAAGGTGAAGGAGATGCATGGGATGAAGGAATAGTGGCGAAATCTGGATGTGCAATGAAAGTTTCCCAAGAGATTCCCCTCTTCTCAATTTGATGAAGAATGACAATATTGATGAGGGAATGATGGAAAAGGCAAGCTGAATGCTGAGAGGGAGGTCTCTTTTGAATAGTGGAGGCCATCTTTTCAATACTTATATGGAGGAAGAAGGGGAGGTTTAACAATTGGGCTTGTGTGAAATGCATGAGCAACCTGACATGGTAAGCATAGACCCAGGAAAACCTTCCCTCGCATGTGAAATATTTCATGATTATCTTCATGAGGGGAGCATAACTAGTTAATAGATATGAGAAAGGAAAGATGGATGGACATGTATCCTGAGTCTAACTAGTCAATAGATATGTATTCTGAGTCTAGGTAGCTCTGTTTAAACCACTTTTCCCCGACATAAGGGATTTTGGTGGCTTTGGAAATGGATCTAGGAGAAAATTTGAAATCTAAGCCTGCCAGCTGAATGTGTTTCCCTTGCAATCTCAAAGCACAAAGATGTGTCAAGGGGAGATAGATTTTCACCTCCTGAACCCTTTGAAAAAACTCTAGACATCCAAATTCATGAAATTTAAACAGAACTGATGGATGAGCATTTACCTCTTCAGTTGAAACAGGTTCAAACCTCCTGTGAGGGCCACTTCTACTGTCTTGCCTGGGAGGCATTTTGTTTTGGATACTCTTTGCTGGCTGAAAAAAACAAGCTGTCTCAAATGGTTCTTGAAATGGTTTCTCAACAACACACCCTGTCCTCCTTATAAGTCACTATGCCTCTTTGATGCTAATCAAACAAGTATTTGTCAATGACAACCAAAATCAATTTATCACTGTGTTTGAGCAAGGATTTTGAAGAAGATGTGTTTGTGTTTCCTTGTTGAAGAAAGAACTCTTTTGTTTGGCACAAAAGATCTTACCCTCAAGCACTGCCCTTTTGGTGTTTTATTGCCCTTTTCAAAGTAAGACAAGACACCTTCAACTAACTTGAAAAACTTTACAACATAAACTCTGCTTTTTGAACTATGGAGGCTGCATAGAGTTTTCTATCTCACAACACAAAAAGGAAGTCTTTATATTTACCAAGCCTTCACCTTCTAACCCTGTTTCCTTCTGAGTTTTAGCAGACAAGGTTTGCTCTCTTCTTAACACTATTAGAACTTATTTTCTAGAAAACTTGAGACCTCTACAACTTTGTATTCTTTTTCAATAATTGTGGGCAGCCTCAGCTTTTTATAACATAAAAAGAGCTTTGTAAATTGGCTTAATAAACCTCCTTTTTTACTGTTTTGTTATTTACTAGCCATGACCAAAGAGACCCTTTTGAATTTTGACAAACCACCTATCTCCTTTAACCACTGTGTTTGAGCAAAAGACTTAAACAAGGTGTTTTTATGGTTTTTGTTTGAAGAGGAATCTCCCTCTATTTTGGCACACACCACTTTCCATTAAAACCATACTCCTTTGCTATCACTATATTTGAAAGGAAATTAGGGCTCTTTAAGATTGATGTAAAACCTCTATTATTGTATTGATATTTGATACCCACAACAAAAAAAAAAATTTATTTTGACCAAAAATCCAAACTTCTTCACCATTGTTTCTTTCTTGGAAAACACGGTATCAATACCCCCTTTATAATTTGAAATGTAACAAAGGTTAATGGAAAATACATTGAAGATGGCTTCGTGGATTTGGTTGATCATTGAGGTAGCCTTTAAAATGTTTTTTGGAACTCGGAGGATGAGCGGCATGTTTGCCACCGAGAGCGCCGCGCAGATGGAAGGCTGTCGGGTTGGCTTCAGGCAGTTGGTGAACGAGTGCTACAGGCGCACCGCGCAATGGTTTAACTCCTTTGCTCGGGCGCACATAGGCGTTCCAAACACTTCTACAGGCATGCCGCACAAGCTTCTGGGCCTCAAAAATATAAAAAAATGCCGAAATCACTTGGTTTCTCCAGCGAGCAGCTAATGGACACTTGTTTCGTGGTTTTGAAAATGCACAATGGGCTTTTAAATGGTCTCCTTCCTCTTTTTAAAAGTAAAACAAGCTAAAACATCCCCGTAGTTGCTTTTGTGAGGGTTTGGATTTTGAAAAGGCCCTTTTGTCATATAAACATCAATCACTATTCTTTATTATTTCATCACTCTTAAAATACCATGAGGCCTTCTATGAAAAATACTTATAACAACAATGAAGTGGCCAACCTCTTTTTAAAACACCATAGACATGACCTTTTCCTAAGTAAAGAAACCACCTTAAAAGAAAATCTTTTTGTTTTTACTGTTTCTCATTAAGGAAGAAAATTTGTCACTGTTTTTCCATTTCTAACCTTTAAAGGAGCATTGCTTAAGAGTCATATCCAAGAGTTTTGATGCATCCTTTGCCATATCTTGGAAGGAGACGATTCACAATTCTAAAACTTACTTTGACAATTTCAACTCTCTTGGTGTTTGATGATTATTATTCCCATTGTGAAGTTAATAAAAAACTGTTAGGCACCCTTTGAGATTTTCCTTTGACTGTGGTTGAAGAAACTCATTTGCACTCCCCCAGATTTTACCTATATCTGTTCATCAAAGAGAATGCTTTTAAAGACCTTTAATGCAATCATACGCAACAGCAGAGCTCTTTCACATGTTCATAAAAAGGTCTTGTTTATGACTGTAGCATGCCTTGTTTCTTTGAGTGTTGTCTCTGAACTTAAAACATTTGTCATACCCTTTCCTCACACATACTGTCTCTGTGTATTCATTTGCAAAAGTCTCTTTCAGAAGCAAGACTTAGATTATATTTTTGTCATTTTGATAAGGCTATTCTAAGTTTGGGCATTATAGCCTCAGATTACTCTTTGGAGACCTTTGATAGAAGAAAAAACAAAGCTTCTTTGAATACCCTAATATCACTAATTTTCCTATGTTTAACACCAACCCTCAACTCATAAACCTTGAATTGTTTTCTACTGATTTCCACTATGTCTTTCAAACAGTGAAACCATGTAAGCATCCCTTGAAACACCACTGCTGTGTTAGTGGTTTCATCCATTGGAGAAAAAGGTGTAAACAATTTTTTTAGGAAATTTGTAGCATTGTTAGCCTTGTGCTCTTTGAATGAGGCCATACCTCTATTCTTGACCCTCTGCTTGTTAAATGAAGGAGGCCTTTATCATATTTCCAAACCATCTGCTTTTAAATGAAGGAGGTTTACAAAAAATGACCTAACCATATGCTTTTAAATGAAGGAGGTTTACAACAAATGACCTAACCATCTGCTCATGTTTGGAGGCGGTTTACATAGTCATGCTATTTCATCTCTTTTCAAACTATGTCATCTTTCCTTGTAATGCATATCTCTACTTGGTATATCACAGTAAGTAATAAAAGTGAAAAATTGACAATATGCCATGAGGGGCATGCTCTGAGATGTGTATCCTATTGATAGAATACCCTTATGCATCTTTAGAAACCAAAAGCAACCTGATTTGTATCTGTAGAGTATTACTTGCTAGTCATAAGTCACTAACCTTTTTTACTGTGTTTGCAGAAGTTTATTGAATTACCTCTTTGACTAGTACTTTCATTCCAGGCTCAAAACAACATGAGAAGAAACTGTCTTCTCATGTTTAGTTTAATAATTTCTTCTGGAATCACTAGTACATTTCTGCTTTGAAAAATACACTGAAACACTATAGATCAACACAATATGAGTTTGGCTTTTGAAACATGCACTGCTGAGACACCAAGACTTTTTAGTGGTGTGACCTAAGGGTGTATCAAGCTTTGTTTGCAGAA